>FR997761.1:4176668-4776668 GCA_905475315.1 Autographa pulchrina | reverse complement strand
ACCACCCCATACCTCTCAAAAATTGCAACCGTTGGATAGAATTATATTTGGAGCAATGAAGTCATATTATAATACTGCATGTGACAATTGGATGGTTGGTCACCCAGGCCGGCCATTAACCATTTATGATTTGGCAGGATGTTTATCCAGTGCCTACCCAAATTCAATGACACCCAGAAATATTCAGAAAAGTTTTTCAGTCACTGGGATTTTCCCATTCAACCCTGATATCTTTGCAGATGACGAATATTTAAGCTCTTACGTTACTGATCGAGAAAACATAGAACCTGAAATTGAGAATGTCACACACTCACAAACTTCTTCACCATCTGTTATTTCTGGTCCATCTTCTGCTGCTGTGCTTGCTCCACTTACGCCTGTATTAAATGATGAAGGTGCTATGCCAATTACACCAGAACCAATATCAAATGCTCCTGTTGCTATAACAAATGCTGGAACTGTTACATCCTTAGTACTACAGCCAATATCAAATCATGATGGAAGTTCTCAGTTTGTGATGAATGCTGAAACTACAACACCAATGGTACCAGAGCCAATAACAAAGGACGTTGCCACCCCAGGTATTTCTAACTATGAAAAGGAAAATACTAATGTCATGGCTTGCCCAAAAAACACTGCCTCTTGTTTGCTCCCGTTATGTGTGGCCGAGACATCTAGCAAGAATAGATCGAACGCTTTTGTAAGTCCTGAAGTAATAAGGCCATATCCGAAGGCAGGACCAAGAACAGGTGTTAAGAAGGGACGAAAAACAGGATGTACAAGAATTTTAACTGACACACCAGAGAAACTAGCAATCGAGAGTGAATTGGATGCTAGAAAACGCAAGAAAGAAGTCAAAGTTAGGAAAGTTAAAGCAAAAGTAGTGAAACGTAACCTCTATTCACAAGCGCAAGATGAGACTACATCGGAAGATGAAGAAATACCACCTTCACCACCATCAGATTTAAGTGTGTCATATGAAACGGATAGCTCTAGCGAATCAGAAAATGAAGAAGACACTATTGTCTCGGTCACCAGTGGCGATTGGGTTATAGTTAATATGATCTCACAAAGAAATCTCGTCCATAGATATGTTGGACAGGTGCAGAGTAGAAGCCAAACAGGATATGACATTAAATTTGCAAATCAAGTGGCCTGCAGTAGATGATATCAGTATTATAGCGGAATATCAAGTGGTAAAAAAACTACCAACTCCAAAAATGAAATCGTCATCGAGAAGAGACATCAGCTTTGAATTCCCGAAATCATTAAAGAAGTTCAAAATTAAGTAAATTGAAAAAAGAGACTGAGATCAAAAGACTTGATTAAATTAAGATAGGCACCTAGATGATAAGACTTAATGAGACCAAAATTTATAATAAGATTTAATTTTTATAACTGTTTTAAGATTGTTACAGTAATATTTATTAATGTTGATTATTTTGCTATAACACC
Organism: Autographa pulchrina; assembly: GCA_905475315.1. Classification (NCBI taxonomy): domain Eukaryota; kingdom Metazoa; phylum Arthropoda; class Insecta; order Lepidoptera; family Noctuidae; genus Autographa; species Autographa pulchrina. Next base: position 4,775,213 of record FR997761.1, on the reverse strand, counting down.
TAAATGAGGCTTAAACGTAACTTGAAATTTTGTTTTACATGTCCTGGGTTCAATTCAATAAGACAGTGTTTCAAGTCTTCTTAATTACGTTTAAATTTTATTCAGGGTGTCATTGCGAGACATTTGAGTTCTTTTATTATTGAAGATATAATTTTGTTTTGAGTTTGTTTTTGTTTTTTTAATACGAAACGGAAGTTTCAAATTTAGAAATTGATATGTATGGAGACGGTGTGATATGCCTATGTTATGTGATTTTGAAAACAATCTAAAAAAGTTTATCATGTTCTAAAAACATTTTTTATTTATTTCCTTAGTAATAGTATCATGTGAACCTAGATATGGGAGACTTGATCCCCCAGGATCAAGTCATCCAGATGGGGGGATCAAGTCTTGCGTACATACGGGACACTTGATACCATTCCCTATTTTTACTTTTAGTCAAATAACTATTAAATTTAGACACTTATATCTTTGGGTCTTACATCAATTATAGGCAAATAAATTTCACGTATTTCAGTACCAATATCTTTTAAAATGGATAGTCACTAAGGAAATTAGGGATGAAAAACAAAAGGGGTGATCAAGTGTCCCCAGGTTCCCCTAAATGATAGGTGCGCACCACGATTATACATAATAAATGATGTTCGTAGGATTGACGATAAAGATGACCGGAAAGTTATTCTAAACGACTTCCATCTCTTGCCTACAAGTGGCCACGCGGGCATGAGAAGGATGGTCAATAACATTAAGAAATATTTTTACTGGCCCGGGTTAGAACGAGACGTTCGAGAATTTGTAAGTAAATGCTCGAAATGTCAAAAGGAAAAATATGCTAGACTTGTAAAAGAGCCAATGGTTGTAACTACAACGGCAACGTCAGCATTTGATAAAATATTTATAGATTTAGTTGGACCAATAGATAGGGACTGCTACAATTTTTCTTATATACTTACCATACAGTGTGAGTTGACCAAATATGTTGTGACACATCCTCTTATTTCTAAAAAATCGGAAGAGGTAGCTCAAGCTCTAGTTAATAGTTTCATTCTACGCTACGGGTTACCAAACGAGATCGCAACAGACAGAGGAGCTGAATTCATGTCTTCAGTATTTCAAGAGGTATGTAAACTTTTAAAAATAAATCATTTGAGTTCTACAGCTTACCACCACCAGAGTATAGGGGCGTTAGAAAATTCCCATAAAAATTTAATTTCTTTCTTGCGTATACAAACAGATAACCACCCAGAAGCATGGAGTCAATGGCTTCCCTATTGGTGTTTTTCCTTCAACACATCTGTTCATACGGAAACTAAATTCACACCTTTTGAGTTAGTCTTTGGTAAAGTGTGTTCACTCCCGAGTAATTTAAACAACAACGTAGTGGAACCACTTTATAATCACGATAGTTATCCATTGGAATTAAGGTATAGATTACAACTGTCTCAAAAGGAAGCAAGGGAAAATCTACTTAAAAGTAAATTAGCAAGAAAAATTGTTTACGATAAAAATATTAACCCTATAGTGTATAGACCAGGCGATTTTATTTTATTAAAAAGTGAAAATTGTAGTAAGTTGGATAGCATCTATACTGGTCCATATATCGTAATAAAAGATTTGTCACCAAATGTTCAAATAAATAAAAATGGAAAAATAGACATAAAACATAAGAATCGTACAAAATTGTTTAAATCAAGTTAATTATATTTAATACTGTACTTTATAAAACAACTTGTATTTGAATAACACTTTATTAGCACTTTAGTATAGGTAATTATCATTTCATACTAGTGTAAGCGTATAATCATAACATTTAGGTATGTAACAGCTATTCTTTACACTTATTTGTTTTATATTGTATTGTGTTTAAATGAAGAAAAAAAGTAATATCATATTATAATCTTACTTTTTTTCTCCAAAGGAAGGAGATGTAGTGTGTAGCCAACCTATAATTATGTAACCAGCCTTATTGTGGATATTGTAACCCTATTAATCATGTATTGTCTTAATAAAGTATTAGTATTGATCCGACTCTCGCAGTGTTTAATTGTCTCTCCGATATCCCGCCTTACACAGTAAAGCGGTCTTGTGACCACCGGTATACAGTTTATTTAGATATTGCGACCTCATTGGTCCTGTGCGTTTCCTAACTTCAGTCATTGATGTAAATAGGTATTGATTTGACTTTACAAATAGCGCTACTTCCAATATATATAAGGACGGCAATGTTAAGATTTTTAAACTTTTAAATTTTGGTAAACAGCTTTCTGTAGACTTGAGACCGGTCATTGAACGAATGCATCGCTTTTGAGCTTTAAATATACGTTCTCATTGGCTGCAGTTGCCCCAGAATATTATACCAAATCTTAGTGTAGAAGCTACTAATCCGTGATAGGCTGAAACTAAAGTATTTATATTTAACTTTTTTGATAGGTTATAAAGCACGAAGGCACATTTGCTTAGTTTCTGTGATAAATATTCTGCTTGAGGGTTCCATGTCAGTCTATTATCTATATTTACTCCTAAAAATTTTGTTACACAAGTTGTTTCAATTAATTGATCTTTATACTCAGTTAATATATTTTCTGGATTTTTCCTCTGGTAAAAATGCATGACTTTCGTTTTTTGTAAATTTATTATAAGATTATTTTTATTCAGCCAATGAATTATCGATTCAAGTGAGTTATTTATTTCTTTTTCATAATTGCTTTTATCACCGCATTCAATTGTTACTGTACTGTCGTCCGCAAATAATGTCATTGGTTGGGGAATATTAGAAGGTAAGTCGTTTATATAAAGCAGGAATAGTAATGGGCCAAGCACACTACCTTGTGGGACTCCAAATTTAGTGACTCTACAGTCTGATAGTTATTTGATCTCACGTTTAGATTTGGTACATATTCTTGTAATTTCTGTGTGTTGTTTCCGATCGGTGAGGTAAGACTTGATTAAGTCTAATACGTTGCCTCTTATACCGTAGCTATAAAGTTTACTTATAAGGGTTTCATATTTTACACAGTCGAATGCCTTTGACATATCTGTAAATATTGAACATATTGGATTTTTCTTATCAATGTTATTCATAACTACTTTTAAGAAATCAAATATTGCCATATTAATATTTTTATCTCTTCGGAAGCCTTTTTGCTCTTGGCATAATATATCATTTTTACATATGAATGCATAAATAGATTCATATATAATTTTTTCAAATATTTTTGAAAATATCGGAATTAACGCTACTGGCCTATAGTTCGACATTTCTTCCTTATTGTTCTTTTTAAGTAGTGGTTTTATGATAACTGTCTTTAATTTATCAGGGTACACACCTGTGCTTATACATGTATTAAGTATATGACTTAAGGGTTTTGCCAAAATATCTGAAACAAACTTTACTACGACTGTATGGATACCGTCATACCCAGTGGCGTGCATTGGTTTTCGGCCATGGTAGGCACTCGTCCATGGAGCAACTTTACCATAAATACAACACATTATTAACAACACAAGCATTATTTTTGTGGATCACAAGGTGCGTTCAGGTCTGACGAACGCGCACCGAATGCGCTGCTCGCGCCTGCAGTTAGGTACTGCAATATGTTAGTGCGCCTCCTCCGCGAAACTCTCGCAAAGGTCGATGGTGCAAATAACGCCGTCTCCGAACTGTTCGCGAGCAGTACGCGCGTGATAAAGTAGGTAGAAGTAAATTGTTGTGTATCTTTCTTCATAGTGATTTTTGCTTATTAAAACCAATTAAAATAATGTTTAAACTGTTAATTTATTCTGTAAAAATAGTGTTTAATTATCTACTAGTATTTTAAATATTTTTGGTCTATATTTTATAATTTATAATTTGTTACTGGTTGTTCGGTTGACTTTTGGCGGGAGAAATGAGGTATAAAAGCAAAGCACAGTGACAGGCCGGTCACTTATTGTGTGGCTGCCGACGGGAACACTTCTGTAAAAAGTTAAGTACCTATATTGTTGCTTTTGCTGAAATAATTATGTAGTTATTAATTATGTTACTCACTATTGTAATTATGAAAATAATAAATAATAAACTAACTTATTTTGTTTGTTTAGATGGTATTTATAATTTATAATGCTAATTTTGGTTATATAAATAAATTATATTAAATGATAACTTTGGCTATAAGTATACTCATTGCCAGGAGTACACGATACCTTTTGTTACATAATTGTAAATTTATGTATTTGTGTTATAAGCTTATATATATATCTAGTATCTGTTTAAAATATAAACAATAAAACATTCCTTGTAGTTTCCCTTACTATCACTCAGTAAATTATAATAATTGGCATTTATTTCAGTTAAAGTAGATAAATAGTATATTGCTTATCTTTATTTACCCTTCCGTCTATAACACGCGCTGCAAGATACAATTTAAAATGCACGCGCGCAGCTCGCGACCTATTTCTGATTGAATCACTATTTCAACTTGTTGGTATAAGTTTGTATAAAATAATCTTAGTAAAGCTAACTGCGAACAGCAGCCGACTCCGCGACTCGGGACTCGCGACCAAGGCTTGGAACCGGTTTGAAAAATACTGGTTACTAACCGGTATATATCGGTTTTTTCGTTTTTTCGTTCGGAGTCAAACCGTTAAAAGAGCGTTATTGATAACCCTTATTAACCGGTATAATCCGCGAGCGCCGAGCATGGCTGAGCGGACGCACAATACAATTTTAAATATTGGTGTAGATTTGCACAATCCACATTACGTCCGTTTCACATGTGTGTTTGTTTACGAATGAATCGCGTTTGACCTTCAGCACTCCTGCGCATTGAAGGTAGACGGCAAAAACCGGTATTAACCGGTTAATTGAACAAAACCTCTTTACGAACCTTTAATTGCGGAAACCGGTTAATTGCGGTTAAGGGTAGAACGAAACCGAAATAAAATGTTCCCTACGTACTTAGGCGTTAACCGGTACGAGATTTAACCCGGTTTCCAAGCCTTGCTCGCGACGAGCAAACGGTCAGCTTATGATTGAGGACTTTTATTTGTGTATTATTCTTAATAAGGGTTCGAAACCGAACCTAAATAATAGTAAATATATTGAGCCATAGTCAATATGACCATTCGAGATCAACATTTTTCTTACCTACCTTATGTATTACATAGACAAAAAAAGAATCAGACGTATTATTGAATGTGCCAACATATACTATTATCTTGTATGTTTAATTTACTCCCATTTTTACTAAGATTTTAACTAAAAACAATCACTTAATATCATCATCCACAACAATATGTTTTCGTCGTAGAACAACTACGACGGTACGGACGTAGGTATCAATAATATCAATTCACACAACAATTTCGTATTTAACAATCAAGAAACGACGAATAACACAAAAAGAACAGTTCGTCCAGCAGCACACCGCTAGTCAGGCGATAGTTTCTAACATTTTGAGTTAATATTATTATGAGCCTTACCTTTAAAGTTTTGTCAACAAACCCCATCTGATGGGTTTGTATTGTAAGTTTGTAATTACGCACGTATGCTATCCAAACATATTTCATTTTTGCCACAATCTTAACATTCATACACATAGCGGTTTATTAATGCTCCTGTTTCTTAAACTACAGCCACTTCACAAAATCACAATAAATAGAAGCTAGTTACGAAAGACAAGACGAAAACACGCGCGCGAACTCGTACCGATAGACGCTTACCATCCGCCGCTTGAGATCTCGGTTTGTTCACACACGCGCATGCGCCGGCGCCCCGGCTCAGCGGGCCCAGCTACACCTGACAGTAACGCGTGTGCACCAGACGGGTGGAACTTTAATAAAGCCGACTTTTTGGCATTATATTCATCAATTGCAGACGTAGACTGGACTCCATTGTATGAAATGGACTTAGAAGTAGGTTTAAATTATTTTTATAATATTATTAATTCTATTATAGATGACTGTGTACCAAAAAAAAAGCGAAGTCGTGTAAACTCAAGGTATAGTTATCCTGAGTGGTACACTGTTGAAGTAATTCGCGACATAAAATTGAAGGCTTTTCTGCATAAACAGTACAAGGCAAGCGGGTCGACGGTTGATTACGAAGCTTTTGCTCGGTGTAGAACCAATATTAAAAATATGTTAGTAGTAGCACAGGAACAATATCGGAACCGTGTTCAAGGTCAAATGTTGAGTGATCCTAAATCTTTCTGGAATTATGTCAAGTCCAAAAGAGGTAAGAGAAGCCCGCAAGCGATCTTGAAAGACGGGGTGGCATTATCTGGTCAGCAGTCTGTAGAGGAGTTTGCGAAATACTTTTATTCGGTGTATAGGGTGGAGCGACCGAAGTTGGATGTGGACGCGGCTATAGCTGGCGCAGGTAGCGAAAATGGAGCGGCACGAGTGCACTTGGACCAATTACAGTTAGAAGACGTGTGTCGTGCACTCCAAGATCTTAAGCCGAAACGGTCCGCAGGGCCTGACGGCATTCCACCTTACATATTCAGGGATTGTCGAGTAGCGCTGGCTAAACCACTTCTCCATATATTTAACCAATGCCTAAAATCTGCCATGTTTCCGGAAAGGTGGAAAGTTACCCGCGTTGTTCCAGTTCCGAAAACAGGGTCAGCAGAGTCGGTAGATGGTTACAGACCAGTTGCAGTATTATCGACGCCGGCGAAGGTATTAGAAACAGCTATACATAAGAGCATTTACCATCAGGTTAGCGCACAGCTATCAGACGCTCAGCATGGGTTTAGACCGGGAAGAAGTACCACCAGTAATCTTCTCTGCCACATGGCTCATCTGGTGCCGGCGGTGGATAGTGGGGGGCAAACTGATTCTGCTTACTTTGACTTTAGAAAAGCGTTCGATTTAGTCGAAAATGACATGTTGCTTAGAAAGTTAGCAGGTGTTGGTTTCACCCCACACACTCTTAATTTTTTTGCCAGTTATTTGAGGGATAGGCAGCAATATGTGGAATATGCAGGACACGTGTCAGAGTCATATTTCACGAGGTCTGGAGTAAGTCAAGGTAGTAACCTTGGCCCTTTAGGCTTTCTTCTCGTAGTGAACGACCTGCCAGAAGTAGTCCAGGACGCGAATTGTTTGTTGTTTGCCGACGACCTCAAATTGTCGCTCGCAGTAAAAGGCAAGGATGACTGTGTCAGGCTACAAGGTGACATCGATAGGGTAGTGAGCTGGAGCAAGGAAAACCTCTTGCAGTTTAATAGCTCAAAGTGTGTTACCATCACTTTTTCTCGCGCACACAAGCCCATCTTACATACCTACTACATTGATGGACTGCCTATGGAACGGGTAACAGAAGTCAAGGACTTGGGGGTAGCATTTAACACTGGTTTGACTTTTCGTGATCACATCATGCGAAGCTGTAAAAGGGCTTACAGAAATTTAGGTTTCATGCTTCGTACGGTCCGAGGATTCACGAATGTGAAAGCTATTATAGCATTATATAATACATTGGTGAGGAGCCAGTTAGAATGTAATGCAGTCATCTGGGCTCCGCATGAAGCTAAATATAGTCTCATGCTGGAGAAGGTTCAAAATAAATTTATTAGATATTTATATATGCGCTACTACGGAGTCTATCCCTTTTACCCGTTGATGTACCCAACCCTATTTATTTTAGGCATGGTGGGATACAACGAGTTAAGGGTTAGGAGGGATCTGGCACTAGCCTCATATATATTTAAATTATTAAGGGGAAAGGTGCATAATGCAGTTGTTCTCGGGCAGGTGAGTTTGTGTGTTCCGGACAGGTATGTGTGGCGACGACGGCAGCCAGGATTGTTAGTGGTGCCGCGCGCTCGGACCAACCTGTTAAGGGAGGCGCCGCTGACGCGTGCGCTCCGCACGCTCAACCTCATAGCGAGTGAAACGGACATATTTTATTGTTCTCTGAGTGAATTCACGAGGAATGCATTGTTCATCATTAGTTATAGATAGATTAGTAATTATAAGTATGAATAAAATTATAGCTATTTAAGGTGCATTTATCGAATTGGGTTAGCCTGTAATGGTAAATGTTTATAGATAAATAAATAAATAAATAAATAAATAAATAAAACTATCAAAAACTTAATAAACAATCTGCCACAGATAATAAATATCGAAAAACGACTAAGTTGCAACACAGAAGTAAAACAATAAAAATATTAATTGAAACTAAATATAATAAACATCAATAAGTAACTAAATAATATTGTGATAATTAATTTACAAGTTATTAGTATTTTAAAACGCAAGTTTCATTTAAAATACACTAATAACTGGAATAAGAATTGACAAGTTCGATGAACGACCCAAAAGACTTTTGCTCCAAAACGGATATGAGAGTAGAATGAATGGGAGAAAGAAATAATCTTGTTAATTGGCAGGTAAGCATGCTTACTGTAGGTGTAAAAAATTACGAATGTCAAATGTCAGAGCATTACGCTTTGCAAAAAGAGGTTTTCGTTTTTGTCGTATAATAAAAACTCAAGATGGCGGTGTATTATTTTCTGTTTTTGAAGTGTGCGTGCGTATATGGATAAGGAGATTTTGTTTGAATGTGTGAGTGGAAACTAGGCAGTTTTTGAATAGCCTACTTCGTCGTTGAGTATTGAATGAATTTGAATGTGACATATGTGACGTCATTATTGATTTGTTTGTTATTGAAATGTTTGGATACACATACAAGTTTTATTATCTGTAATTTAATGATTATGTATGATGAGTGTTGACTGATTTATTTTATATAAATTGTTATATTTAAAGATAGTTAGTTGGGATTTTGTAGGTAGGCACTGCCTTTTTGCCTATATGCTATGCACGCCACTGGTCATACCCATAACTATTTTTATTTTTTAAGTTTTTAATCACGCGTATTATATCTTGATTAAGTACCGGATACATAAATAAAGAGTTAGGAATATTTGGAATAACACTTTTACTATCCGAATCATTACTAGAGATATCTTGCACTTGGTCTATGAAATAGTTGTTAAATGATTCGGCAATTTGTTTAGGATTTTTGATTATTTTGTCCCCGTTTTTGATTTGTAATATTGGTTCTATTAATCGATTTTTATTAGCATTAATTATTTGCCATGAAGCTTTGTTTTTATTTTGTGAATTGTTAATGGAGTAATTGTTTTGTACTTTTTGTGTGAGATTTATTATTGTCCTTAGTTTTTGAGAATAGTTTTTAAATAACTTAATTTTGCCAATAACTAACTTGATGTTTCTTCTCTTTGTTTTTATGGATTCTGTCTCGCGAAGATCGCGGAATGGATCCACATGGAGCCTCAACCTGGCACGGAAATGACGACGCTGAAGATTTCGGCGTCGACGCTCACGTTAATTGGCTAACACCAAAATGCGTAAACGCAAAGCAGCAGCAGCTGGTCTCATTTTTGTTATAAGTAATAAAAAAATGCTTCAATGCGTAAAACAATTGGAGCAACTTCTTAGTTTTTATGCAAGTACGTTGTATTTGCAAAATGGCGCGTTTTCGTTGAGTTTGACGTTTAATGTTGTACTTCAACTGCTGTCAAAAAATAGCGGATTCATCTCCACCCCGGATAGACATCGTAAACGAAACCTAGAAATTCACGCGGGTGAAACCGCGGAGCACAGCTAATTAAAAATAATAAGATTAATTAGAGGGGCTTGTGACTAATAATAATAATAATAATCGTTTATTTCAGGTATACACCCATATTAAAATACAATAATACTATACAAAAATAACAAAATATAAGATACTATACATAAACAATTAAACTATATAAACTTAAAAACTAAAATTATACACGATTATTTTTATTTTTGCAACGCCGGCGTCGTGTTTCGCGCGGTGTCGGGTATCCGGCCACGAAATCGTCGGAAAATAACGCCTTTCGGCCAAAATTCCGGAGAAATGAAATCTGAAAGATGCTCAGTCGGCACTCTCACCACAAAGGAATTAAAACTCACGTTGTGACGAGATTCCAACCTCTCAACCCTCAAATTCCACTTCGTCTTAATCTTGATGTACTCTACAATCTCCTCGGTCTTTGTAGAGTAATGCAGCCTGGACACGTACAGCGGCGTCACTGGTACAGCAGGACGCAGCAAGTAGTTCTGTCCGGTCGGTGCAGTGCCGCACTTGTTTTGGGTTGGCTTCTTTTTCTGTACCATGATGAAACTATCCCTGTCGACCTGCTCCTTTGGCTGTATTCCGTTATCCTTATGAGCGGATACACAGCGCTTCTGCTTAGCCCCTTTTTGAAGCGTTCGCTTTTTCTGCAATGCAGGTTTCTTAGCGACAACATCGGCGTAGGCACGTGTAGGGGTCATCGATCCTACGTGTGACGTCACAGCGGCCGGCGTAGAGGTGCGGGCGTCGCGTACGCGTCGGCAGCGGCAAGTGTAGCTTCGTCAGCGATATTGGAAGCTGGTAACTGACCCGTGTTTGTCGACTCAAAACTGCCGATTGAGGCATTCTGAGCCCCGCGACGGGTGTACCTTTGAGACCTCAGGTGACTTAATTACTGTGCCAGCGTTACGCAATGATGTAACTTCGGCACGCAGCTCAGCAATGATGTTGTCTGAAGTCTCCATTCTAGACTGCATCGTGGTCATCTCGGCTTTCAATGACGTGATGTCCTTCAGCAGTCTCGTTACATCGACGTGATCGAATGTGACGGGGGGCAGTTTACTCAGCTCCTTCGCCACAAAGTCAGGCACGTCGTCTGGATATCTATAATGTCTTGAAGACTCTTCTCGGTGCCATCTCGGCGGCAAGACGGCATCTGGTCCAGTTTTCCAAGAGACTGGAACAGTAGCAGCTTTGCACTGCTGACATCTTCTTCCTTGAAACTCGATCGGCATATTTGTAATATGCTCACCTCATCCATGTAGTCAATTGCATGGACGAGAAACGCCAACAACTCGTTCACTATGAGTTTTTTAGAACTCATAATGTCTGCCGTGCAGCGGCTATAGCCGCGCAAAACGCGAATAAAATAATTCGTGCCGTGTGCAGTGGATACACGTCCGTAGTCGAGCGTGCACCGCACTGAACTGGACTAAGTGTACGCCATACGGTTAGATCGATAATACAGGGTAAGGCACGCTCGCCGCGGTTGGTCCGTAGATGGGTCACCATTTCTAACCATACCGAGACCCCTCTTTCTTGAAAGCTTCTTGGTACTCAAGATTATTTTATTTTATGTCTTGTATGGTTTTAATTTTCCTTTTCTAAAGAAAAAATAGCACATACAGCAGACTTCCAATGTGTCTGGCAAGATGTTTAAACCATTCAAACTGTCACTCTTGTCACTTCTTTGTTTTTCGGTTCAACTTGTTTGTTTTCATGTTCGCTTGTATCTTTGGTACGTGATATTTTTCTTTTTGAGTTATTATTTGTATTCTGCATCTTAGTTTTTTCTATAATATTGACTGGACTATCATTATGTTTTTCATCTCGGAGCCTTTCATTTTCTAAAGTCAGAGATCTTATGTGACTTTGTGCACAACACAGTTCCGATTCAAGTTTTTGTAACTTGTCCTTTAGCATTATCGTTTGTTCATCATCATCATCGGATATTTCCGGCATGCTATTAGTCGTAAGGTCAAGAGTTGGTGATATTATATCACTGTCGTCGACCGCTGCATCTGACTGTGTTCTCGTTCGATTACGCCGAAAAGTAATATTATCATCGAAATTCATAATAGTTGATGATTTTTTTTTTTCTTAATTTATTTACTTTTTCCAAATCTTTTTTTTTTTTTTTTTGTGACAACTTATTTACGACAATATTTCATATAATTGTTTGGTAGCGAAATCGTATAATCCCAGTTTAGAACACGAGACTTGCTGCGTTCGTTACATATGTCGGGATCACTGCCGCGACGCCAACTTGACAATTAAGTATCTGTGCCAAAATAATGTTCGTATTGTAAGTTTCACTGTTTTTGAAAAAACGGTAATATGAGGCCTATAAAATCAAAGGCAGCTAAATCCAAGTTGGTCAAATATTCAGTAAGCTACAAAAATCGATCATTTTGTTCAGGTAGCTACGATATTATATATTCTAAAACAGATTTATAAAGAATGAGAATAATACTAATAATCTAAATTTTAAGTAATAAAACTACCTTTATATTTGAGTACAGAGTGAAAATAAAATTGCATTTAGCTGTCTTTGATTTCAACTACAGGACATAGTTATGTTTGATTCTGAGTAAATGGATATAACTGAGTTTGATAATGACGGCCACCATTTTGAACTCAAAATGGCGGTTTCGGATTAGTGATGTTCAATAATAAAGGGATACAGTCGATACAGTAAAAACAACTATATTATTTTTATAAATTTTAATAAATTTTTAATCAGATATGTGATAATTGCTTTTATTATATTCTTAAGACTGGCGATACTTCTGCTATCCCTTCACAAAAACTTTCTTCTAAATCTTGATTTCCTTCAATAAATGGCCCTTTAATAATACCCAAGTAAAATTTTAAGTCTTCTCTTTCTTGCCATTCTAATCCAAAATGTTTTGCCAACAATTTCTCAACATCCGTTATTTTGGCCTGTGTCACAGGCACTCCCGTTGAAATGGTGATAGGTTGAAGCATGCTTGTATTTTTGCCAGTTTTGCAGACATTAAAGGCTTTATTGGTGTCCGAATTATAAAATGGTTCACCGCGGATAAGTGTGTTTCTTAAGATCTTTGATCTCTTTATAATGAATCTTTTGCATTCGGTTATTTTGAATGGCCATTTCGCTGTCGGTTTAAAAACCTCTTGAGTAGCTCTTTTGAAGTCTAACATAATAATATCCCTTAGATTCGTTACCGTTGCATAACTTGAAATGATGTCGCTATATTCTTCTGGTTGAATGATGACTTCTCGTTTCTTTAGAATCTTTTCTATATTGCCAAAGACTCTGTCCGGGGGCATAAAACTATGCCCTGTTACGGGAAATATTATTTCAATACGTTTGACAGAGACATTTTCCAATAACCATTTAGATAACATACTTAGCATTATGCTATTTTTATTTTGTCCACCGCATCCGTCGGCAACTAAGCGTATGATATTGATACCTGATAAATTTGTTTTATTTAATCTATCGTAGACGGCTGATGCTATTTGATTAGCTGTTTTACCAAATTCGTTTTCAGTCCAGGTGTATGCAAAGGTTGTGTTTTTATTAAGCTTGTCTTTAGAGGATCCTTGCACAATAGTAAAGTTGTATAAGTAAAATTGGCGACTGTAGTAAGCACTTTGGTCTGGAATTCGAGGCAGTGGATTGTTTTTCTGGCAATCAAATGAGAATGTTATCATATCGTCTTTTTGCTCCTGCAGCATTTTGAAGAACACCTTTGCTCGTAATTTATGCACTCTTAGTTCAATCATTAAATCATTTTTCTTGATTCTATCGTTTTCTTTTTTTATTCTCTCAGTCAATGCAATACAAGTCGAGCAGACGTCAGTGCTAGGGGTACCGAAACCTAAATTAAATTCTCTATTAAAAATATGGCGGAAGTATGATTGTTTAACAGGAGATTGGGGATTTTCGCCTCTAAACATTTTATACAGCTTGTTTATACTCAAGTCACTAGATAGGTATTTTCGCTCTTGAGAGGATGATCGACAATAATGCGATTCGATACATTTTAGTTTCATAATGTAATGTAGAATGGACTCCTTCTGATCTTTAAATTTATTAATTTTACGATTACCCCCTCGTCGTTCCTTGGCAATTTGCCCTGTATAAAATAAATGTTTCAAAGCATACTCTACACGATATTTTGTAATGCCAAGTATATTCAGGAACGCTTTTTGGCAAACAGGAACACAATCATTGCGAGCTCTGAAAACACTATACTTTATATTAAAATCTCTACCCAATCTTATGCCTTTGGTAGGACGCCTTCTTTTTACCTTCTGCGTTTTACAGCACTTTAGTATCAAAGCATCTTGATCACTCCGTTTATTTGAGGAATAAAACGAACGGTGAAAATTCATAATATCAGTCATTGTCAAATTTGAACATTTTAGATGTTTATTTTTATGTGAACAAATTATTCGTTCTGGTGCTTTCTTTGGCATGTACCTGTAAAATAGAAAATAATGCTATAGTTTAAGTTTATTAACATATTCTAATAGTGGGTATTTGTAATTAAAAACGTGTAAGCACATCACTAACCTTTTCTTCTTAGCAATATTAGCTTTCCAATTCTCTGGGTTTCTTGTTCTTTTACGAGCCTTGCCCGCACTTGCACTTGTTACAGGGACCTCCATGGTTATCCAAAGTCGAATTATAGCACAACAAATTATCACGCAATTCAATAGAAACAAAAGAATTACGCTAAAAACTGGACGACACATTCGCAAAAATTGTATGGGGCGGCCATGATGTTTTTTTCCGAAATCTTGCTCCCTGATTGGCAGGCGTAATTCTTAGCTGTATTTGATTCTTATTGGTTGGCATGTAGATGTCTTTGATGCCAATATCAATTTTTGAACTGAATTTGCTAGGAATTTAGCTGCATTTGTTAGTAAAATGAAAACATTAAAGCGTGTCCAAATAACTTTGATTTTATAGGCCTCATATGTAGGTTGATTTAAACTTTCGAAAAGAGGGTCAATGACTTCTAAGCTTTCGTTTTTGCAAAAAAATGTTATTTAAACGGCGGATTGTTATTAAGATGATATTGTTGCACTTATATTCAGTTATTATTTCACTGTTATTATGGTCCTTGTTTTTATTGGGGTCTATAAATTAATTATGTCACTTGTTTTGGTTTTATACACAAAACTGATGCACTATTGAGTTGTTTGGTTTTAATTTCACTTTTAAGCGTTTTTGCACTGGGATAACACTTCCATACAGTATTTGTACTCTAATAAGGTTAAATTACAACTTTTTACACGAATTAATTACAATAGACTATTTTTAATCATTTAAAATACGCGGAGTTAATGTTACCCGTGGCAACTAGCGCCATCTCCAAAGTATCTAATCAATTGTTCAGCCTGATATTGTCGCTACAGTTTCCCGGAACATCCAAGAAGGCCGCATTGATACTATCTGGATCGTCAAAATGACTAGGCAGCCGCTTATCTTTATGGTCAGGAAGAACATCTAATTTTAAATTTTGCCTAGTAGTTTGGGATCTTTACTTTTCTCATTGATGTTTTTTGTAAAATATGCGTTCTTTTCCCTCACTAATGCGGCTGCCGCCTCATGTTTAAGATCCAGATAGTACCGTTTATGATGTGGCAGCTTGGTTTCGCGACATCTCTGTCTAGCTTCATCTCGAAGCTTGAATATTAGGCGAATATTTTCGGTAATCCAGGGTGTAGGCCGCTTATAGTAGGTCTTTGTCTTTAAGGGAGCATGGAGATCAAATAGCTGAATTATGTAGGAGTTGAAATTATGTACCATGGTGTTAACATCATCCATTTCTCCTATATCAGACCATGGCATCATGTTTAGGTCATTCAGGAAATAATCCGGCAAGATGTCTGCGAGAGGACGAAACCTGACAATCCTAGGTTTACATTTCGGCTTCCTAAATACTGTCTCACACGTGATGAAAGCGTGATGACCGAGTTCGCCGATATGGTTCACTTCGACACTTCGCGTGAAAGCATCAGTGCAAATAATGTCGATCAGTGAGCAACTGTCATTCACGAAATGTGTGGCTGTTGTGACTATTTGTGCCAGATTAAAATGGCTGAAAAATCCCATTAGCTGCCTAGACTTTGTGCTGTTTGTATTTAGCAAGTTGACGTTTAAGTCACCTAATAATATAACATTGTCATACGGGGCTAGGGCACTAATACTGGCAGTAATGGCATCGAGGAAAAGCTCCAAGTCCTGCCAAGGCGTCCGGTACGCAGTCCCTATGAGAAGTTTAGTTCTATTAATAGTGAGACCCAGCCAGAGCTGCTCGACCGTAGGGTGCTCAGGATGAGCTTTAACTCGTGCGTTAATGCCATTCTTTATATAAAAGGCAACTCCACCGCCACGCCCACCCCGTGTAGACACAGGTCGTGGTATGTGTCTGAATTTATACCCTGAGACACTAGGAGCTCGGTCCTCTTCCCCACTACGTAGCCATGTCTCATTAATAGCCATGATGTCTACAGAGTGGTTACCCATGGCGATCAAGAACTCATCCTGATTAGTTCCAAGTGAGCCCGCATTAAGTAGGCCAAACTTAATATATTTATTGGGAACCATCAGTGTTAGAAGTAGGTTCGGTGTGAGTTTCTGTGTGGATACTACTTATATATAATTTGTAAATAAGTGTGATTGTATGTAAATATTATAATGAAGTAATTAGGGTTAAGTGAGGGTGTAAGTATTATTTGTAAGTAATTACAGTTGAGTGTAAATGTAATATTAAATTTATAATAGAAAGTGAATATCACTACACGACACTGGCAGAAATTACTGTGACCTGAGGCTGCAGTGGGTTGCCAAAAATCAAAAGAAAAAAAAAAAAAGTGAATATCAATAATTGTATACATATGTAGTATAGGTAAATATTGTATAGGAAAAATATAACTTAGTGTTGCTGATAAGGTTGCCCTGTGCGTGTCTAGTTCATGGTTTAGCACATTGTAGTAGAGGTTGAGACACATATTCAGAAGAGAGAGAAAAAATAGATACACAATAACATTTAGACCATCTCATTTCCAGTGTGGAAGACACGAGATAAGTCCTCCTCCGTGCGAATCCTCTGCGCCTTGTCACCTGGAGCCTTCCTGACGAGGATGCGGCCCTGTTTGGACCAGACGAATTTCCAACCGAGAGCACCGGCAGCATCCCGTGCCTTCCGAAATAACATGCGGTTGGCTTTGGTCAGTCGCTCGTTCAAGAAGAACCGAAAGAAAGAAAAAGGCTGTATCCTTTTTTAAAAGCGAAGTAAGAGATTTGGTGAGCTTCGAGAAGTTTTCTATAAATCGACGGTAATAGCCGATAAGACAGTTCATTCGTTTACGCTCAAACGTTCAAACGCTTAGCTGATTGCTCTCAAAATAAATATTGATAGTACGCGCTAGAAGTGTTCAAAAGTGCAAGTAAAAGTTGTGACCGTGTGGATAAACTAAGTTAAAACATAGTGACGATAAAAACAGTGATCAAGTGCATTGTTAAACGAAAAAAGGAACTAATTTAATCTCATCAATAATATAATTATTTCTACCGTCAACGCGATCGCCATCACAACATATCAGTGCGTCGCGACTAAGCGCGTAAGCGCCGCGGATTGCACGGCGCTTAGGACGTTCTACTCGCGAGGTCGCCGTGAGTTGTCGCAGCGAGACTTTATTAGCGTGCGCTTTAACATACACGTATCGACGGGGCCTTTAATAGTGTGCTTCTTTTTTATTCTTTGTTTAATATTTGCTATTTTAAAAAACCGCAGTTGCTTGTATGACTGAAATAGCTAATATGGGTTCTTTATTAGTGTCTTGGGGCTGCTGTACCAACGATGGTAATGAAGATAACAAACAATTTATTAATTGTATTAGATGCAATAAGTCATACCATTTTATGTACTTAAATATGCCGGAAATTTCTGTTGATTCTGAAGTTTACAGCAAGTGGAAGTGTTCTATTTGCATGAGTCTAATTTCGAATACCTCAAAAAAGGATGGTACACCTAGCCGAAACGTCTCCACTACAAGAGGGAACAAGAGACCAGCATTGAATTGACCGGAATTTGCATCAATGCTTTAACAGATAAATAACAGAATACTCAAAGTCGTAAATAAAGAACTTGCACCAATAAAGCAAGAACTCAGCGATCTGTCTACTTCATTTACTTTTCATACGAAGAAGTTTGAAGAATACCAATTGGAACAAAGGGCGATAAAAACTTCCCTTAAAGATTTGGAGATAGAAAATAATGACCTTAAAAAATCGGTGGTGGACTTAAGCTCTCGAATTAATTACCTAGAGCAACAGGCACGTTCGTGCAACCTTGAACTCCAATGCTTACCCGAAAATAAATCAGAGAAATTATACACTGTCGCCAAGCAACTGGGATCTGTCGTCGGATGCGAGTTGAGTGACCAAGATATTCAGCACTGTACGCGTGTAACCAAATTGGATACTTTTAACAGTCGGCCGCGCTCTGTTGTAATACAGCTAGCCTCTCCAAAAGTTCGCGACCAGCTCTTGGCTTCTGTCATTAACTATAATAAAAGCAAGAATAACAATGATAAACTCAATACAACAGACTTCGGGCTGGCAGGCGAAAAAAAACCTGTATTTGTGCTGGAACATTTGTCTCCTTCTAATAAAGCACTACACGCTGCAACAAGACTTAAAGCTAAGGAGAAGGCCTGAGGCCATGTGATATGAGTAGTATATTATTGGGCATTCTACCCCACTTCGCTCATGCATGCGCATTCGCGTCGTGGGGTAGAATACCCAATAATATTTCTGGTAATTTATTATAATAAAAATGAGAATGGTCTGAACAACACCAAACCCTCTGTTTCATCGACTCAATCCGATGTACGTGCACGATATGCAATGAATTTTCAGAAAGTCACTCAAGCGATAACGAACTATTACCAAATCTGGTACCATGTATCATTTGTTGATCAGAAAAGTTTAAATGTGAACGCTATGAACATATTTTGTCATTCTTAGATCAAAAACATAACATAACATACCATCACGCCTGTATCCCCGAAGGGTTAGGCAGAGGTGTACCAATGTACACCCACAGTTCGCCGGTATGTTTAGGTCCCATGTAATAGGGGGCGAGCCTATTGCCACTAACCGGGCACAAATCCAAACTCCGACCTGCTACTGAGAATTTCATAGAAAAACCCAATAACACCTTGGTCGACTTGGGAATCGAACCCAAGACCTCTAGCGTAGCAGTCGCGCTTAGCGCCACTAGGCCAACGAGGCAGTTAGATCAACTCTATAACATACTTATCATGAAGTTTATTAAACAGCCCCAATCGTTGAATGTAAACACTATCTGTGATGATGTTCCTAAGACTCGGGTTCGTCATGGTGAATTATTACCTAACATAGTACGTTGCATTATTTGTGGTCCGTCAAATTGTGGAAAAACAAATTTGCTCATTGGTCTTCTTATACATGAAAACGGTTTAAAATTTCAAAATGTTTATGTTTATTCAAAAACTTTGCACCAACCTAAGTATAGATTTCTGGAAAGAGTTTTACAACGAGTTCCAGGTATTTCATTTCAGAAATATCATGGTAATGAAGACGTTTTGAGTGTTCAGGATGCTAAACCCAACTCTGTAATAATATTTGATGACGTTGCATGTGAAAATCAAAGTAACATGCGAGATTACTTTGCAATGGGCAGACACAAAAATATCGATTGTTTTTATCTCAACCAAACGTATAGTAAAGTGCCAAAGCAGTTAGTACGAGACAACGCTAACCTTATCGTACTTTTTAAGCAGGATGATAATAATCTAAAACATATTTATGAAGAACATGTCAATACAGATATGACTTGGATCCAGTTTCGTGAAATGTGTTCAAAAATTTGGAGCGAACCTTATAACTTTGTGGTAATAAATAAAGATTGCTCTAAAAATAATGGATGTTACAGAAATAAATTTGACACATTTGTTGTCTTTGAATAAGAAAATGATACTATATTTAAGACAGTTGACATCGTTACGTTATTATTCTTTTAACAACTCTTAAGCGATAACTATATATTTAACGACTATGGAAAAATCATTGAAAAAACAAATCATAGATGCCTCAGCCGCTGTAAAGAAAAAAGTACGTACCATGAGAGAACTTGAGATTGGGAATAAGGAAGCATTAGAAACGGTTTTTAAACCTATAACCGAATCACTTAATTTTACTAACCAACACCAGTAATGGAACTACTTCTGATGAAAATGAAAAAATCCTGGAAAGCAATCAAACATTATACAAGGAAGGTCCTACTAGCAAAGAGTACGTGGAAAGCAGTGATGAAAATGAAATCGACAGTGAATCTTCATTTCAATCGTTGGGTGATAAGAACGAAGAATGCGATACATCATCTTGGTCTCTATCTCCTGAAGCACTACATGATGTACCATTTGGTGTTCGGATAGAGCGTGGAAAACTTATGTTAGGTTCAGCTAGCATTACGATTGGTGATGATTTTATCACAGTAACGGGTCGCAAATATCGAAATACACCGGGTTTGAAACAGTTGTTGCTAAAAAAAGATGTAGACTTAAGTTTAGTGACAGATAATGATATGCAACATTATAAGTCAATGCTGATCGATACAAATGCACACCGTCGAGATTTTGAACCAAGCAAACCCATCAAAAGTAGCAAAGGGCAAAAATATTTGCAAGTCATTAAACCTCTTTTTAAATTACAAAGTACAAATCAGACCTACAATCAACCAAAGGAGAATGGACTACCGTTGAAAAAAGTGTGGAGAAAAAACGTAGATTATGTCTATTGGGATAATCCAAATGAACTAGTGGATAGATTAAAACTATTGATTGCTTCACGAGACGCTGGCAACACTGGGCTGGACAATGAAATAATATCCATCATCGAAGAGTTACGTGAAAGTAAAGTTATTAATTAATAAATATCTTTTATTCTCTGCATACGTTTCATTTTACTGTTAACCCTTCAATACAAAGCACATTCAACATGAATATAGACAAATTTGGACATTATATTCATAAAAGAATGCGATTGTCAGAATTATTCGAGAGTAATGATAATGCATTAACGAAAACAGAAAATGGTGAATTTGATTTAAAAGCTACGACGTTGAGAGGTATCAGAACTCCTGCAGAACCAGATGATGCTGTAAATAAGGATTATGTAGATCAATTTATGACAAACATAACGAAAGATTTATATTAATCCATGCTGTTAATGCGAACTCAAATTATGAATGATGTACAAAATACTTTAAAAGCAAAGATATCTGAAGTTTCCATTCATTTAGAAGATAAGTTTTACACAAAAACAGTTGTAGATAACTTATTAGCATCTAAAAAGCCTTTATAATGTCCAAACAACAAATTGTAAATGAAATTCACAAAGCAGCAAGAAAAAATTTTGATCGTCGTTCTGTAATTTTGAAAGGCATTGATGATTTGTGGCAAGCTGATCTGATGGACATGCAAAATTTAAGAAAATACAACAATGGTTACAATTATATTTTATTGGTGATAGATTGTTTCTCAAAATACGCCTGGGCAGAACCGCTAAAATCGAAAAATAAAATTGATGTTACTAATGCATTTGGGAACATACTCAGTAAAAGTCAACGCAAACCGGTTAATTTACAAACAGATTCAGGAACAGAGTTTTATAATACTTCATTCCAGACGCTCATGAGAAGGTTTAATATTAACCATTACTCAACCTTTTCTACAAAGAAGGCTTCAATTGTTGAGCGATTGATAAAAACTATTAAAAATAAATTATATAAGTGTTTTAGTATGAATGGAAACTACAAGTGGTATGAAACGGTGTTACAAGATACATTGAAAATGTATAACAACACAAAGCATCGTACTATTCAATGTAAACCTGTTGAAGTAAATAAATGCAATGAGTTAAACATAAAAGAAAATATAAAAAAAACACATAAGCAAGTTTCTTTTCGTTGCGTACCTAAGTTCAAAGTTGGTGACAGTGTTCGCATTAGTAAATACAAGCATGTTTTTAAAAAGGGCTATACTCCTAATTGGTCAACTGAAATATTTACCATAAAAAAAGTAAACAATACCATTCCAAAAACGTATCATATAGAGGACCAACGCAAACAAGCTATTTTGGGAACCTTTTATGAACCGGAACTTCAAAAAACATATTTCCCAAACGTTTATTTGATAGAAAAAGTTTTAAAAAGAAAAGGAAATAAATTGTTTGTGAAATGGTTAGGTTTAAGTAACGCAGAAAATAGTTGGATCAACAGAGCTGCGATAGTGAATTGATAAAAGTAGATATCATATTATTTATATAAACATTATTATTTCTTACATGTATTTCATTTTACTTTGAACAATGCAAGGTGGTGGACTAGTCAATAGTGTGATTAATAATTTACCCTTTGAACTTCATTTGCCTGGTTACAATTATTGCGGACCGGGTACTAAACTACAAAAACGGTTACTACGTGGAGATCGAGGCGTAAACAAGTTAGACGAAGCTTGTATGCATCACGATATTGCATATCAGAACCATACAGATTTACCTAATCGTCACAAAGCCGATTTACAACTGTTAAACATGGCTAAACAAAGACTTAGATCCAAGGACGCAGGAAAAGGGGAAAAACTAAGTTCGTGGCTGGTGAGCAAAGTCATGAAAGCCAAAATAAAGTCTGGTGCAGGGATTAAAACGTTTAACAGTTTTGTATCGAAAATAAGATCAAAAATTAGGAAACTCAAACACATGGACAGTAAGGCTCTTATAAACGCCGCTTACTTGGCTGCTAGAAAGATATTTCCTTGCGTACAGAAAGTACGAGTTCCTCGTGTCATACCCATACCGAAGACTGGTGGAGTTCTGCCTTTGATCCCAATTTTCGCTGGTTTATCGGCATTAGGATCTTTAGCGGGTGGTGCTGCGGGTATCGCAAAAACAGTTAACGACTATAAAACAGCTCAAAAAAAATTACAAGAAACTGAACGGCACAATAAAACTATGGAAGCATTAGCTATAGGAAAGGGGTTGTACATTAAACCGCATAAAAATGGTAAAGGTTTGTTTATAAATTCGTCAAAAAACTGATAAGTAAGCTACCTAATCGTCCATTAACTGATGTTGACATCAAAAAGCACGCTCGCGACTTGCCATACTTTCGAGGAGTTTACATGAAAGATCGGTTACCGAGAAAACCAAAACAGATTGAATGTGCTATCGTGAATTTGGACAATTCAAAAAATGAAGGAACTCATTGGGTGGCTTATATTAAATTTAATAATTATTGTGAATATTTTGACAGCTTCGGTGATTTGAAACCGCCTCTCGAATTGATACGATACTTAAAAAACTGTAATATTTTTTACAACTATACAAGGTACCAAAAATTCAATACTGTGAATTGTGGACACTTATGCTTAGAATATCTAAGGAATTTTTGGAAAAATAAAAATGTATAAATTAATATGTTGTTCTTTCATTTTTATCATTCTCAAGATGTCCCTCACTTTGTCAATAACTGGAAAGTCATCAGATTTGTCTACTTACTATCCTAACACATTACAATTAAACGGTCAGTACGAGTGCGCATTATTGCATTTCTCCACGTTTAATTCTATTCCAAATATTGATAAAAAGAACAATAAGTTCTACTATGGATCGGAGGAAGTAATTGAAATACCCGATGGAACTTATGAACTTCAAGATATCAGCGATTATATAAAGTCCAAAATACAAAACGCTTCGATAAAACTACTGTGCAATAACAATACTCTAAAAACTACAATACTCTGTTCTAAAAATATAAACTTCGATAAGGAAGACACTTTTCGAAACCTATTAGGATATGATAAGCAGATCTTAAAAGCTAATAAATTGCATGTCTCACAGTTTCCAGTTAACATTTTGCCAACGACCGTGATCAGGATTGAATGTGATATTGTCAGTGGTTCGTACGTAAACGGAGAGCCCAGTCACATTATCCACGAATTTGCACTCAACGTGCCACCAGGATATAGAATCATAGAAATTCCTAAAAACGCAATATACTTTCCGATTAATCAAAACAACATAAGCTGCATACATATACGGTTATTGGACATAAACAATCAACTGATAAATTTACGCGGTGAAGAAGTACAGCTTTATTTACATCTAAGAAGAAAAAATGATTGACTATAATAAATATACGCATCAACCAAAAAAAACCATCAGTTTATATAAAGCTCCCAGTCATATAAGAACTAGCTCGAAGAAAAGAATAAAATTAACGAGAGAAAATAAAGCATTTCTTAAAGCTATCGGTCTCCTAAAATGAATATCTTAGATGTTTTATCCGCACCAACCTACGACAATACTGTTGAAGGCATCGAATACCATTCATATAAACCGTACGTGACCAGTTTTAACAGGAATGACGAGATACGCATACCTATCAACCAACAGGACTTGTATGTACTACCGTCAGCAAGCACCTTGTATTTGGAAGGAACCATAGTTGTTAAGAAAAAGGATGCAAAAGAAACCGCGAGCAGTGTTCATTTTACCAATAATGCTCTACTCTATCTATTCCAAGATATAAGGTACGAGCTAAATGGAGTCGAAATTGATAAAATAAAAAATGCTGGTGTAACTACCACGATGAAGTCATTAATTTCAATGAATGAGACCGAATCAAAAATATCTAATTCTTGGGGCTGGAATATCGAAGGCATTAAAAATATAAACGGTGGTAAATTTTCTGTATCCATACCACTTTGCAACATACTCGGTTTTGCAGAGGATTTTAAAAAGATTGTAATAAATAGTAGGCACGAGTTGATATTGTTACGTAGCAATACAAACTTGAACGCTGTGAAATTAAATACTGGTGAAATTTTAGAAGACGTTATTATAAATAAAATCATATGGCGCGTACCGCACGTTAAAGTATCTGATAAGGAAAAACTAAGTTTAATTAAATTGTTAGAAAAAGATCGTCCACTGCAGATGGTATTCCGAAATTGGGATCTTTACGAGTATCCTGCGTTACCTAGGACTACTAAACATACCTGGTCTATCAAAACATCATCGCAAATAGAAAAACCCAGATATATTATTATTGGTTTACAAACAAACAGAAAAAATAGTGCCAGTTCTGACATGTCTCAGTTTGATCACTGTCATATACGAGATGTTAAAGTATACCTCAATTCAACATACTTTCCATACGAAAATTTAAACGTTAATTTTGCAAACAACAACACAGCTTTATTATATGAACAGTATACTCGATTTCAACAGTCGTACTACGGACGTCGCGCGGAACCCTTATTAAGTGAAAAACAATTCAAAGACTTAGCGCCACTATTCGTTATCGATTGCTCCAGACAAGCCGATAATCTAAAAGGAGGACCTGTTGTGGACGTCAGAGTGGAAATCGAAAGCGATTCAGACATACCTGATCAAACATCGGCATATTGTCTTATATTAAACGATTGCATAATTGAGTACAAACCGCTTAGCAGCACTGTTAAGAAAATATCATGAAATCGGATACTCTCATATTGGATGTACAAGGATTCAAGGATCTTTACAACAATTTTATAATAAAAGAATTGGCATTTGCGACTCAAACTATACGCAATCGTTTTTAATAAAACCTCCATACTTATTTAGACATCTAACAAGCGAAGAAAAGATTCAAGTTAAATGGATAGAAAAAAACCGAGGCATTTATTGGAGTGAAGGACACATCGACTACAGAGAATTCCATCGTATAATCGTACCATATTTAAAAGATAAGAATATTATAGTTAAAGGTTCTGAGAAGGTAAAATGGGTTAAGGATCTATGTACGAATTGTAAGGTATCGGAACTTGATGAGAAATTGTGTCTATACTCCTGCGTTGGAAAAGTTAACTTGTGTTGTAATAAACATTCCAAACAGTGTGCTCTTAAAAACGTATTATGTATAAAAAAGTATTTAGAGGAATAACTAAAGGTGTATCTGTTTATTAGTTTTAAGATATAAAAATAAAACATTTTTAAATGACAATAATGCGTTTATTTTATAATAACCCTATACTATTTACAGTTATGTTTATTCCTATTCTAAATATAAAAACACAAAACTATATACTATTCTACCACAAACAATATAGTCACCCTCTTACGTACCTTTATTATCCCACATACTACTTACAAATACTTAATACAAATATTTTCAATCACTATATTCTATTAACGATTTAGATATTTTCCTAACTAATGATTCAGTTTCATCCACTATAGGGTCCACCACCTCTTTAACTATGTTGTCGGCGCACCTCATCGAGCAACCGCGATGGCCACCGAAGGGAGTGCTGCGGAGGCCGGGGGGAGGCCCCGGCTGGCGAGCCCGCGGCCGCGCTCCCTTCACTTCACTCAACACCGCGCTTGAACACGGGCACTTACTTGTTTACTTTTAATTTGACCATTGTATATTTTAACGGCATTAAAGCCTATGATACAGTCCACAAGTTTTATTTATAAAGTCCCGTTAGGGTCCCTACAGTTTGGTCCTATCGATCGTCTAAATTAAAGCCAGTCGTGTCGTTAAAATTCGTCGATTTCGCATCGTCATTGTCAACGGTCAACGGTCATCGCCGATGCCGCGTGGAACTTCACCGTGGCCACCGAAAACCGAATATTGAAGACAAAGGAGTCGTCCCCGTGCAGCGTGCTTCGCCTTGGAAGGAGCTGAAATCATTTTCTGGGAGTATAACTACTTATTCGAGTGTGACGTTCCAATTAGTTATTTTTTTCCAACTTTTCTTAGTGAATAATCGTTTTTTTTTCCATTTATTTCATTGAGCAAGTACAGTTCCTCTTTCACAAGTTACTTCTTGTTAATAGTGCTTTAACGTAGTGTTTTGTTTCGACGCTTCTTCATAATTGCATATTTTATAGCAACATCTGTGCGCGCACGCAACTCACCGTTACACAGATGTTAACGTGACCTTGACCGATCTCAGTTATTATAACCGGTCCCTTTTGTTTGCGCGCAGCTGTTTTGCCATTTTTTCTATAAGAAGCTCATTATTGCTATCTATCGCCTTACTGCAAAACACGTGTGATTTTTTCATTGTTAATTGCACTTCAAAATGGCGGACACTTTAAAGACTTTGCTTAGAAAACGTAGTTCGTTAAAATCGAAGCTTACGATTTACAGCAACTATCTAAACTTAATTAAAACTAGTGCACAGATATCTGAGATGCAACGATTAGACCTGCAGGAACGTTTTAATAAGTTCGATTCCTTACATAGCCAATTTGATGATTTGCAGACAGAAATCGAATTACTTGCCGATGATGCTGAGACTGCTTTCGTGGAGCGTGAGGACTTCGACCGCCAGTTCTTCAATCTGGTGGCACTCACGCGCAGCCTGCTCGGTTCTTCGGTCAACGGTGCTGGTTCTGAGGCGGGCTTCAAAGATGCTGACTCAGGTGCACATGTTTCTAATAGCTTTGTTCGTTTGCCAAAGATTGATTTGCCTCATTTTGATGGGAACTACCAATGCTGGCTCGAGTTCCGAGACACGTTTACGTCATTGATTCACGATAGCACTAGTATAAGTAACATTAATAAATTCCATTACCTGCGTGCATGTTTACAGGGCACTGCAGCCTCTTTAATTAAAAATATCGAATTTAGTAGCGATCATTACAAAATTGCTTGGGACTTGTTGTGCGAGCGGTACAACAATGAGTACCTGCTTGTGGCTAATCATTTGCAAGCTTTATTCTTTGATGTAAATTCAATAAATAAGGAGTCTAGTGTCTCCATTAGAAATCTTGTAGACGTTATTAATAAAAATATTCGGGCACTAGCAAATTTAAAAAGGCCCACTCAGCATTGGGATGACATCATCATTTTTGTAATGGTAAAAAAGCTAGATTTAATTACAAGTCGTGAATGGGAGGAATACAGAAATAACAATATAGTAGGTTATCCAACAACTACTCAATTTTGTTCTTTTCTAAACAGGAAAGCAGACTGGTTGGAATCTGTGGAATGTAATATTAACATTAAAAATTTTCAGGATAGTAATATTGTTGCCTTGAATAGTAATACTAATTTAAATAAAAATAATAATTCTTCTAAGCCTAAAATTTCAAATAAAAATTCAAATCATATTAATAAAAATAGTAAATGTCCACTTTGCTCCCAAGTACATACTTTGTATAAATGTCAATCTTTTAGAAGCTTATCTATAAAAAATCGCATACAAAAGGCAAAAGACTTAACCGTTTGTCTTAACTGCTTACGTATTGGGCATTCTGCTAAACAGTGCAAGTTTTCAAATTGCAGATATTGCAAACTTAAGCACAATACGCTTTTGCATTTAGAATCTAGCGAACCCAAACCACATTCTAATCCTTTGCCTTCTGCACTGCTTTCTGCATCGCCATCTACTTCAGATGTTGCGCTTTCAGCTAATTCTATGCAGCTTGCTACTTCTTCGCATGTTTTCCTGTCCACAGCTTTGGTGAACGTGACCAGTGCGACCGGTAAGAAGTACACCGCGCGCCTGCTGCTGGACAACGGCAGTACGGCGAACTTTGTCACGCAGAGTTTAGCGGAGAAACTGGGTTTGTCACAACGCGGTATGAGCACCAAGGTAACGGGTATTAATAATCATGTATCCACCAGTACACAGTCTTGTCACCTCTCAGTAGAGTCTTTATGCTGTGCCTTTACTGTAGATATTGATTGCCACGTTCTACCTGAGATCACAAAGGTCCTGCCGTCTTCGTTCGTGAACGTTAAACATTTATCCATTCCTTCAGGCCTTACATTGGCAGACCCGAACTTTAACGTTCCGTCGGCTGTCGACATTCTAGTAGGGGCTGAAGTATTTTGGAATGTCATAGGGTCAAACACGATAGACTTAGGAGGAAATCTACCTAAATTGTGCGAAACTAAATTTGGATGGCTTGTATCTGGTAGTATTTCGCATCAATCTAGTTATCTTTCCTCTGTTTCTACTCATTTTTGCCATCATTCCAGCGTCACTCCCGACTTAACTCAATTTTGGGAGCTTGACCATGTCTCACCTAAACATTCGCTCTCTCTTGAAGAGAGAAAGTGTGAGCAACATTTTGCTGAAACCACCGTCCGTAATAGTGATGGCGCGTTTGTTGTCAAAATGCCTTTGAAGGAAGATCCAAGCTCTCTAGGACATTCTTATGTCAATGCTAGGAATCGTTTTCTGTCCCTAGAGCGGCGATTTAAGCATGATCCTTCCTTCCATAGTAAATATTGTGATTTCTTGCAAGAGTACGAGCGTTTAGGTCATATGACACGAGACTCGGACTGTACTCCTTCACCTGAAAATTCCATAACTAAATATTTCATTCCACATCATGGAGTCATTAGGGATTCTAGCACCACTACTCAACTACGCGTAGTCTTCGACGCATCAGCCCCTACAAGTACGGGAGTGTCACTTAACGACATTCAGATGGTCGGTCCGGTAGTGCAAGACGATCTCTTTTCTATTTTAACTCGTTTTCGTCAGCACAGGTACGTGGTCTCAGGTGACGTGGAGAAGATGTATAGAGCTGTCCAGCTCAGTCCAGACCAACGTTCTCTTCAAAAAATCATTTTTCGTTTTGATCCATCAGAACCTCTCAGATCTTATACATTAAATACAGTGACCTACGGTACTGCGTCTGCTCCCTATTTAGCCACTAAGTGTTTGGTAAGTTTGGCCGATAACATTGAGGATAGTCGGGTAAAGTCCGCCATACGGCGAGATTTCTACGTCGACGATTATTTAAGTGGGGGGAGCACCATATCTGAAACTGTAGAAGTAACAAAAAGGGTAAAATCGGTTCTATCTTCGGCTAAATTTAATTTACGCAAATGGCGATCAAATAATATAGAAATTTTAAAACAAATCAATTCAATAGTAGTAACGAATAATGATTCTAATAACACTCTTCAAATTTCCGAGCATGGTCTTAATCCAGCTCAATCTAAAACCCTAGGACTTAATTGGGTTTGTGACTCTGATTCACTCACTTACACAATAAACATAACGTCTACTAATAAAGTCACTAAACGTCATGTCCTCTCTGTTATCAGTCAGATTTTTGACCCACTGGGCCTCGTAGGTCCGTGCGTTGTCGAAGCCAAAATTCTTATGCAGCGTCTTTGGCTGAATAAATACGACTGGGATGACGCAGTATCGCTCGAGGTGAGGGACGCTTGGTCTTTGTTTGAGAGAACAATAACGGCTTTAAATCATTTAAAGATTCCTCGTTGGGTTTTGCATGAAGACTCTATTGCACACGAAGTACATGTTTTTACTGACGCGTCCGAAAAGGCATACGGCGCTTGTGTGTATATTCGGTCATGTAATAGTGTTGGAGCCACAGGTGTACAACTTCTAGTTTCTAGAAATCGTGTTGCGCCCATTAAACCTACTACCATCCCGAGGCTTGAACTTTGTGGAGCCTTGTTAGGTGCAAGGCTGTGTACTAGGGTTCAGGAATCTCTCACCATCCCCATTCACAAGTGTAGATTCTGGTGTGACTCCACTATAGTTTTGGGTTGGCTCTCTACTCTTTCTAACCAGTTAAAACCCTTTGTTAGAAATAGAGTTAATGAGATACAGGAGAGCACATGTGGTCATACCTGGAGCTACGTACCGTCGAAGGACAACCCGGCTGATCTTGTTTCTCGTGGTCTCCGGGCCGATATAATTAAGGAAACACCTCTGTGGTGGTCCGGGCCTTCTTTTTTATTACGTAATGAAAGTGAATGGCCCACAATGCCAAACACTGAGAAGCATGATTTGCCGGAAGTAGTGACTCATTTAACTATTAAGAGTAACGATCATTCACATAATGTTCATCACACAGACGTAACCTCTCATTCATCTTTCATTCATAACTTGCTATCAAAGTACTCTAGCCTAACTAAAATTCAAAGAATATTTACATATATACAAAGGTTTATTTACAATTTAAAACATAAAAACAATAAATTGTGTGGCACTCTTTCATTGTCAGAACTAGAAAATTCATTAACTTCAATTATTAATTACTCACAGCAGCAAATGTTCCCTGAAGAATATCAACTTTTAAAAACCAAACAGAGATTGCCACGCAAAAGTAGATTACTTCCTTTGACGCCTTTCATTGATGATCACGGACTTATTCGCGTAGGCGGGAGGCTTGATAACTCTCCCTATGACTTCAACGTGAGGCACCCTATCCTTTTATGTAGTAAGCACATTCTTACTAAACTTATTTTTCAAATGCAACATTTAAAGCTTGCACATGCTGGTCCACAACTGTTACTGTCGCACATTCGACAATCTTATTGGCCGCTAGGTGGTAGAAACTTGTCTAGAGCAGTCGTGAATAAATGTCTTAAATGTTACAGGCATAAGGCTCAAAATGTACAGCCTGTTATGGGTCAACTACCATCATCTAGAACTAATTTTGAGTTTCCTTTCTTAAATTCTTATGTTGACTATGCCGGGCCTGTATTGATAGCCGACCGCAAAGGGCGTGGTTGCAAACTTACAAAGGCTTACATGTGCATCTTTGTTTGTTCGGCAGTAAAGGCAGTACATTTGGAGCTCGTCACGGAGCTCATCACAGAGGCTTACATGGCCGCTCTAAATCGTTTCGTGGCGCGTCGAGGCAAGCCCCGAAGCATCACGTCCGATAACGGGACTAACTTCGTAGGCGCGTCTAATGAAATGACCAAATTCCTAAAAGCATCAAATGTTGCATCGGAAATGGCGCAGGAGGGAATCGAATTTATTTTCACGCCTGCATACAGCCCACACTTTAATTCACTTGCTGAAGCTGCTGTAAAATCTTGTAAGCACCATTTAAAAAGATTGCTCAGTCTTACGCATTTTACCGTTGAGGAGATGTCAACTTGTCTCACTCACATAGAGGCAGTGCTGAACTCGCGCCCTCTTACGCCTCTCTCTTCCGACCCTAACGATTATTCAGCACTAACACCTTCTCACTTCCTAATTGGACGACCACTCCTATCTGTACCACGCTCTCAGGTGACTGCTGCCAACATCACGAGCCTGGATCGCTGGAAGAGGATCCAGTACATTAGACAGCATTTCTGGGGACGCTTTCATAATGAGTACACTTCTCTGCTGCAGGCCAAATCAAAGTGGTTCCATTCCAGAGGCGAAGTGAAACCAGGGTCCTTAGTCCTTATCAAGGACAAGACGGCGCCACCACTGCTCTGGTCCCTGGGTCGGGTCACTAAGACCTATCCCGGCGTTGACGGAGTCACGCGTGTGGCTGAACTGAAGACCAGGAGGGGCACCATCCGTCGTGCCTTCAACTGCATCTGCCCTCTCCCTATTGAAGATTTTTGAAGAACGAGCATCCTTCAACCCGGGGAGTATGTCGGCGCACCTCATCGAGCAACCGCGATGGCCACCGAAGGGAGTGCTGCGGGGGCCGGGGGGAGGCCCCGGCTGGCGAGCCCGCGGCCGCGCTCCCTTCACTTCACTCAACACCGCGCTTGAACACGGGCACTTACTTGTTTACTTTTAATTTGACCATTGTATATTTTAACGGCATTAAAGCCTATGATACAGTCCACAAGTTTTATTTATAAAGTCCCGTTAGGGTCCCTACAATGTACTGCGCACTTATAATCACATTTTCAGTTTCATTGTCACTGTCGCTGCCTAGCGAGTTATTACACAGGTCAATTACTGATATTCTGATCAGTTTAATGCCTCGCCGCTGGTGTCTGCTCATCACGAAAGACTGAGTGGAGTTGGGTTTGTTCACAGTGTCTTTACGACGTGGTTTTGTCTTTTTTTCTTTCGCCATTCGATTGGCGTTTTCACGATCGCATCGTAGCATCTCATTGAATTCTTCGTAAGGATCTTGAGCATACTGGCTAAAAACGATGTTTGACCCCGATCGCTGAAACAATATTATA
This sequence comes from Autographa pulchrina, assembly GCA_905475315.1. Lineage (NCBI taxonomy): Eukaryota > Metazoa > Arthropoda > Insecta > Lepidoptera > Noctuidae > Autographa > Autographa pulchrina. The sequence goes on along the minus strand of FR997761.1, from coordinate 4,742,579 downwards.
ACAAGTCGTTAAATATTTACATTGCATAAAACACCAACATTTGTATGAAAATTAAAATAATTACTTACCAAAGTCATCTATATCTATATCTATATCTATATCTATATCTATATCTATACATCTATATCTATATCTATATCTATACATATAATAAAATTGTAGAAAAGTGGTGTCTGTACAATGGAAATATATATAAAAAAGTAGCAGGGGTTGTTATTATATCGATGCCGAACCCGAAATTGTAATTATTATTTTTTTTGTCTGTTTGTCGGTTTGTCTGTTTGTCTGTGTGTTTGTGCACGCTAATATCAGAAACGGCTTATTCGATTTAGATGCGGTTTTCACTAATATATTGTAGTAAACTTCACTTAACATTTAGTGTTTATTTCATGTCAATCGGTCCATAAATAAAAAAGTTATGACAATTTAAAGAATCATGGCGAACATTTGTTGAGCTATTTTATCAGAGTACGTACACGCCTCGCATAGTTGCATTCGATTATTGAGATTCACTTGAATGCTGACTGTTTGCATATATCATTTATTTATATTTTAGGGTTTGTAGGTTAGGTTCCTTTTCTTAATTTTCTTGTAAACAAAAAAAACATAGTAAGTATTTGGTATAGGTTAGGCGGTTCTTTCCTTAATTTTTGGGTATCTTATCTTCATTTAGAGTTTCTAAATAAATATTGTAGCTGTGCCCGCGACTTGGAATAGTCGATTTTGCTTATTTATTGGTATATACATATAAGTGTATGTAGGCGCTAGGTGTTAGGGCTCTTCTTTAAAAATAGTCTTAAAGATTTTGCCCGGAGCGTAAAACTGCTGTCGTGGCACGCGAACTTGGTCGCTACAACGTAGATGTAGCTGCGTTAAGCGAAACACGCTTGGCTGACCAAGGCGAACTCGAGGAAATCGGTGGTGGGTACACATTCTTCTGAAAAGGACGACCCCAAACGGAACGAAGGTTAGCTGGCGTAGGGTTTGCCGTCAAATCCACCATCGCGCAAAAACTGTCTGAATATCCGCAATACATCTCTTACCGCATTATCACACTGCGCCTTCACCTACAAATCAACAACTACCTGAATATGATAAGCGTATATGCATCAACAATACGTAACGAGGACAGTGTCAAAGATCAGTTTTATGAAGAACTTTGCCAATGCCTTAGCAACATACGTTCAAACAAGCAAATACTTCTGCTGGGTGAAGGGTTGGCAGAGATACTGAGTCGTGGCCGGGCGTGATTGGAAATAATGGTGTGGGCAATATGAATAGTAACGGACAATTACTACTCACACTCTGTGCCCAATTCGACCTTACCATCACTAACACTCTGTTTAGGCTTCGTGACAAATTCAAAACCACCTGGATGCACCCACGTTCTTTACACTGGCACCTCCTCGATTACGCCATAACCCGACGAAGGGACATCTCCCAGGTGCATATCACCCGCGTCATGCGCGGCGCGCATTGCTGGACAGACCACCGGCTTCTGGTAACTAAATTGAGACTCCGCCTTCGCGAACCACGAAGACCCTGCAGGGCTAAACCAATATCTCTCAATTTAGAACGACTAAATTGTGCGGACCTTCGAGAAAAATACCAGGAAGGACTGATAGACACGCTAGATGGGTTTGATGCCCAGCAAGGTGACCTCATATCAAACTGGATACAGTTGTCATCCTCCGTACTGACTGTGGCTACAGAAATCATAGGACGCAAAAAACGTAACAACGTAGACTGGTTTGACCAAAATGATAGGGCCCTAACTGAAGCATTCAAACAGCATCGTATACTCATAAAGCGTAATGAAGGTAATCATAATCTCACTCAAGAAGTCCGAAGTAGTGGTGATTCCTTAAGAAGATTAACAAGGAACATGAAAGATAGATAGTGGCTTGAAAAGGCAAAACAGATACATTGGCTCGCAGACACACACCAACTAGGCGCTTTTTGTGAAGAAATGCATAAGTTGATTGGCGTTTCCATTAAAAATACCACACCACTAAGATCCCTAGATGGTTCTCAAAAACTCACTGCTAAGCAGGATATACTTGATCGTTGGGCAGAGCACTTTAACAATCTGCTCAATGTAGATCGATTAGCAGATCTTGATCATACGAATACGCTTTATATTATAAAGCGTATTCGTCCTTTGCCGCTGAATGATTCGCTTGCTGAGCCACTTGACTTTTGCTGAAGTAGTTCGAGCCACAAAAGAGCAGAAAATAAAAAAGCAGTTGGCGTTGATAACATCGCCGGAGAACTGCTTAAATACGGAGGGGAGCAACTTCACACTTACATCTGGCAAATTTTTGATCGCATTTGATTTGATTCGAGGAAATAATACCGCCTGAATTTAAAATATCCCGTATAGAGACCCTGTATAAAAACAAAGGAGACCGTTCTGACTGCAACTCCTACCGGGTATATCGCTCCTCTTTGTCCCTGGGAAGATATTCGCCAGAGTTCTTCTCAACCGGCTTTTACCCGTCTCCGAAGACATATTGCCAGAAACTCTATTGGGTTTCGTCCCACCTGCGAGGCCATCTTTTCCATCCGGCAACTCCAGATAAAAAGTCGCGAACACAGTCAACCTTTGTATATGTGCTTCGTGGACTTGGAGAAAGCATTTTGACTGTGTGCCGCGGGAAGCCCTCTGGACTGTACTGGCAAAATTAGGTTCTCCTGAGAAGTTTGTTAGAATGATTCGCCTTCTTCACGACGAAATGACCTGCTGTGTTACCTATAATGGTGATCAGTCAGAGTTCTTCCCTGTCAGTTGTGGGGTTAAACAAGGTTGTGTGCTTGCACCAACACTGTTTGCTCTTTACTTTTCTGTCGTTGTCAGTGAAGCACTCGAACAAACTTCTGCTGGAATCAAAATACGTTTCAGGACTTTTCAACCTGGCCAGATTAAAAGCTTACACACAAGTATCACACGCTCTCATAACGGAGATCATGTATGCTGATGATCTGTGTTTTGTTACCAACTCTTCACAAGAACTCCAGGACCTGATTACGAATCTTCAGGAAGTCTGCTGCCGTTTCGGTCTGAAAATCAGTGTGAAGAAAACTGAGGTGATGGCAATCGACTCTCATGGAGCTACAGAACCTGTCAAGGTGACCATTGGCAATACTGAGCTGAAGCAAGTGAATACGTTTATATACCTGTGCAGCACAATTACAGCTAAGTGTGACCTTGACGCCGAAATAAACCATCGCATAGGCGCTGCATCAGCTGCTTTCGGTAAATTACGAGCCAAAGTCTTACAATCACATGATTTGAAGCTTTCGACAAAAATCTCCGTTTACATGGCCATAGTCCTCCCAAATCTTCTGTACTCTGCGTCATGGGTCCTCTATCGGAAACATATACGGACGCTGGACCGGTTTCATTTAAGGTGCATAAAAGACATTCTCAAAATCAAATGGTCGGACCGGATTAGAAATACCGAAGTGCTACGACGCGCAAATGTCTATGTCAGACGCATACCTGATGCGGCGACAGCTCCGATGGTGTGGACATGTTTTACGAATGGATGATGATAGGTTGGCCAAACGCATCTTCTTTTCTGAACTCCAGAACGGCAAGCGGAAACAAGGCGGCCAGTTCTTACGCTTCAAGGACGTTCAGAAAAGACACATGAAAAGGTGCAATATTGTTCCCCAGAAATGGGAGAAACAGGCCATTTGTCGCCCTGAATGGAAGTGCATGGTGAGGAATGCGGTTCATTGAGGTTCATAGAATTGGATTCGAAGCGTGATGCCCTTAAGGCTAGACCACCAGCAGCCATGTTTTATAACTATGTCGACGATGTCCTAACGTGCAGCCGATGCGCGCGCACGTTTACTCATAAGATAGGATACTGCAGCCATCAAGGGGCGAACAAGAGAGCTGACCACCTTGGCTCCTCTGCATGTGATAGTCGGTAGCAGTCACCATAGCCGAAATCGGCTGAGAAGTAGTATATATATATATATTATATATATAATTATAACACGATGCCTTCCAGAAAAAGACCACCTCTTTCTGCTACATCGAGATACGCTAGGCGAATGAGACTAGCCTAGAGGTATGCTCGATAGATAACGTTCTACACAAATAGCACTTAAAACAAAAAACTAATTGAAAAGTTTCATCATCCACGCGAACGAAGTTGCGGGCACAGCTAGTAAACATATAATAATCTTAAGTACAATAGATGATAGACGATAGATAGAATACTATAGATGATGCCACAGATATAACATAATCAACATAATTTTTTTACGCCATAATTCACTCTTGGTCTGCAATGGGCATCAAACTTAACTACGGAAATATAGTAAACACAAACACAAAATAATCATTGTTTATGCATAGGTCGAGTTGTGTGAAAAATGCACGACAAAAATATAAACAATCAAAAATATTCTTATGTCGTACAAAGCAACAAAATTTAACTAAAAAAGATTAGTTACTAAAACTCAAAAAGGGTGTCTCGCCTAAGATTCGAACTTGCAGCAAGAATATTAATTCCCAATCATACTACCACTAAGCTGTTTACTACTACGGCTATTATTTCAAAAAGTTCATCATAATATATGGTGTTAACCGAAATTAGAATCGACTAACACGTCGCGTCACTGTTACCGGATGAACTGACAACACTAGGGAGCATTGTTTAATGGCGGCGCGTGCGATTCTCGTTGTAGTAGTCTCTTGCATTGTATAAATTAATAATAAGCATTATGGCGTCGCTGGCCTATAAAAGTATTGTAATCGTAACGTTGAATCCATCCTTGTGATAATATATTGTAAAGTTTAAAGCATCAGTGGTTTCCTTCTAACATCTCAGAAGTGAGATTAGCGACCGACGCGTACCTACCGACTTGCCCGCCATAATGATTGTTCGTAATTTAAAAAGTTGAAAAAGTTATTTCAATTTGCAAAAAGTTATTTAATTTAAAGATATTATGGTCAAACTATAATTTTAGACATATCAATAAGTACGTTATAGTAATAATTTATTAAGTTGTGAAACAACATGGTCGATGATACGAAGTTATAAGTATTGTTTGTGGGTAAAAATACTTATTGGAATCGAATAAACATGTGAATGCATGTGGTAAGACTTTTATGATCCTAACAAAGGACATTCGGTAATGTATCGACTTAAACTTATTATTATTGTGTTGTTAAGTTTTACAAGATAACTTTAATAAAGTTTAATGAACAACTCAGTTCAAATGCACGGGTTCAATTTTACCCTATCAACTATCTGCATGATGTTCTTCATTTGTTTTATACAATAAAATATATAAGTAGGTAAACAATGTTGTCAAACATTGTCATCAGATAACAAAGTAGATAAACATAACCAAACATTTAAATTTATACATAATGGAGCTAATGATACATAATTTATACATTTTAATAAAACATATTAAAGTCCAATAAATCATAATGAAACAAAGTCATCCAGAATTCAGTTAACATGTATGTGTTGTGACTTAACAATTTACAACAACTTTAGACTTAATACTTGATCAATAATCATACATTAATATAATTTAAGGAAGTAATCTGTCATAACAATGATTAGATAAATTGAAAAATTATAGTATTATTTATTGTATGTTTTGTACAAATTATACTGCTCATAATGCATTATTTGTTTCAATAAAACAAATAAAATTATGACACAATGGAAATGGTTAATGTCTTTCAATAATAACTGTTAAATGTTTATAAATCTGAAGTTTTACAGGTCTTAATATGAGTGTTACCCAATGAAATTCTGTAGAGAGACAAACAGAAGTATATTGTGGTTATATGAAGTAATTATGCAATTAACTACAATAATAAAATTAATAGACCAGATCACAAGTGGAAGTTATGATCCAATATATCTGGCACTCGAGGAATACTATGAAGCAATTTGAATGAAAGGAAATAAATGCTGATAAAGGATGATCATCGAAGGAATTGTTAAGAAAATGTATTATAACTATTTCTGTTTCAGTTAACATTCCAAGTAGTATTCAATGTATTTTAAGGAATTAGTATGTGGAATAACTAAAGTTTAATACAAGATGATTGATTAATAACAATCATTTAGTGAGTTATGTTATGCTACCCCAATATAAAAGGTAGGGTGATAACAGGTATGATTTTATGTTGATTTTACTGTGATAATAATTTCTCATGTTATGGTTTGTCTGAATTATACTCATAGAAGTCTACTCACTTTGGCTATGGTACAAAGATGGAGTATTCAATGTTTATTAAAAGTAAAAATTTATAAACAACTTTACAGATTATAAATGAATTATATGATATTCTTTACCTGGAAAAATGGTTAAGTGATGTTTACAGGAATATTTGATGTTCATAACAGTACAGAATAATATAAACAGGTACTAGTGTTAGTTGGAGTTAAATTGGATCTTACTCTTAGCGGTTTCCACATGTAACCTTTGAAATTATGGTTTTTTGAAATTTTCTGAGAAAAAATTATAATTAAAAAAAATAAAAAACACGCCTGCGATGTTAAAAAAAAATATAAAAACAAGTCAAATATTTGCAGTCGGGGGACCTGTAATGAATTGTTCCAAGTGACCGACCCCGACTGCAAATATTTGACTTGTTTTTACACGACTGCCCAAAAAGGAGTGTTATGTTTTCAGGGTTCATGTATGTATGTATGTAGGTATTTATATTTTTTTTTAACATCGCAGGCGTGTTTTTTATTTTTTTTTAATTATAATTTTTTTATTTAATACCTTTTAGTGAACAACAAAAAAACATAACAACACAAAAAAAAATATCGTTCGGAACCCTTTGCAGTCGATTTCGACTCACACTTGTCCATTTTTTAATGCCCATATAGCCTATGTCACTCGGGATAACTCAAAGCTTCTAATGATACCACAAACATTGAAATCGGTCAAGCCTTTTAGAAGTTATGGTGGAATAAAGAAACTCACAAACATACATACATACATACATACATACATACATGAACCCTGAAAACATAACACTCCTTTTTGGGCAGTCGTGTAAAAACTGAAGCACTATGAAAATAAGGATTGCTAATTAGTTTTTCAGCGGTGTGACACTTTTTAGTAACATTATTAGAATCATTCCAAGTATTAACTAAATGAACATTCACTCTATTCTCTGTGTTTTCCAGTGTTTTCCCAAACACGCTGTTATTTAAAAGCTTGAAAAAATCTTGTTCGAATACATTATTTGCATTTGTCGTAGTTGTGTGTTTAATTCAATATACTCTTTCAAGTATGCACTTTGCCTAAATGTAATAACTTTATGAATCTTACGTAATATTAATCCATGTTCCAAACACTTTTTTAAGTGAACATAATGAATTACATAGTTATACTTATTATAAAGGTTGGAAATAAGTTTTTTCGTTTTACCACCCAGTGGAATGCATTTTTCAGGACAAAATGGTAAATCATTATGCAAAGTATGTAAGGATTCCGGGTACAACAGATCTACTTCTAATATGAAACCCCATTCTGCCTCATCCTTTATAGTGTTAATATTATTATGTAATTGCACTATTTCTGTTGCATTTGTTGCGGGAATGCTGACACAATGTTTTGAGTTATCGGTACTGTAGTGCGCTGTGAACCTCAGTTGTCCCGTGGTCGCCTTGTATACCGCACTACAGCACACACATATAATAATATGTATTGTATTCAGTCGTAATTAACAGTCGTAATTAATAAACTTAAGTAAGTTATTCGCAGACGTATTATTTCTCTCTGTACACACACGCAACCCCAGCTAATAAAGTAACAAGTAGCGACCAGTTACAAAAGTGGTGACCCCGACCGACCCGTGATTTGGTGATTTAAAAGAACTTTTGTGATATTGTGTACAGATTGAGACTATTTTAGAACGGGCAACTCACTTGTGCTGTAGTGTTGGTTTTTTAATATCGGTGTCGTGATATTACGTTAAACATGTCTACCGAAGAAAGAAAAATCGCCACCGAAGAGTATCATTTATCCACTATCTCCGTCACGGCAAGAATACCTGAGTTTTGGAAGAAGTCGCCGAAAACCTGGTTTATTCAGGTAGAAGCAGTACTACAACCGCAGAAGATGTCTGATGAAGCGAAATATCAAGTCGTTATATCGAAATTAGGCCAAGAAGTTATAGAGCAGATCACAGAAATTTTATTAAATCCGCCAGAGAAGAATAAGTATGAAAATTTGAAACAAAAATTAATATTGATTTACCAAGAATCGGAAGAACGACAAGTTAAGAAATTAATAGGCGAAATGGAGTTAGGAGACCAGAAACCATCGCAGTTATTGAGGAAAATGCAGGACCTAGCTCGCAATAGAGTCACCAACGAGACACTAGTGGTGATGTGGCAAAATCACCTACCACCATCAGTCAGAGGAGTATTGGCTGTGACAAATGAAGTTGATTTAGAAAAATTAGCAACTATCGCGGATAAGGTAATGGAGACCGCGACGCCAATACCCAGTATCGCTGCGGTAGAAGGAAAATCGCCGACCTTGAATAAAGACGATTTAATGATAGCCCACCTTGATAAAATAAGCGAAAGACTTGAAAAATTAGAAAGTAGATCAAGAAGGCACTGGCAGAAAGGTAACAGAAGGCGTTACGGAGCAAGATCGCGATCGGCATCAGAGTCAAGGACGCGTGGGAAGACACCTGAAGATCCTAATTGGTTGTGTTACTATCATTATCGATATAAGAATCGGGCAAATAAGTGTGTCCAGCCGTGCAACTGGAAGAAAGATGTCAAGCCGTCGGAAAACTAACGTCGGTACAGTCGACGACGGGAGGCTGTGGCCGCGTAGATGCTAACAACCGTCTTTGTGTGATGGACAGGAAAACTGGTTTAACTTTCTTAGTGGATAGCGGTGCTAATGTGTCTGTGCTACCCCGCAGCGTAGCATATATAAAAGGTAACACAAATAATGTATGTTATAAATTGTATGCCGCGAATGGAACCGAGATTAATACATATGGTACGCATTTTTTAGAGTTAGATCTTAATCTTAGAAGAGCTTTCCGTTGGTTATTTATATTAGCGGACGTACAGCAACCAATATTAGGTGCTGACTTCTTAGCTAAGCATAAGCTGTTAATTGATTTGAACGGACGAAGATTAATCGATCAGTTAACTAATTTAAGCATTAGAGGTACCATTTCGAGTTCAACTGAGTCCACTGTAAAGACAATTGTTGATAATTGCCCTTATTATGATTTATTATGTAAGTTTCCTGAGTTAACTAAGCCTGTTTCATATAAGGAGACACCTAAGCATGGCGTTTGTCATCACATAGAGACCACAGGACCTCCAGTGCACGCGAAAAGTAGGCAGCTACCACCAGACAGGTATGTTAAAGCTAAAAATGAATTTAAAGTTATGCAGGAACTTGGGATTTGTAGGCCGAGTAATAGCGCTTGGGCAAGTCCTTTACATATCGTGCCAAAGAAGGATGGAAATATTAGACCTTGCGGTGATTATAGACGTTTAAATTCGATTACTAAACCGGATCGTTATCCAGTTCCCCGTCTTCATGATTTTATGTATAATTTATCGAATAAGAAAATATTTACGAAGTTAGATATAAATAGAGCATATAATTGTATACCCGTAGCTGAAAATGACATTGAGAAAACTGCTGTCATAACACCTTTTGGGTTATTTGAATTTATGCGAATGCCTTTCGGATTGCGTAATGCAGCGCAAACTTTTCAACGCTTTATGCACCATACTGTGTTACAAGGTTTAGATTTTTTATTTAATTATTTGGATGATGTAATAATTGCCTCAGAAAATGAAACTGAGCATAAACAGCATTTACTTAAAGTTTTTGAAAGATTTAACGAATTTGGGATAACAATTAATTTTGCTAAATGTAGTTTCGGAAAGACAAAATTAGATTTTTTAGGTTACGAAGTTTCAACTGAAGGAATTATACCTTTAACGGATAAGATTAAAGCTATTATCGATTTTCCAAAACCTAGCACTATTGAGGAATTAAGAAGATTTATGGGTATGTTAAATTTTTATAGAGCACACATACCGCATTCGGCAGCTCATCAATTACATTTATATAAGTATTTAAGTTCTTCTAAACGTAAAGATAAAAGTAAAATTAATTGGACAAAGGAGGCCGAACAAAATTTTGAACAATGTAAGGAAGATCTTAAAAATGCTGCATTGTTAGGTTATCCATCTATAGACACACCATTTTCATTAATGACAGATGCGTCAGACAATTGTGTAGGTGCAGTATTACAACAAAAAATTGCTGACAAATGGAAACCTTTAGGTTATTTTTCTAAAAAGTTAACAGAAGTGCAAAAGAAATATAGCACGTATGATAGAGAACTTTTAGCAATTTATTTAGCCATAATTCATTTTCGTTATTTAATTGAAGGTCAAAATTTAATTATTTATACTGATCATAAGCCTTTATCTTTTGCATTTACGAAAGCAGGTACAAATAGAGAAACCTCAAGGCGGGCCAGGCAAATCATGTTTATTAGTGAGTTTAGTTCTGATATAAGGCATATTAGCGGTCATAATAATATTGTAGCGGACACATTATCTAGAATTGAAACAATAACAAGTCCCACGACTATCGACTTCGCAGAACTGGCAGTTGCGCAGGAAGTCGACGAACAGCTTGCAAAAATTCTTAGTGAATCGAATAACAGCTGTAAGTTGATATTTAAGCGTGTAACTTTAAATGTACCCGATAAGCATGTTGTTTGCGAAACATCTACTAATAAAATACGTCCTTATTTACCGCAACAATTTAGACGTTTAGCTTTTGATTCGATACATAACTTGAGCCATCCAGGTATTAGAGCTAGTAGAAGGATAATAGCAGATAGATATTTTTGGCCAAATATGAATAGAGACATCGGTAATTGGGCCAAAACATGTATAAATTGTCAACGAGCGAAAATACAGAAGCATACAGTATCTAATTTAGGACAATTTGAGATTACGAAACGTTTTGAGCATATACATATAGATTTAATAGGTCCTTTGCCAATCACAGCTGAAGGATAAAGGTATTGCTTAACTATAGTAGATAGATTTACACGTTGGCCAGAAGCTTTTCCTATAAAGGAAATGACTGCAGAAGTAGTCGCAAAAACGTTATACGAGGGTTGGATTAGTCGTTTTGGTTGTCCAGTTAAACTTACAAGTGATCAAGGCCGACAATTTGAAAGTAACTTATTTAGACAACTAATGTTATTAATGGGAATTAAAAGTCAAGAACCACCCCGTATCATCCTCAGTGTAATGGAACAGTAGAACGTTGGCATAGATCGTTGAAAACTGCAATTACGGCTCGTTTAAGCAATAAGTCTTGGGTAGATGAACTGGCAACTGTAATGTTAGGATTACGCACGACAATTAGGTTAGATACAGGCGTAACCGCTGCACAAATGTTGTATGGTAATAATATTAGATTACCTGGTGATTTTTATGATGTAAGCAATGTGAAATCGTGTGATGATAATGATTACGTTAGCAAGTTAAAAGAAGTTATTGACGAATATAAACCGTCTAGTAGAGAAAATAGATCATCACGTAAAATTTTTGTGCATAAAGAGTTGTACACTTGCGATTATGTTTTTGTTCGAAATGACGCAGTAAGGAAACCGTTACAACCTCCTTACGACGGACCATATCGCGTCATTAGTAGAACTGATAAAGTTTTTTGTGTACAATTGCCAGACAGACAACTTAGAGTTTCTATAGACCGTCTTAAACCTGCGTTTATGTTAGCAGAGGATAATGTACAACCATATAAATGATCTGCCTTTCATAATGTCTAAATTAACGGATATAATTTTATTTGCAGACGATACCTCTATAATTTTTAAAATTAATAGAAAATTGCACGACTTTACTAATTTAAATAGTGCGCTTAACGTGTTGTCAGATTGGTTTTCAGCTAATAATTTGCTACTAAACGCTTCAAAAACAAAATGTTTAAAATTTTCACTTCCGAACGTTCGATCGCATTTGGATCTAAATCTAATGCTTGATGGTAAAAAACTAGAGTTAATTAACGAAACGGTATTTCTTGGTGTTACTTTAGATTCTAAGTTACAGTGGGGTGCTCACATCAAAGCACTGTCGAAAAGGCTAAGTTCAGCTGCATTTGCGGTACGGAAAATTAGACAGCTCACGGATATTCCTACGGCAAAATTAGTTTACTACGCGTATTTTCACAGCATTATGTCATACGGCATTCTGCTATGGGGCTCTGCAGCCGATGTAGATTCTATATTCATCTTGCAAAAACGAGCAATTCGCGCCATTTACTGTATGGGCCCCCGTGAATCACTTAGAGATAAATTTAAAGAAATCGGTATTCTCACGTTGCCATCGCTTTATATTATGGAAAATATAATGTACGTTCGTAAACATTTAGATAGTTTTAGTGTCAACAGTGATTATCACAATATTAAAACCAGAAGTAAAAATAAACTAGTAGTCCCAAGGTTTAGACTAACTAAAACAAATACTAAATCCTTCCTAGGGAATTCTATTCGCTTTTATAATAAATTACCAGATAGTTTAATTCATTTAACTAACAAAAAGTTTAAAACATGCGTGAAATCCAAACTAATAGGAAAGGCCTATTATAAAATTAGTGACTACGTAGAGGATAAAAGTGCGTGGATCTAGGACCTTCTGCACATGTGGCCTCCCTGGCGGTCCGTCAGTTCATTTGCCTCATCTTGTTGTTGTATCTTACTCGACTAGCTTCCCCACGGTCTCTATTCGCAGAAACCTTTTGACATGCCTTGACATTCCTGTTAGGGTTTAGGTAGGACTACATATATATTGTATGTAAAGCTATTTACCTATTTAACTAGATATTTTTTCATATTTTCTTAATTTAGTCTTTTAGTTTTATTATTATTATTTTCGCATACGCGACCTTTGTAAATGTGACGGCAATGTAAATTTAGTTGCGTGTACTACTTCATTTTTCTTCCATTTTGGATGACATCGTTTACCTTAATCTAAGCATTTTGCTATTTACGTTGTTGTCGCATATTTGTATATTTATTAAAATAATTGTATTTTTAACATTGATGTTAACCTTTTTTTCAAAAGAGTAACCAATGGAGTTTCTTGCCGGTTCTTCTCCATTGGAATGACATTTTGGAACCTGCAACTAGAGTCAGTAATTTAACGTTTTAAAAGAGCTTAAAAAGGCCTACTTGAAATAAAAATATTTTGATTTTTTTTTTTTTTTTAAGTAGTAGATAATAGTGGTAAAACTGTCTGTCAAAAAGTTCAGAAAAAAGTAACTTTTCAAACAGCCGAACCCAGTAACTTTGGTTATACTACGAGAACAGGACGAGTCAGCAAAAAGCCGATGAAGTATTTGTAATGATTAATTGTTGTAATGGCTGAGTAGACAATAATTTAACTAGGACATTTGGTTATGTATGTGGTTATATGAAATAGAAAATGTATTTTAAAATCATTTATTGTCTGATACTTATACGTTGTAGTTGATTAATTAGTGAAATGGGCAACTATCAGACAAAGGATAAAGTTGTTGTTAACGAAAATATATCCAGCACAGCTCAAGTAGATAACAAGTTGAATATGATTGGTATCGTTATGATAATTATTATAGTATCTACTACTGATTATGGTGATTGGATATACATTAAAACGAAGATGTACTAAAGGCGTTAGGAAATGGTTGAAGAAAGAAATGGTCGCTAGTTCGATAACCTTACCAAGTATTAAGGTAGAAACTATGCAACCGCCGCAAATTAATAACGGAACGTCTGCATCTCATAAAGTGGTTTACTGATTATTTGATCGAGAAATCTTCGTGCATTTATGTTATTAAGTGTGTATGTGATTATTTTGTAACGATTTAATAGTGTGTGTTATATTTTGCTATTCGGTCATAGAACAAGCTGCATGGTTTGTGTTGTTGGTGTCCGGCCACAACGATGTCAAGAAAGGATAGCAGAATGTAACCCAAACATATTGTACGTTATGCGTAATATTAGAATTAATAATTGTGTTAATGTAATGGTAAATTTATATTTAAGTACGCTGCTGATATCTAAATTTTAAATAGCGTATTAATGAATGTTAAAACTTTTGTCGTTATTACAATGTTGGAATGTTTTCACAGGCTTATCGCATAACAATACATAGCATAGTACTCATATTAAGTTGCAAACAGTTGATTGAGCAGAAATATGATGTCATCTTTGTGAACAAAGTAAATTTACAAGAAACATTGTTTGATAAATATATTGATTGTAATTTAGATTTTGTGTTGTAAAAAAATATAAATATTTTTTTTAAAAAGAGGGAAATAGTGTTGCGGGAATGCTGACACAATGTTTTGAGTTATCGGTACTGTAGTGCGCTGTGAACCTCAGTTGTCCCGTGGTCGCCTTGTATACCGCACTACAGCACACACATATAATAATATGTATTGTATTCAGTCGTAATTAACAGTCGTAATTAATAAACTTAAGTAAGTTATTCGCAGACGTATTATTTCTCTCTGTACACACACGCAACCCCAGCTAATAAAGTAACAAGTAGCGACCAGTTACAAAACATTCAAAAATCTAAAATCCGAGTGGGGTAAATATTGACGCATACTAAAACCATAAAGGTTATTGCAATCCAAATAAACTATAAAGCACGGTGGTTTTGTTGAATCATAAAAAGACATATACTTATGATTAGCATAACGGTGTGAGCACACGCATAACCCTCCTCTTATACCATTTTGAATCATTCGCACAATAGCCAGATCATCTATGAGTTCTAATCGAACTCCAGTTTTTAAAAGCATTGCATCAAAAGATAAACTCGGTGCGGTAATATAAAATGCGGGATCGAGCTTATAATGTAACTTGCAAGTTTTCCGGAACTTTTGAAATATATCGGTAAGTAGAAGTACATCTGTTTTTAAGTATAAGTCAGTATATTCACCTAAATTTTTTATGTTAAATGCATTCCACACTAACTTAGCGTGTTTATAGTCTTCCGAGGAAATACTTTCATTGGTTAAAGAATTAAAAAAGAAACGCTGTGATGGCAAGACAGTTTCCTCATAGCATTTCCAGTCCCTGATGTAATCATAAGGATATACCTATACCTTTTCGTGTAAGCAATCGAAAGTGATCATAACTTGGAAAATGGTAACGCATATTTTTAAAATCTTTAATAGTCATATTTTTTGCAAGTTTGACTAAACTAGTACTTACCTAAAAAATGAAATGAATCTAAAAATCTAACATGAACGTATTCACTATCGTTGATCAATATGAATTTGGAAAACGAAATGTATTTTTCTTTACTTTTTGGAATTATGGTTAACTTGCCTGGAATTTCCCCTAATTTTTTAATGAATAAATGACAGTCGTAACCTGATAAATTGTGAAAAAAAATTGGTACAAATACAGGTACTTTATACTGTAAATTACAATGTTTATGTGCGGCGCCACGATAACGACCTGTGATATGACAATGATCTCTAACTTTGTTATTCCACAAGGGAAGATCACATATGTGGCACTGCCATGCTTGAATGTAATCGATCTCATCTTTTTGTGAAAATTTAATCCTAACATTTTCGGTTAATATCTTATGAATCCTCTTAACGTCTTCAGTAAGAAAATCAATGAATTTTGAAACACAGTCAATACCACGATACGATTTAAATTCATTAAAATTATCACCCATCGAAGAAACAATGTTATATGCAAATGCAGTAGGAACGTGTCGTTGTAAGCGGAGCGTATTCGCGGTGTCATGTTCATGGTTACAAATCTGTTCAAGTAATGTTTCAAAATCAGCATATATAGCAAATGGAACATTTTGTTTTCTTTGATAGTTTTTAAATTGTATAACCGACCCCTTATTTGGTAAAACAGTTACGACTCCTCCACATTGGTGTTTATTAATTTTTTCTTGATCAGGAAAAAACAATAAACAGGTTTCACAAAAATACAACTTACTGTGGTGTTTTGTGATTTGACTTTTTACAAGACGAGGTAAATCTTTTATGAGACAATAATGAGATGAATTATCATTTTCTATATACAGCAAATGAATAATTTTGGACCCTTCGTTTAACTTCGTTGGTCTATACAGTGGACCTGTTATAGTTTTACCATTTCTTAGACCATAAACGTAAATTTGTATCATGGGATTGTGTCTTTCAAAAATATTGATGTCTGAAAAAGAGATTGGAAAAGCAATGCCATCAATGTTTAAGACGTCGCGAAAATGTGGATAAGAAGTTACTCTCTCCGAATGATGCGTAGCAGGGTATAAGGCAGCAACAATGCACCATAAAAAACAATAATCATCATTGTTTTGAATATTCAAACAAGCTTTTTTGCTCTTTATGAATTTAGGTAAATCTAAAAATTTTGATCCGCTAAGTGGTTGATATTTATTAATGTTAATTTCTAAATGGGAATTATGTAAAAATGACCATCCACTATCTCTTTCTTGAAATTCCTCAATTTTTTTTAAAAGCTTTGATACAACAAATCAAAATTGTAATTACAATGAACAATGATGTTTTTTGTTGCAAAAGATTTTAGTTCTTGAACATCATTTTTGTACATCAAAAAAATACCGTAATAATCAAAGTTAACCTTGACCGATGTATGTTTTTGAAGTGAATTGTCTATTAAAGAATTTACTTCTTTTTTGATACTATTTAAAAAAGATTCTGGATAGTCATTAATATTATTTTCGCACGCTTTAATACGATAACTTACAATACGTCCTTTTAAACAAGTATCTATAATTTCAATTTTGTCATCGAGGGGTACAATGCTATTATTTTTATGTTTATTAGTACGTAAATGCGTAAACCAAGTGCGAGAATTAACATCAATTTTGCATACCGAACAGAAAGGCATTTTTTATCAAAAATCAAATTGAAACTTACAAAAATATAAAGTAATCGTTACTTACAAGGTATATAGGTACTAATTTTAAAAGCTAAAACTTAACTACTGGATCTGTTGCCTGCTGCGATTAGACTTTGTTATATTTTCATCACATTCACCACAGTAACAGCTCTGTTCTGCTTCTGAAAAAACATGAAACTTTGATTAGAATACGTACAGAAAATGTAATTCTTACTTACGCTCGCGGTTACAAGAACCTTTTTATCTCCTTACTTTAGAAAACTATACATAAGATCATTATCTTAAAAAATACCTGATTATAATATAATTAGTTGAGTAAATTTAAACCTCTAAAACCGAATGATAATGACCATTACCTACCTTTTAATAGGATAATCTCAGATGATCGTTGTAGATATTTCTAAATCATAAATTTCACAATCTTCTTTACTGTGCGACGATCACTGTTTCCGTGAAGGCATCAACGTATTTTTTATCGTTTGAGATTGCTGAAAAATAAAATACACATGTGCTTAAGTATCAGTAGGAAATGGTCATGAAATAATAGTTAAATAGTTAAGGACTTACCTTACAATGTTGAGAATAGAGTTTCTTCGATTTACACGTACATTATAATATTTATTAATTTAAGTTTAGTTTAGTAAGTAAACTGCGAATAAAAATTATTTATTATTACATAGGTCCACCATGCTGCAATAATTGCGAAATTATGAATGTAACTAAGTTTCAAATTGCTTGTATTGTTGATTCAAATATTTTATGTAGGGTTGTCACTCATAGAATATTAGTAATAATATTATCATTACAGAAATAACAAGATGTCTTATTTGTTCAAACGAATAAAGAGTGAATTACCAAAGTTCACTACTAATACAAATTAAAGTTATCTATTGGTGGGGTATTATAATCATTCTTTTGTTTGGTTAAATATTAAAACATTCTCACTTTAATAAATAATCCTAGAGTAGGTATCATGTTTTCAAATATTTTATTTACTTTAAAAAACCTATCAGACTATTTATTTTAATCCAATTTTATATCTATAAAAATGATAGCCCTTATGAATTATGCTAAATTAGCAACAAGTATAAAATCGTACGATGTAACTTGATCACGTAAAGCAATATATGAAGTCATTACTGACAAACAAATTAAACCCTTAGTCGGTACTTTTTGCGTTTACACGAATATAATACGAACCCGAGAAATGGTAGCGTCGCTTAGTATGTTTGCTTTGATTACTAACATTTTAAATTATCCAAGGAATCACATCACATTTGCTTATAAGCAAAGGCATGTTTGTTAGCGATCATTAGTTTACTTTCTAGTGCTGATATAATATTTGGTACAATACCATACCCCAGCTACTGGTTTTCAGCTAAAATCTAGATAGTAAACCGTGCATCGACACAACAGTTTCAATTCGGAGTATCTTTTGTGTAAATAAACTATACTCGTACATCACCGCTGCTCAATGTGCTAGAATTCACACCAGTTAAAATGTAAGTATTGTCTTTATTACTTGATTAATTTATATCTAGATTGTCGAGTGTTTAATGTGGTCGAGCCTTCGAATACAATGTACACAAACATTTTATTTCATATAAAATTATTATGTTACTGATATTACGTTCAATAAATAATTATAACAAATTGATTTGTTAAACTTTCAGATCTGACTGCGAGAGTGACATCATTTCCTTCAACAATGACCGCAAAACAGAAACCTCTCAAAAACGGACAACATCTACAGGCAAACGCAAGGCTACTCTAACTACAAAATCCGCTACTATAAGGTAACGAATACGATATTTTAACTTTTGTGTATCCCAAAATCTTAACAAAACAATGTACCTAAATTCAAACGTGTTCCTAAAATAATCGTTAGTAAACGTGTACTTTGTAACATTATTATTTACTCCTTGCTCCAGCAAAAAAAATAAGCTTGATATATTCGGGCTCCGACATGAACGAGACGATGAATGTGATGGTACATCGACGCCTGTGTTGTCCACGTTCTTCGTTACAAGAATAGCAAACGGTAGCGAACGCCGGACCGCAAACACCTCCGGCGAGTACTACATTGACCTCAAGGTGTATCAAACAAATGACGCTCGTGAAACAGACTCTCAAGAGCTATGGAGGAAAGCGCTACTTCGAATAAAATTTCAGACTGAGGGTGACACCAGCCAGTGGCGTAAACTCCAAGCGTTCGTGCAGTCCGCAGATGAACTGTTTGTGAAGCCTCCAATGTTTAGTTCTTTCTAGTCTTAATACATAAACTCAATGAATTGTTATATTTTTAATACAATTGAATATATAAATCTTAATACCTTTTGTTTGTTTTTTATTATTTGCTTTGCGATAAAAAAGCATACTGCGTACACCAATCTATATCACAAACGATTATATCAGTTGTGAGCGCGCAATAACAAACACATTACAAATTAATACAATCATTGCCTGTTGGTTCCTATCGTTATTGCGATGAAAAAGCATATTGCGTACATGAATCTGTATCACAGACGGTGCTATCAGTTGTAAGCGCGCAATACAAGATTGGGACAGAATGCCCAAGACCTTATTTGCCAGAAATATTATTGGGCATTCTGTCCCACGTCGCGAATGCGCAAGCATGAGCGAACAAGTGGGACAGAATGCCCAATAATATACTACTGATATGCCGCTGAGGCCATGTGTTATGCCGCTGAGGTAATGTGATAAACCGTTACGGCAATATTATATGCCTTTAAGCTATGTGTAAGGTTCCGAACCAATCTGATACAGCGCAAAAGGTGAAAAAAAATGATTGCCCTCTAGTTGCAATTTGAAGGTAATATTGATTATTTTCCCAGACACCAGCGTAGTATGTTACCTATCTGCAGTGTTGCGATATTCCAAGCAACCTTTATCTTTAAGAGGTCGCTCAAAATGTTCCGCTTCGAGTCCCATGGGCAGGCATTTATACGCTAGAAAAGCATAAAAGTCTAAAATATATGAAAAAATACTTTACAATAGACTATCACAGTATCTTAATTCTTTTAATTTCTTATTTGACCGACAATACGGATTCAGGCATAAGTCTAATACTCTATCGGCTGCAATAGACCTCACAACTAAAATTAAAACCAACATAGACCAAAAACATATAGCTCTTGGTATATTTATCGACTTGAAAAAGGCATTTGATACTATTAGCCATAATTTACTTCTTTATAAACTAGCATCGACTGGGATTACAAAAACCGCGTACAATATTTTTGAGTCTTACTTGAGCAACCGTTATCAGGTGGTGAAGATTGGTGATTGTACTAGTACACCTAAACTAATCAAATGTGGAGTCCCTCAGGGATCTATATTGGGACCACTACTATTTCTGGTTTACATAAACAATATACATAAAATAGGTATCAAAGGGCATATTTCTTTATATGCTGATGATACTTGCCTCTTTTACTTTGGCCATACAATAGAAACTATAATACAGGATGCACAAAATGATCTCAACATACTGGAAAAATGGTTTTTAAGAAATTTATTAACTGTAAACGCAAAGAAGACAAATTATATAGTATTCTCAGCCAAAAATAAAAAAATCCCAGATCATGTACCATTAACTATTAATGGGACTATACTGGCCAAAGTAAATGAGGAGAAGTATCTAGGGCTTACACTGGATAGTAAACTCCAATGGAAATCACACATAGAAAACGTACGATCTAAAATAAGCAGTCTTACAGATGCATTGCGTAATATAGTAAATAGTCTCCCATTAAAAGTGCGCTACACTATATATAATTCTTTAGTAAAACCTCACATCGACTACCTCATTGAGATATGGGGATCAGCTGCAAAAACACACCTTGATAGATTACAAAGAACACAAAATAGATTAATAAAAGTTCTGTTTAGGTACAAATATTTAACACCAACCAATACAATTTATAATGAAACTAAATTATTTAATATTTCACAAATATATCAATATAACATATCTGTTCTAATAAGAAAATGTTTAAATAAAAACATACATACACAAATAAAATTAACAAAAAACATACAAGTACACACACGCAGCACAAGACGGCCACATAACATTCAACTATACAAACCTAGAACTAACTACGGCAAAAGGTGTATTTTATATCAAGGAGCGCGGATTTACAACTCATTACCAAATTATATTAAAGACGCAAAAACAATTACAATTTATAAAAAAATATTAAAAGAGCACATATCCAAAGGCATTACTATAAAATAATTAACCTAACAATGTTTAAAAAAATTCAATTTTGTCACCATGTAAACCGTCCCTTAACTCAAGAATTCACTTTTGTATAAAATTTTTCTATGAACCGTCAATTTTGTTTGCGCACTCTGTAAATTGTTACTTACAAATATAAATTAATGTTTTGTTTATTTCTCCTCGAAGTGATTGTAAATCTTGAGAAATAAAGTGATTTCAATTCAAAAGGTGGAAGGTGATGAACTGCGAAGCAAACATAATCTAATATTATTTTATTCAATACCATAAGCTAGTCAAGGTTTTAGCCCAGACGAGTATTTTTTTTTTTTTTTTATGGAACTGTTGTAGGACAATGATAACCACACAGGTAACTTCAAAATGTGACACACATCAATTTGAATAATCCCATATCTTGGAACAAGCAATCAACTGAATGATTATGATATCGACCAGTAGTCCATAATCCAATATTAAAATTATGTCCCACTGTTGGGCAGGTCTCTTTGAAGACATCAAAACAGTTAAAAACTCACCAGTTAATTAAGACTATCACAGTAGAAATTTTGAGCCTCAACATGAGCTAGTATCATAATGCTAGCCACCAGTCACTTTTCTAAAATACTAAGTCAACAGAAACTTACAGAACAGTTGAAAGGTGTTTTTATCAATCAGCCAATATCATAAATGATGGACAACATTAAATAAAAGTAAACATACCTCGATTCCTTTTAAATTATTCTATCATCATTTTGGTCCTTAATACTTTTTACCTTATTTATTTATATTTTATTTTTTTTTCATGGTTAAATTCAGCTGGTTACCATAATGCCAAAACACAACCTATGTTATGTTTGTTATCACATTTATTGCAAGCCAAAAGATATACTTCATAATGCCTGTATCTGGTAACTTAATAACATAATATTCAATTTTCTGAAATCACATTCTTACTAAGAAAATATTAATTCCATGACGTAAGTCAATGTTCACCAAGCCTTCAATCATGTTAACATTGTTCATAAAAATAATTTTACATCCCGGTGACATAACACTTTGTCCACCTTTTCTCAAATTTATTTATGTTATATGCATTAAACATTCCTGAAACAAGTTAACTTTGACAACATTTTTTCCACCAGTCTCAATACTACTGATATTATGTACCCTCTCAATTATTTGCAAACAATATCTTTTGATACTAGACCATTTCTGAAAACTCAAACGTTTCTGAACCAAGTTTAACTTTGACTATGCCTAACTATTGCTTGATCACCAGTTTTAACATCACTTATATGTTTTGAAAACATTTGTTCACAACATTTTTAGATCCTGAAAAAACCTGGCCAAGTCAAATCTAACCTACTTTAAGATCTTACATTTTTAAATGACAGCAATTGTTATAGGTATCCAATAAAGCAAAGAAATAGAGTTTAATACTTGTTCATAATGTTATTTTGTTCCTATAAATACATATTTGGATTTTGCATAGAACTTGGCACTCATTTAGATCTCCATTCTTTTTGTGTATTGAACTTGGCTTTCCTTTTTTACATTTATGTTTTTGGTGGGATATCATTACTTTTTGTAAAGAAAACTAGGTAGGTATTGAGATTTAATGTTATTTCTTGCATTTCCGCTGCATGGTGCCGCGCGCCGCCGAAAACACACCGTTGGCCGGTTGTTTAACGCGTATTACAAGTTTTTTGTATAGGGATATCACTTATTTTTTGACTTAAATTTATTTTTATATTTCTGTTATATAGAAGATATATTAATACATATATTGGGATAGTTTCCAATAGCAGCTTGTAACGGTTCCAAGTCTACAATTAAAAAAAAAAACAAAATTTTGTATGGTGACCCCCCCTATTTTTTAACTTTTTTTTATTTTTAGACTTTTTCCTTAGCTTACACACAATTACCGAGCTGGATTCCAAATTTCATCTTTCTAGGTCATCTGGAAGTAGGTTAGATTTAGGTACTATATGTCAGTCAGTCAATATTAAAATTTACGACTTTTAGACCTTCATATCTTTATAACCGTTTGAGCTAGCTTTATGAAATTTGGGCTTCTTCTAGATGTCCTTATGGATATAATAAAACACACGTAGTTTTATGTGTTTACGTTAAAGAGGTTTTAAGTTATGGAAGGGTCAAAAGTGGCACCAAGTGGTTCGTGTAATGATACACTTGCCGCTGTCTAGCCAGTTGCTTGAACTTGGCTTGACACGCGGCCGCGTGTCTAGATACTCCTGTGTTTACCAAGCCACACGACACATGCTCTTCAACCTCTTGATAGAGCCTTCTTTAGACCGCTTAAAGTATATTTTGCACAAGAAGCGAAGTCGTGGATGGTGCGGAATAAAGAAAAGAAACTGACGCGCTATGATGTTTCAAAATTGATAGGGAGGGCTTGGGGAAAGGCTGCCACAGTATCAAATGGAGTCTCAGCCTTAAAATCCTGTGGAATTTATCCGTATGATCCCAGCTCTATTCCAGACCATTATTTTTCGCTCTCAGACTCACTTCAAGAACAAAATTTAATTGAAGGTGACAACGCCGAGAGTCAAGATACAAGAGACTCTCCAACACTGCTTCAAAACAATAACGAAAATCTTATTTTTGATCCCGTCGCAGAAGGCAGTGACGAAACAATGTGCGACTCACCACCACTATTTCATGGTTCTGAAACTTCGCCACAGCCAGGAACTTCAGGCTTTAACACCAACCAAAAATATTACAACGATGAAGTCCTAGGGAAACCAGAGTCAATCACTGAGACTTCTCCACAGCCAGGGACTTCAGGTCTTTGCACCAGGCAAATATGTATCATAGATGAAGTTCCGATAACACCTCAGAAGAACCCTCAAGGGCTCGTATCTCTAGCAGAAGTAGGTAATTCTGATACAACACCTTTAAAAACAATTACTTTGACTGACTCCTCAGTAACACCTTCAAAAGTTTTAAGCCAAATTCACCCTATACCCCAACTCCCAAAATTTTTGTCTAAAAGAAAACAAACGGCAATAATTCTGACTTCACCGGAAAATATTGCAAGAAAGAAACTTATGGAAAATAAAAGAAAAACAAAACTTGAAACTCATGCACAAAAACTAAAACAAAAACAGGTAAAAGCTAAAAATCAATCTACAACAAAAGCATGTGATGGGAAAGAAACCAAAACTGCAGAAAAAGTATCTAAAGGTAAACAAGCATTGAAAAAGAAGCCAAAGAAGGATGTGCCTGATAGAAAGAAGAGAAAAGAGCGTACTTTTTCGCCGTCAGACAGTAACGACGAAAATACAAACAAAATTGAGGAGTCAGAAGAAGAAATATCTGATGAAGACATAAACAGGTGTGCCGAGTGTACCGAAGATTATTATCAAACACAATCTACAGAAGATTGGATTCAATGTCCTACGTGTTTAGCATGGCTGCACGAGTTTTGTACCATGTATAATCCTAAGTGCAACAAATTTGACGGGCCTGTTGGTCTAGTGGTTAGTGACCCTGACTGCTATACCGGAGGTCGTGGGTTCGATTCCCACCCAGGACAAATGTTTGTGTGATGAGCACGAGCATTTGTTCTGTGTCTGGGTGTAATTTATCTATAATATGTATGTATTTAGAAATATATAAGTATGTTTATCAGTTGTCTGGTTACCATAACACAAGCTCTGCTTAGCTTGGGATCAGATAACTCTGTGTGAGTTGTCGGAATATTATAAAAAAAAAAAAAAAAAAAAAAAAAAAAATGTGGACGGAAAGCTAAAAGAGAAGCTATAATTAAATATTGATCTCTAATTGTACCTATTCACTATTTTTAAATGATTATTATTTTTTGAGACTGATCAAGATGTAACGAAAGGACTGAATTATGTTTTTTGATTTTTAATAATCTGTTTTTATAGACATGTAAGAAGATACTTTGTTTGTTTTTTCTGTAATTTTAAATTTGCGAATTTGTTGGGTTTCAGCCTTGTAATAATTACTGTAATGATATTAAGTGTTTTGTTTAATTGTTATGTTTTCATAAAAGTAGTTATTAGTTTTATCTTTTGTTACATAATCATCGACATTCAATGACTTAAAGGCGATTAAAAAAAGTGGGGCATTTTATAATGGAGGCGAGGCATATTACCTATGCAATGGCACATGACAAAACGCCCCACTGTAGATTTTTTTAAAATGATTATTACTCTATTTTCTTACAACTTAAATGTTTGTAACAAGTGCCATAATGTCCTAAAAGAAATAAATAATGTTAATAAATAAAGATTTGATTATAACTTTGATTAGTTTTATTTCAGTTAGTGTTCAAAAAAAAATTGGGGCGTATTACCTAGTTTTACCCTAACCACAATAATATACTTCTGTTTGTCTCTACAGAATTTCATCAGGTAACACTCATATTAAATCCTGTAAAACTTGAGATTTATAAACATTTAACAGTTACATTATTATTGAATGCCATTAACCGTTTCCATTTGTCATCATTTCATTTGTTTTATTGAAACAAATAATGCATTGTGTGCAGTATAATTTGTACAAAACATACAATAAATATACTATAATTTTTCAATTTATCTATTCATTGTTATGACAGATTACTTTCTTTAATTATATTAATGTATGATTATTGATCAAGTATTAAGTTTAAAGTTGTTGTAAATTGTTAAGTCACAACACATACATGTTAACTGAATTTTGGATGACTTTTTTTTCATTATGATTTATTGGACTTTAATGTGTTTTATTAAGATGTATAAATAATGTATCATTAGCTCCATTATGTATAAATTTAAATGTTTTATCTACTTTGTTATCTGATGACAATGTTTGACAACATTGTTTATATATTTTATTGTATAAAACAAATGAAGAACATCATGCAGATATGCAGATAGTTGTTCGGTTAAAATTGAACCCGTACATTTGAACGGAGTTGTTCATTAAACTTTATTAAAGTTATCTTGTAAGACCTAACAAAGTAAACAATAGTAATAAGTTTAAGTTGATACATTACCGAATGTCCTTTGTTAGGATCATAAAAGTCTTACCACATGCATTCACATGTTTATTCGATTCCAATCGGGGGGCACGGCAGTGCCCCTCCAAGTCGAGCGCGAAGCAAACACTGCCGTACCATACCATACCATACCATACCATACCATACCATACCATATCATAACATACCATACCATACCATCCCATACCGGTACCATCCTTTACTGGAACCATTTCGCCGCATTTTCAGGCCTCTATTTGAGAACCTCTGGATAAGACCAGAACGCAGAAATTTTCGTCATCCAGTAAGCTGAAATCATATACTTAAAATCTAAAATTTCAAGTCTGTAGGTCATTTAGTTCCGAAGTTAAGCGAAAGCAAAGTTTCGCATTTACGACACTCACTCATGATCATCAAAATAGAACTAGTACTTCCCATAAACTCAGAGAGCTGAAATTTGGTACAGAGTTAGGGTTTAATGGCCACATAAAGGGAAAACTATAAAAACTAGGATAATCGAAGATCTGGAGTACCTGGTGACCCTGACTAGAAAACAAAACTTTTTAGAAGTTTTTGCTAATTTTTTTACATGACCTCATGGTTTTTGAGTAGAGCAACAATTTCTTTCCCGAAAACAATCTCATCCGAGCTACCATTTTGGAAATATAAATTGATTTATATAAAATAAAAAACCGGTAGAAGGCTCATATCTCGGAAACGGTGCGTCGTAGGGCCATGCTTCTCAGACCCTAAATGGTTGCTACAGACAAGGTCAACCCGATACTGCAAAAAAATCGGAAAGATTCAAAAAAAAAAAAACTTCGAAAATTTGACTAAGTCCTTGCTCCATAGCGCCCCTAAGGCTACACTCCAACCATAGTAAACACAAAATAATCATTGTTTATGCATAGGTCGAGTTGTGTAAAAAATGCACGACAAAAATATAAACAATCAAAAATTCAATCACTCACACACTGTCAACTTACGCACACATTCACAAACCTTGCGATAGAGCAACAGCACTACTTTCTTCAAAAACCGAATTTTCAAAAGTCTCTCCGCCCGCCTTTCCTCTTAATACGCATATAAATAAAATTAAAGGAAAACTCTGGATAAGACTAGACTGACTTTTATACTTATACTTACAAGTTTACAAGAAGTTTTTTTTTGTTGTTTCTGAATTCCATAACACAAGTGCTTTAGCAACTTACTTTGGGTTCAGAGCAATGTATGTGATGTTGTCCGCATTTCTTTATTTATTTATTTACAAGAAGAAATAATCGAACGATTAACTTTATTCTAATAGAACATTACACAAATTAAATAAACAAATTACACTAAAATATTAATTTCGCTCAAAATTTGGTCAAAATATAATGTGTTTCGTCATCATACAAATGACTAAAATAAGATCGTTTAATTTCACCACGGGCAACACACGATGTTCTTATCGATTTTCAGCAGTGGCAATCACAACTGTTTTGACAGTTGTAATACGTGCCGTACTCGTTATCCGATTGGTGCTACTGCTGCATCTGTCATGACGTCACTACCGTTAACGGACGGACCGCCCCCCTATCGACAATCGTTTCTCACCATCTTGCACGCGCGCGCACTTCGCGATCTCTCTCCAGAAAAACCCTTAAACGCGTCAACTCGACCGATATTCTGCTGGGAATCAATATTCCGAGCAGCTCGTGACATTCAGCAATCAACTGTGGTGGAATCATATCGCCGGCGGGTCATCGGCAGCAGAAATAGCAGACCAAGGTACGTGCACGTGTTTTAGTTTGTTACTGCTGTATTTTCATAAGAACATCGTTTGTGTGATCGTCCAGCCTCTTAGGCTGTCCCAGATGTGCGGTTAACTCATCGTTTTTATCGCGACTGCACATTTTTATGGTGCCGAAACCCGGGACCCGCCATTACGACTTATTTTTCAACCCAGTTAAGCCTTAATAGTTACTGTAGGATCTCAATATTAGGCAATCTATCTTCCTTCGGTGCTTAATATTATCCTTTTCGGCCTATATTAACTGTTTTAGGTATCGTATCGTATCGAAAAAATATCGGTCATAAAAAGTCCTTTGTTCGTCTGACATTTTTTAATTCGTAGGTAGGTGTAAGTAAATTATCTCAACGTACCGCGCTAGTAGTCTGAGTTGTCAGCGGCTTGCGTTCGGATACGCAGCCAACACGTTCCGCCTTCGGGAAACGCGATAATACTCTTCGTGAGATTACCGTAAAACCAAGGCAAGACTATCTTAGCTACATTCTTTCCTATCACATAAAAGAAAAAATGTGTCAATAGGTATTACGAAGCTTACATCCACTTAACTTCAAAACTTAATTAAATTAACATTGAACAAAGGATTTATGTTGCGCTTTTTACACAGTTTATAATCTGTAGATCTATATACATACACACGACCAAAATTAAATAAATATTACTACCGATTAGCGTAAGTACTCGTGTTCTTATCTTGTTTACATCTTTGTAAGCAGACAGCGCCCATCTGTTGGAACCTTGTATCGCCGACTATTCGTTATCGGTAACCGATCTTGCTAATCGTTTTCATCATGTCATTGTTAAGTAAACATTCGTCTCGTAAACAAAGTTGCTTTAAGAAATCGAAATCCCACTCTACGGAGAATGAATATACAGTTCAAGATTTATCACAGTTACGTAGAAAGCGTACTTTAGCTATTAAGCGGTTGGATAAGGCATTGGAAATAGGTACATTGGCAATGAGTGAAGACTCACAACGGAATTTATTTCTTTCTTATTATCAGGAACTCAAACATATTCTAGATAGCTTTGAAAGTGCTCATCAGATCGTTTTTAGATGATCCTGATCATGCAGATAATACGCTCCAGGATACATTTGACGATAAATATTTTCAAATCTTATCTATTCATCGTAGTTTAACTAAAAGTGAACCTCAAGTAAACAATAAACAAAGTTCTTCATCGTCGAATATCCGTTTACCGAAAATTGTTCTTCCAACTTTCAGTGGTGACATCAAGAAATGGCCTGAATATCACGACACTTTTAATGCATTGATTCATAATTCGAGTAGTCTTACTGATACGGAAAAATTTCATTATTTATTCTCATCGTTGACCGGCGATGCATTATCTGTTATCAAGGCATTCCCATTAACTTATTGCAATTACAGTGATGCAGTGAGCATTACAATGATGCCTACCAGGCCCTTGTTACTCGCTATCAAAGGAAACGCCCTTTAGCTTTTACGTCATGGAAGGACCTTTTAAACATTAATTTTAATACTACTGACGGTAATGAGTTTAGAAAATCATTAGACCTGTTTGAGGAAAATTTAATTATTTTAAAGAAAATTATTTTACCTGAGGACCGATGGGATTTTGTATTAGTCTACCACCTTCTCTCTAAGATAGACTCAAACTTGCGTCGCGATTTCGAGGAAAAATATCCTGATATTGAGTTTCCTCCATATGCACAGTTGAAGTCTTTCTTAAACTTGAAGTGTGAAGCGCTTTTACGTGATTCTCATTTTTGTGAAATTAATAATAAAACTTCGAGTAAGCCACAACAACGATCTGTAAAATCATTTCAAATAAATAAACGGGCAAACGTTTCTCATGCGCTTGTGAGCAGTACAGATAAACCTCAAGTTGCCACAGCTAGTACTACAAGCAGTGAAACTCCTACGTCACAACCAGTTAAGTGCGCGTTTTGTGGTGATACTCACTCAATATCATCATGTCAACAATTTCTTAATAAACCAGTAGATGAGCGGATATCTATCGCAAGCAAGAATAATTGGTGTTTCAATTGTCTTCGAGCTTCACATCAATTAAAAGGTTGTACATCTATTTTTAAATGTCGTAAGTGTAACCATAAACATCACACTTTACTTCATAAAGATAAACCGGTCGAGTCGAACCCAACCTCTTCATTATTTTCTAAAAACAATAACACAACTGTTTTATTAGCAACTGCCATTGTGCAAGTACGGGATGCGAATGGCAAGTTCGTGTCTTTTCGAGCTCTTTTCGATTCGGGGAGTCAGATTAATCTTATTACTGACTCAGCTGTCAAACTATTAAATTTAAAACTATCCAGTCCTACCACAACTATAAGTGGAATCGGTGAAGCCCCGGCTTCAATCTTAGGAGACATTAATTGTTCCATTGGTACTGGTGATCAAGTTTTATTTAATTTAAATATGCACGTAATGTCAAAAATTTGCGGGGACCAGCCAATAGCTAAATTAAACACATCGGGTTGGTCTCACATCAATTCACTATCGTTAGCCGATCCCGGTTTTGACATTCCTGGCCGGATCGACCTACTGTTCGGTGCGGATGTATTTGCGGAATCGCTTCGTAATCGTAATATTAAAGGAAACTCACATCAACCTACCGCCTTCGACTCAGTCTTTGGATGGCTATTGTTCGGTAAAACTTGTTTAGCTACTCATTCACTCGGCTCCCTACTGAACTCTTCTATACAAAGTGATAAGGAATTAAACTCATTAGTTCAACGTTTTTGGGAGTTAGATGTATTACCACCCGCAGCATCCCTAACCCCAGATGAGATAGCATGTGAACAACATTTTATCACAACTCATTCTCATGACTCATCTGGGCGGTACATCGTGCAGTTGCCATTCAGGGACGAGTCCGAGCCTATGTTCACTGGTTCACGTGATATTGCTTTGCGTCGTTTCTATGCGATTGAACGTCGACTGTCACGTGACCCCGAGTGTCATCGTCAATATTGCGATTTTATGTCTGACTATCTAACTGCGGGCCATATGTCATTGGTCTCTCCAGATGACGTAGGGAATGGGAAATACTATATTCCCCATCACTGCGTCATACGTCCTGATAGTACCACGACTCGCCTTCGTGTCGTATTTGACGCCTCTGCTAAAGATGCACGTTCTCGATCGTTAAACGAAAGTCAACACATCGGTCCAAAATTACAATCAAACATTTTGGAAATTCTATTACGCTTTCGTGAACACGACGTCGTTTTCATGGCAGATGTACGTCAGATGTACCGACAGATTATACTCTTCGGCGACCATCGTGACTATCAGCGAATTCTCTGGAGAGCTTCGCCTAGCGAACCTCTTTTAGAGTTTCGTCTGAACACGGTCACGTATGGCATCTCTTCGTCCCCCTATCTCGCTTGCCGTACTTTGCGACAGCTTGCTGATGACGAGGGGGATTCTTACCCGCTCGCCAGGAGTGTAATCTTGTCGGACACCTACATAGATGATGTCGTCAGCGGTAGTCAGGACTTCGCCACTGCACAAAGAACAAAAACACAACTTATCGCTCTTTTTAAAAAAGGAGGTTTTCATCTTCGGAAGTGGGTGTCAAATGACAATCGTCTTTTATCGGATCTTCAACCTGCAAATTGCCTAACTGATTCTGTATCGTTAGATAAAGCTGAACCGGCTTCCTTCAAAGTGTTGGGACTCAAATGGGATCCCTCAACTGATTCGTTTCTTTTTGAAGTTGCATCTTCACATCGGCCATGTACCAAACGGTCTATTCTTAGTGAACTCGCTAGAATCTTCGACCCGTTAGGATTCTTATCCCCCCTGACAATTCATGTTAAAAGCTTAATCCAAAAGCTTTGGATTATCGGTGCCGGGTGGGATGACGTTCCCCCTGACGAGGTCGTCAGTACATGGAAAAATTATCAGAATCAACTTTCTCAGTTGCAACATCTAAAAATTTCGCGTAGAGTCACTCGTACTGATTCACAATCCTACGAGCTACACGGATTCTGCGACGGTTCGGAAACTGCATATGGCGCGGTTATTTATTTACGAGTAACAGACGTATATAACAATTCTTACGTTCATTCCGTTTGTTCGAAAGCTCGCGTGGTACCATTAAAACGTACGTCATTATCACGACTAGAACTCTGCGCCGCAGTTTTGCTTTCAGATCTGTACAAATTAATTACAGAAACTTATCGGTCTCGTATTCCTATTTCAGCTGTCTTTTTGTGGTCCGATTCCAGTGTTACACTCTCTGGGTTGCGTTCACCCTCATGTCGTTGGTCTACTTTCGTTGCCAATCGCGTGAGTCATATTCAAGAAATAACAGCTATTGAATATTGGCATCACGTGTCCTCTGCAGACAATCCTGCAGATGTTTGTTCGCGAGGCCAATTTCCAATTGAACTTCTTCACAACTCATTATGGTGGGCGGGGCCACGATGGTTATCCGAGCCGCATGAGTCATGGCCATCTTGTATTGACAGCGTT
Source organism: Autographa pulchrina (assembly GCA_905475315.1). Taxonomy (NCBI): domain Eukaryota; kingdom Metazoa; phylum Arthropoda; class Insecta; order Lepidoptera; family Noctuidae; genus Autographa; species Autographa pulchrina. The sequence goes on along the minus strand of FR997761.1, from coordinate 4,710,068 downwards.
ACTAATGACGAGCAGAAAGTTGTTGAGGCCGAGACTCGTAAATCTCCTGTGTTAGTATCAACTGTGCATCCTCGGAAAAAAGATGTTTCAATTATCGATAACTTATTAAATCGTTTTTCAACGTTAGAAAAATTCAAAGCCGCAAAGCAACAGTTGTATCGCATAGTCGGTGATCGGGTTCTAACAGTTGAAGAACTTACTACATTATTCGTACAAATCGAGGCGGTTTTAAATTCACGGCCCATGTGCCCTGTTAGTTCGGACCCTAATGACTTGTCAGCGTTAACACCGGGTCATTTCCTTACATTGGAGCCTCTGACCGCTGTCCCCGATGATGATTATTCTAACGTCAATATTCATCGTCTTCATCGGTGGCAGTTGCTGCAAGCTTTCCAACAAAGTTTTTGGTCAAGATGGAAACACGAGTACTTAAACTCCCTCACTCAACGCGCCAAATGGACCAAGAACTCAAGACCATTAGGGGTGGGCTCGCTTGTGATCATCAAGGATGACAATCGCCCTCCTCTTGCATGGTCGCTCGGTAGGGTTACTGATCTTCTTCCTGGCGCTGACGGAGTAGTTAGGGTTGCAATTCTTAAGACCGCTACTGGCAATTCTGTTAAGCGACCGCTGGTCAAACTCTGTCCTCTACCTATAGAGGATTAACGTATTATTTAACTTAATATTATTAAGCATCGTAGGTTAGGTTGATTAGATTCGTAGTTCAGTAACTATTAAGGTTTAACGTTTTCTTCCTAACTTTTCTATTTATATTTCGTATTTTCGAAAATACCATAGGTATTTTGGTGGGCGGAATGTTTCGTCATCATACAAATGACTAAAATAAGATCGTTTAATTTCACCACGGGCAACACACGATGTTCTTATCGATTTTTAGCAGTGGCAATCACAACTGTTTTGACAGTTGTAATACGTGCCGTACTCGTTATCCGATTGGTGCTACTGCTGCATCTGTCATGACGTCACTACCGTTAACGGACGGACCGCCCCCCTATCGACAATCGTTTCTCACCATCTTGCACGCGCGCGCACTTCGCGATCTCTCTCCAGAAAAACCCTTAAACGCGTCAACTCGACCGATATTCTGCTGGGAATCAATATTCCGAGTAGCTCGTGACATTCAGCAATCAACTGTGGTGGAATCATATCGCCGGCGGGTCATCGGCAGCAGAAATAGCAGACCAAGGTACGTGCACGTGTTTTAGTTTGTTACTGCTGTATTTTCATAAGAACATCGTTTGTGTGATCGTCCAGCCTCTTAGGCTGTCCCAGATGTGCGGTTAACTCATCGTTTTTATCGCGACTGCACATAATGCATTGGACTAAGAGTGGCAGTAACACGTCGCTAGATTAGCAAGTTGTTATTATAACAATTCGAAGATTTGAATAGGTTAGGAATTTTATGATTAGTGACGTATTATATAAAGAAATAAAATAAAAAAGAAAGAAAATAATAAAGAAAGATTTGTAATAATAAAAAAAACTACTCCTAAAAAGAAAAGAATCTGTGTCAAATAAGAAAATCTAATAAAATAAATCAATATGCCCTCGTTTCTACAAAAAAAATAATAATTAAAAAAATTAAAAAACACGCCTGCCATGACAAAAAAAGTGAAAAAAATAATAAAAACAAGTCAAATATTTGCAGTCGGGGCCCCTGTAATGAATTGTTCCAAGTAACCGTCCCCCGACTGCAAATATTTGACTTGTTTTTAATTTTTTTTTCACTTTTTTTGTCATGGCAGGCGTGTTTTTTAATTTTTTTAATTATTAATTTTTTATTTCATACCTTTTAGTGATATAATGACCAATAATGAGCAAAAAAAAAAATCGTTCGGAACCCTTTGCAGGCGATTTCGACTCACACTTGACCATATTTTTATGTCCACATAGCCTATGTCACTCGGGATAACTCAAAGCTTCTAATGATACCACAAACATTGAAATCGGTCAAGCCTTTTAGAAGTTATGGTGGAATAAAGAAACTCACAAACATACATACATACATACATGAACCCTGAAAACATAACACTCCTTTTTGGGCAGTCGTGTAAAAAAGAAGTGAAATCCCACCAAAAACATTCTGTAAAAACTAGCCAAGTCTCGATGGAGCTGCTTGTTTATCTCTAAAAAGTAATGAAATCTAGACAAAGTCGTACCAAGTCTAAGGTTCCTTACTGCGATTTATTTATTATTATAGTTAATGTTGTGTGACTTGGCCGTTGAACGGTACACAAGGGTACAAAACCAGGTGCTCCATGACACCATTGCACCAATCTGTCGCGAAACAAACAGTATTAAAAATTATTTCCAGTACAGACGGACTTCTAATCATTGATAGAAGTCCGTCTGTACGTCTATTTTATGTTAGATCGGTGGTCGATTTGATGCCACAAAAAGAAGAGAGCAGAAGTCAGCATTGTCAATGCTGAATGCATGTTTTGCACAATCAACAACAGCCTAAAATGAGACACTAGCGTCCAATTACCAATACCAGTATGGGCTATTATCTCGCTTAACAAACATAGGTAGTTACAACAGATATAACATTACGTGTAAAAAAATTGACTTGTACACACTCACGTATAAAGAATGTTCAACGGCCAAGTCACACAACATTAACTATAATAATAAAGAAATCGCAGTAAGGAACCTTAGACTTGGTACGACTTTGTCTAGATTTCATTACTTTTTAGAGATAAACAAGCAGCTCCATCCAGACTTGGCTAGTTTTTTACAGAATGTTTTTGGTGGGATAAGTATTTTTACCCACAAACAATACTTATAACTTCGTATCATCGACCATGTTGTTTCACAACTTTATAAATTACTAGCGGTCGCCCGCGGCTCCGCCCGCGTGGATGTCGGTTACCGCTGCAAAAAGCTTACCCAGGAAAGACACGGTCCCCTATTTTTTTCCAAAATAAAATTTAGCCTATGTTACTCGTGGATAATGTAGCTTTCGAATGGTGAAATAATTTTTAAAATCGGTCCAGTAGTTTTTGAGCCTATTCATTACAAACAAACAAAGTTTTCCTCTTTATAATATTATTATTATATATTATAGCGGTCGCCCGCGGCTCCGCCCGCGTGGACCATTGAATTTATTTTGGATTTTTCCAAAATAAAATTTAGCCTATGTTACTCGTGGATAATGTAGCTTTCGAATGGTGAAAGAATTTTTAAAATCGGTCCAGTAGTTTTTGAGCCTATTCATTACAAACAAACAAAGTTTTCCTCTTTATAATATTATATTATTACTAGCGGTCGCCCGCGGCTCCGCCCGCGGCTCCGCCCGCGTGGACCATTGGATTTATTTTGGATTTTTCCAAAATAAAATTTAGCCTATGTTACTTGTGGATAATGTAGCTTTCGAATGGTGAAAGAATTTTTAAAATCGGTCCAGTAGTTTTTGAGCCTATTCATTACAAACAAACAAAGTTTTCCTCTTTATAATATTATTATATATTATATATAATATATATATATATATATTATATTATATATATATATATATATAATATATATATATACAGGGTGTCCCATAAATCAACGTCAAGCCGGAAATGGGCGATAGGCCAATTGATGGTGGTTATCAGAAAAATAAGGAAAATAATATTTATGAACAATTAAAAAAAATATTGGCTTTTTAAAAAAAATCGAGAAATTGACACCCTGTGACAGTCTTTCAAGCTTTGTGACTAGAAACCTTGACCATGCTTTGTTTTTTTTTTGTGTAACGGGTCCCTGAATAACCCTTTTATTAATTGTAACCTAAAATTAAAACAAAAATGCCTCAGTTTTATTAAAACATCATTTTATTGCGCAACCATTACGCAAAAAAAATTACATCATCGATCTTTATGTGACTGTCTTGTAAAAAAAATGTACTACACTCTTTTGGCAAGTGGCTTTAAAAGATGGCGCATTTAGTCTGGATTCTAAAATGGTACTATACTTAGTAGACTACACCTAACGTTCGGTAGAAAAAAAAATGAAAATCAAATGAAAGTTAATTAATTTTATCACTTAAATTGCTATGGACCGCGTTTGAAAGTTCGAATGCTGTAATATAGTTACCCTATTGTTCCGTGTGTGAGCGAGACAGACAGTGATAGTATTGTGTCTTGTGTGAGCGAGACAGATAGTGACGCCACCACGATGCATCTGCCATTTTGTGACAGACTTAGGAGACAAAATAAAAATAAGGTTGAAATAAAATTCAGTTATTGGAATTAAAGTTTATTTATTCACAACAAATGTTCAAATTGTTTGCCTTCAGCCGCAATGCAAGCCCTACATCTTCTTAAAAAAGAGCGGTTCACAAGGCGAGCGAATCTTTTCGAGTTGATCTCTGCGACAGCTTCCGCAATTTTTACTCTTAATTCATTTAAATTTTCAAGTGGTTTTAAATATACTTTTTCTTTTAAGGCTCCCCAGTAAAAAAAGTCGAGTGGATTTAAGTCCTGGTGAACGGGCTGGCCACGAAATTGGACCGGACCGTCCTATCCATCTACCTCGGTATTCTAAATCGAGAAATGACAGAAGCATCGTGGTGGCGTCACTATCTGTCTCGCTCACACAAGACACAATACTATCACTGTCTGTCTCGCTCACACACGGAACAATAGGGTAACTATATTACAGCATTCGAACTTTCAAACGCGGTCCATAGTAATTTAAGTGATAAAAATAATTAACTTTCATTTGATTTTCATTTTTTATCTACCAAATGTGAGGTGTAGTCTACTAAGTATAGTACCATTTTAGAATCCAGACTAAATGCGCCATCTTTTAAAGCCACTTGCCAAAAGAGTGTAGTACATTTTTTTTACAAGACAGTCACATAAAGGTCGATAATGTAATTTTTTTTGCGTAATGGTTGCGCAATAAAATGATGTTTTAATAAAACTGAGGCATTTTTGTTTTAATTTTAGGTTACAATTAATAAAAGGGTTATTCAGGGACCCGTTACACAAAAAAAAAACAAAGCATGGTCAAGGTTTCTAGTCACAAAGCTTGAAAGACTGTCACAGGGTGTCAATTTCTCGATTTTTTTTAAAAAGCCTATATTTTTTTTAATTGTTCATAAATATTATTTTCCTTATTTTTCTGATAACCACCATCAATGGCCTATCGCCCATTTCCGGCTTGACGTTGATTTATGGGACACCCTGTATATATATATATTAATATATTATATATTATATTATATATTATTATTATTATTATATTATAATTATAATATATATTATATTATAATATATAATATATATATATATTAGTGTAGAAGATGTAGATTACTATAACGTACTTATTAATATGTTTAACATTTTAGTTTGACCATAATATCGTTAAATTAAATATTAAATAACTTTTTGCAAATTGAAATAACTTTTTAAACTTTTTAAATTACGAACAATCATTATGGCGCGTCGGTAGGTACGCGTCGGTCGCTAATCTCACTTCTGAGATGTTAAAAGGAAACCACTGATGCTTTAAACTTTACAATATAATTATCATAAGAATGGATACAACGTTACAATTACAATACTTTTAAAGGCCAGCGACGCTATAATGCTTATTATTAATTTATACAATGCCAGAGACTACAACAACGAGAATCGCACGCGCCGCCATTATTCCTTGCTCTCTAGTGTTGTCAGTTCATCCGGTAATAGTGACGCGACGTATTAGTCGATTCTAATTTCGGTTAACACTTGCAATAACTATGATGTTATCATTATTTCGGAGACCTGGCTTAATAGTACTGTGCTAAGCAGAGAACTATTCGACGATAGGTATGTAGTTTACAGGAGAGACAGGAAAAGTTGTCATTCTCTTAAGTCTAAAGATGGTGGGGGTGTTTTAATAGCAGTTAAAAAAACCTTCAACTCCAAAAGATTGATACACTTTGAAAGTAATTGTAAAGACCTTTGGGTAATTTTGGATCTTCCTGTAGCTCGATCTGTACGTCGTTTAGCTATCTGCGCAGTATATTTACCACCGCCAGTACGCATTTCTTGCTTAGAACATTTCTTAGACAAATGCAACGCAGTGTTTGAAGAGTTATCCGAATCTCATGTATGCATCACTGGTGATTTCAATTTAGGTAATATTGATTGGGGCGTTGTTAATGGCTCTAGTAGCAGTCTTAAACGGCCCAATACAAGCGAAATGTTATTAGATTTCATTAAGATAAATAGGCTTAAGCAATTTAAAAATGTGTATAATACTCTGGGTCGGATTTTGGATCTCGTATTATGTAACCAATTGTTATGTGCTGTGAGTCAAAGCATAGATTCAATTAGTAACATTGATCAGCACCATCCACCTTTAAACGAACGAACTTATTACCATCTTTAAATACTGGTACGGGAACCAGGTGAACAATGTCAAGTGGGCGGGCACATTGTCGGAGCCGTATAGGTTGGAATGTGGGGTGAGGCAGGGCGGCTTGAGCTCACCTTCCATTTTCAATTTGTACATTAATGGACTAATCGAGGCGCTCAGCGAGCAACATATTGGTTGTTATATAGATGGCGTCTGTTTCAATAACATTAGCTACGCGGACGATATGGTGCTGCTGAGTGCCTCGGTCTGTGGACTCAGAAAGCTGATGAGTATTTGTGAGGGTTATGCAATTGATCACGGACTATTGTATAATGTTAAAAAGAGTCAGTGTATGGTCTTTCAGGGTGGACAGAGAAAAGTTATTGAAATGCCAGATATAAAGCTGAACGGTATACCCTTAGAAAGGGTAGATAATTTTAAATACTTAGGCCACTTAGTTACTTCCGACTTGAAAGATGATACAGACATTGAACGGGAGCGAAGGGCGCTGTCGGTCAGAGCGAATATGGTGATCCGTAGGTTCGCACGATGCTCAGCAGAAGTTAAAATTACTCTCTTTAGAGCCTACTGCACTACATTCTACACATGCAGCCTATGGTGTAACTACACGCGAAGGTCGTACAGCGCCCTTCGAGTCCAGTTTAACAATGCGTTCAGGATGTTGTTGGGTCTCCCCCGTTACTGCAGTGCCTCGACAATGTTTGCGGAGGCGCGCGTAGATAGTTTTTATACAACAATGCGCAAGAGAGGCACTTCGTTGGTTCGGAGAGTGCGGGCGAGCTCCAACAGCATGCTGGCTGCACTTGCGGAAAGGCTTGATTGTGCCTACATTAATCACTGCTGTAGGTTGCACATTGAACGCAGGTAATACAATTCTACTAAGCACCTGTTTGTCGATTTCCTGTTTTGTGTGAATAAAGTCATAAGTTTTATATTTAATTGTGTATTTGATTATTTGATGTGACTGACTGTGTTTTTTAAATTTTTGTTAATGAGTCTGTGAAACTTGAAATAAAATTATTATTTATTTAAATATTATTTTATCCCTGAATCAGGAAGCTAACCTTCCATATAACAAAGTCTGTAACAGACCTGATTTCCAAAAAACGAGTTGCAATTCGGCAATATTTAAGCGAAGTTGACTGGGAGGAATTATTTGAGCCGCAGTTTGGAGTGGACGAGATTTTGCAGGTATTTTATGATGTTATTCACACCTGCATACAAAAATTTATACCCTTGCGCTCAACTAAACATGGTAAGTATCCACCATGGTTTACTCAGATCTAATTAAATCACTCAACCATAAAAATAAAATAAGAAAACGCTACAATGTTTACAAGAATCCTTTAGATAAAATAGAATTAAAAATTATAAGTAAGCGTTGCGACAACCTGGCAACTCTCTGTTACAACAATTAGGTATATAAATCGACTGGAAGATGACCTCAAAAAAAATCTCAAGTTACTTTGGAGTTATATTAAAAGTAAAAGAGGAAGATCTAGTTGTTATACTATTGAAATGACAAATGGCATTGGTATCTCATCAGATGCCACTACAATATGCGAATTTTTTGCATCATACTTTTCGTCTGTATATGACACTGATCAACTCAACTACGATAGTAATAACGATTCTTTCTTACGCACCATTGAAAATAATAGCTTGTGCATATCTGATCTATTCATTGATCATGAACCTCTTTATCAAAAACTAAAAAATCTGGACCGCAATAAAGGTGCTGGACCAGATGAAATACCACCAGTTTTTATTTCTGAGTGTGCAGCTGAGTTGGTCACGCCACTATTAATTATTTACAATGAATCATTAAAATCTGGAGTTTTTCCGTCAAAATGGAAGGTGGCAAAAGTAGTGCCCATACATAAATCGAATAATGCGGATATGGTTTCTAATTACAGGCCTATATCTATTTTATGTACATTTGCAAAAATATTTGAATCTCTTGTCTGTCCATTTATCCAAAGACATCTGAAGCTATATTTAAGTGACGAGCAACATGGCTTTGTTAAGAAGAGATCGACAGACACAAATCTTATTTTGTTTGCTGAATTATTGTCAGGAGCAATTGATTCAGGTATAGATAGTTCAACTCAGTTGTGCGCGTGGCCCTATGTGTAGGTGAACCTTGTACATATACAGTGACTTTGTGTGCGTGACAAGAGGTACAGTCGGGTACAAATACAGTTATTTACGGGTTATATACGGGTTTAAAAAAAAAAACAGTGAACATTATTCTGAATCGCTACTTGAAAAATCAAATGATGAATTTTCGGATTCGCTGCTCTCACCAAGGTTAATTATGAATTCTGACTCCATGTCAAAATGTCTATAGTATTCTTCTTCTTTCTTTTGTACATGTCGACAAGTATTACCCCACATCCCTTCATCAATTCGACTTAAACGTTAATTTATGAGTTTCATTATTTCCATCACATTTTGGTCGACATTATGCAAAGCAATATAATTTTTTAAAATTCCCCACTCATTTTCTATGAGGTTTAGTTCAGGATGATATGGTGGCAGTCGAAGAACTTTTATGCCATATGGCTGAAATATGTCATCAATCTTGTAACAGATATATTTTTCTTTATTTTTTTTAATCAAATCATACAGTTCAATTTTTTTCATATCTTGATTAAAAGCTATATTTTTTTCTGTCAGCCATCTCTGCATTTCTATTTTTTTGGAATTAGAATTTGGGGCTCTGTCATTTTGAACGTTATGGTATGAGGCATTATCAAGCACAACCACAGAGTTAGGTGGATGATTCGGTACTTTTAACCACTTTTAGCCACTTTTCATAGTTTTCTGCGTTCATATTAATTGTTCCGAAAATCCTTGTTCTGAACCAGCATGCACAATGATAATTCTTTGTCCCTTCGACAGGTTTTTCTTTACAGGTGGTCCATCTTTATTACCCCATCCTTTGTTTTGCACATGATTAGTTAAGATGTAGCTCTCATCTGTATATACGATACACCGATTTTCTTGACGGTATCTGAGTAAATTTTTTAGGTAGGAAAATCGTAGTTGTTGGATGTCATGCCGCTCTATAATAACACGTCTGTTATCCACAGTTTTTCGCCATTTGTATCCTAACTTTAACAAAGCTGTACGCAGAGTCGAAATACTTCCATCATAGTTAAGTTTATCTTGAAATATTCTTTTCAACTTTAGCAAGGTAAGTAACTCGCGATGTTCTAAATGGTAATTTTGAATAGTGGAACGTATAACATCAACGTTAAAGTTGTCTAATTTTAACTTCTTTAAACGTTTTTTACGGTCTTTATGCGGAGATTTAAATTTAGAGTCAGATTCTTTTCCTTCAGCCAATATATCAGTAATTATTCTCTCTGATACCCCTACTGCCATTGCTGTTCTTTTCCGTACGCTATTTAAATGTTCACTTAATTTCGATACTAAAATTGGACTTGCACTGCAAACTGGATCACTTACTAGTTCCAATATATCTCTCGCATCTATTTTCAGAAATTCGTATACCTTAGCAATGGTTTCTCGAGTATAAAACAATAATACGTAAACGTCAACAAGGATATATTTTTTCGTGTATAGAATCAAATATTAATTACATCTAAATTTAAAATTAAAAAAATATTTACCTGACTCCTTAAACATTTTCTCCGAGAAGAACTAGACATTTTCGTAAACGACTGTACCCGTAAGAAAAAGCGATAAGAACACGTCTTGTTCGGACGACGACTGCCGCGTCACTGCCACACGAATGAAAGTTGTATATTTACAAGCCCACGCACACATAGGGCCGCGCGCACAACTGAGTTGAACTATCTATAACACAAACGGAACCTCGGGACACTACGAATTTACTAGAATGCTATTTGGGTAAAAAATGCCCCTTCCGCCTTCCAACGCCTTATGAATACTGTTTTATCTGGACTTCAAGGTCTTCATTGTTATGTTTATTTAGATGACTGTACTGTTGTCTATGGAAGTTCCCTTACTGCAGTGATAGAAAAATTAAGACTTGTGTTCGATAGACAATTCTAATTCCTGAGATGTGAAGTGAATTATCTAGGTCATACTATCGCCGATAAAGGTGTTTCTCCAAACCCCGACAAAGTGAAAGCTGTCTCCGAGTACCCGGTCCCAAAAAATCCGAAAGATATAAGATCTTTCCTAGGTCTTATTTTAAATAAATAAATAAATGCGGACAACATCACATACATTGCTCTGAACCCAAAGTAAGTTGCTAAAGCACTTGTGTTATGGAATTCAGAAACAACGAAGGTAAGGGACAATGTAGAAAAGTGGTTTTCTACATTGACCCGTCCGGGGATCGAACCCGGGACCTCAGAGCTGGCGACACCTTGATACCGGTGCGTACGTGCCACTCGACCACGGAGGTAGTCATATTTTTATTTTATTTTATCTTTATTGTTTTGCCAACAATTGTATACACTAGATACATATGTAAAAAAAAAAAGTAAGTACAGGTGACAGTAGTGCTACAATTACTTAAAGGCAAACTCTGCATGCATTAACAATTAAAGTTGTACATAGGTGCGCAAAAGCTAACTTAAAATTGTATGGTTAAAAGAAAAATATTTGTGAACAAGTTAATCTAGATCTAAATGTTTATACAATTTTGTTTTTATGGTGTGTAGTGAGTCAAAGTGTAGGTCAATTATGTATATCACTAAAACTATTAACAGTTCTGCATAATCTTGCGATAGGGGAATTAGCGCCCATGACAGTTCTTCTATATGGTGGACACAGTGGAGTTATATGCTTGCGAGGTATTCTTGAAGGCGCGCGAAAGTTAAAATGGCATAGATTTTGTCATTACTTTGCACACAAACAATGCGTCTGTTATGCGACGGCGTGTATCCAGATTATTTTAAAGTGTTTCAGCCTCTTATTATAAGAATGATTTTTTTTAGCTATCCCGCCCGCAAAAGCTAGGTGCCATAAAAAACGCTTTTGGATTCTTTCTTGACGCAACGAATGCGTGGCATAGTGTGGTCTCCAGATCACGCTGCAGTATTCTAACCGACTTCGAATAAGGCTATTGTAAATTATTATTTTAGTCTTAAAATTTTTAAATTGCTTGCAATTCCTTAGAACGAAGCCCAGCATTTTCGATGACATTTTTATAATATTATCCATATGAGGAACAAACGTTAATTTTGTGTCAAATGTAACACCGAGATCCTTTATCGTGCTCACTTCATTAATTTTATCATTATTTATATAATAATCATGCTGTATTAAATTATGATTTCTTGCAAATTTTACGTGGTAACATTTACTAGCATTTAAATGCATTGAGTTTTGTTCGCACCACTGGACGAGTCTATTGATATCTCGTTGTAAAAGGATCGCTTCGTCTTTGGATTTCACAATTTTGACAAATTTTAAATCATCAGCATACATAAAAACATTAGAGTATTGGAAACAATTTGGAATATCATTTATAAAGAAATTAAATAAAACTGGACCTAAATGTGACCGCTGCGGGACCCCAGAAGAAATATTTTGCAATTTTGATTGAAAACCATTGATAAAGCTACGTAAAAGAATCTACCTGTAAGATAGGAAGTTAACCACGAAAGCAATGATCCGGAAATACCATATACTTGTAATTTACGGATAAGTCATAGGACTTGTGAAACTTTATCGAAAGCCTTGCTAAAATCTGTGTATATGACATTAGCCTGCTTATAGATAGTTCAACTCAGTTGTGCGCGCGGCCCTATGTGTGCGTGGGCTTGTAAATATACAACTTTCATTCGTGTGGCAGTGACGCGGCAGTCGTCGTCCGAACAAGACGTGTTCTTATCGCTTTTTCTTACGGGTACAGTCGTTTACGAAAATGTCTAGTTCTTCTCGGAGAAAATGTTTAAGGAGTCAGGTAAATATTTTTTTAATTTTAAATTTAGATGTAATTAATATTTGATTCTATACACGAAAAAATATATCCTTGTTGACGTTTACGTATTATTGTTTTATACTCGAGAAACCATTGCTAAGGTATACGAATTTCTGAAAATAGATGCGAGAGATATATTGGAACTAGTAAGTGATCCAGTTTGCAGTGCAAGTCCAATTTTAGTATCGAAATTAAGTGAACATTTAAATAGCGTACGGAAAAGAACAGCAATGGCAGTAGGGGTATCAGAGAGAATAATTACTGATATATTGGCTGAAGGAAAAGAATCTGACTCTAAATTTAAATCTCCGCATAAAGACCGTAAAAAACGTTTAAAGAAGTTAAAATTAGACAACTTTAACGTTGATGTTATACGTTCCACTATTCAAAATTACCATTTAGAACATCGCGAGTTACTTACCTTGCTAAAGTTGAAAAGAATATTTCAAGATAAACTTAACTATGATGGAAGTATTTCGACTCTGCGTACAGCTTTGTTAAAGTTAGGATACAAATGGCGAAAAACTGTGGATAACAGACGTGTTATTATAGAGCGGCATGACATCCAACAACTACGATTTTCCTACCTAAAAAATTTACTCAGATACCGTCAAGAAAATCGGTGTATCGTATATACAGATGAGAGCTACATCTTAACTAATCATGTGCAAAACAAAGGATGGGGTAATAAAGATGGACCACCTGTAAAGAAAAACCTGTCGAAGGGACAAAGAATTATCATTGTGCATGCTGGTTCAGAACAAGGTTTCGTACCTAACGCACTATTGACATACAAAGCAAATAGTGTTTCTGGTGATTAACACTCTAATATGAACGCAGAAAACTATGAAAAGTGGCTAAAAGTGGTTAAAAGTACCGAATCATCCACCTAACTCTGTGGTTGTGCTTGATAATGCCTCATACCATAACGTTCAAAATGACAGAGCCCCAAATTCTAATTCCAAAAAAATAGAAATGCAGAGATGGCTGACAGAAAAAAATATAGCTTTTAATCAAGATATGAAAAAAATTGAACTGTATGATTTGATTAAAAAAAAAATAAAAATATATCTGTTACAAGATTAATGACATACTTCAGCCATATGGCATAAAAATTCTTCGACTGCCACCATATCATCCTGAACTAAACCTCATAGAAAATGAGTGGGGAATTTTAAAAAATTATATTGCTTCGCATAATGTCGACCAAAATGTGATGGAAATAATGAAACTCATAAATTAACGTTTAAGTCAAATTGATGAAGGGATGTGGGGTAATATTTGTCGACATGTACAAAAGAAAGAAGAAGAATACTATAGACATTTTGACATGGAGTCAGAATTCATAATTAACCTTGGTGAGAGCAGCGAATCCGAAAATTCATCATTTGATTTTTCAAGTAGCGATTCAGAATAATGTTCACTGTTTTTTTTTTTAAACCCGTATATAACCCGTAAATAACTGTATTTGTACCCGACTGTACCTCTTGTCACGCACACAAAGTCACTGTATATGTACAAGGTTCACCTACACATAGGGCCACGCGCACAACTGAGTTGAACTATCTATAATAACAGTGAACCCAGTTTTCTCTGAGTCAGCTGGATTTATATTAATTTGGTGAAAACCTGATACCAGGTCGAGAACACAAAAATATTTGGAGTGACCTAACTGGTCTAAGATATCTGAGATTAAAGGAATAGGATGTTATGTTTAGTGTGAGGAGTACAGCAATCAAACACGGTTGTTGGGCAATGACTGGTTTATTTCGCTGCATGCATCATTTACATAGATTATCTTAGAGCTACCTCCATGCGCGTTATTATTAAGATTCTCGATGAAATAATTTACTAATACCTACAACTCCTTTCTTTATTGATTTTAAATGATTATATTATACATTTAATACAATTATTATAAATAATAGTAACAAAAATACTAACATTCATTTAAACATAACAAAACATAATTGGGATTTTTGAAATTCATAATTTATTTAACTACCTAGTGACTATTTTACAACATTATAATTGTCATACTTTGATATAATTGCATATTTTATACTACACTAATACTACAATAAATCATGGTTATTAATAATAATTTAGTATTCTATAAACATGATACTCATTACCATACACATTCTTCATTGTGAAGAAAGATATGATACTCAATAATTTTATACATTTTAATGACATTACATAAATCATAATTATTAATTTTCACAAGATCATTTTATTTCATTTAATAATAATTTACCATTCTATAGACATAATAATCAACATACACATTCACATTCAACAAGATCATTTTATTTCATTTAATAATAATTTACCATTCTATAAACATAATTTTACATGCACTGAGCTTCTATAATTATATGGGCGAGATAGGTACATTCCCCTTACCCCTTTATATATATTTATTTTTTTAAATTTTCTGCCTAATACATTACTAATTTTACAATATTAAATTATTATGTCTTACAAGCCTATTTCTTAATCAGCGCCTTGTGGTTTGCTTGAGACGCATTGTCCCCAGCGATCAGGTGGTCTCACTATCCTGCCAGAACGAGTTTTATAATTATTAGCGGTGCCATAGTCTATGTGTGTCGTTGACGGAACACTGGAGCCGTCGGGTGACTCATCTACCGGCATTACATTGTTTTGTTTTATATCTATAAGTATGTCGTCGTATGTATTCATACAGTAATTATCTTGTTCGTAATTTCGCCTTTCTGAGTCAATAATGATATGTTTTCTATTTCTTCTTAATAATTGTCCTGAATTCATTTTAATTAAATACGATCTGTTGGGTAACACACGATAAACAGTTCCAGAAGTCCAATGAGTACCCAGTCTTATTTTGACTTTTTGATGTAAAATTAACGGTTTTAACGTTTTTGATCCTTTATCAAAGTACTTTTTCTGGTTTATTTAACGATTCTCTAATTTATATGACACATTTTTATGCAATTTTGGTTGAAGAAAATGTGGTAAACACGGAATTATACTTCGTAATTTTCTGTTGTATAGTAGCTCGGCAGGCGAACTTAACTCATTACTTATTGGCGTATTTAAATATTCTAACAATCCTAAACTGAATTCAGTTTTTTGAAAGTTGGTCTTTTTCATCATACTTTTTACTGTTTGGACCGCTCTTTCTACTTGGCCATTTGATTGTGGGTACCTAGGAGAAGACGTTACGTGATTAAAACTCCAATTCATTGAAAATTCCCTAAACAAATTAGAGGAAAATTCCGGGCCGTTGTCAGACATTACTATTTGTGGTATACCATGACACCTAAATATATTTTTCAATTGTTTGATTACCTCTGAAGATGTAGTCGAACACAGCTCAATAACTTGTACAAACTTACTGTAATAATCTATTACTATCAAATAAGATTTAATGCCGTAGTGAAAGATATCAGTGCCTATTTTATACCAGGCTCTGTCGGGAATATCATGCGCGATTAACGGTTCTTTTGAGTTATTCTTTTTATATGTTAAACAGGCCTGACAGTGTGATAAGTAATCCTGTAATTGTGAATTTATATTGGGCCAAAACATGATTTCCCTAGCCCTAAGCTTACACTTTTCTATACCTAAGTGACCTATGTGTATTTTTTGTAACATTATTTTTCTCATACAGTTTGGTATAACTATTCTGTTACCTTTCCATATTAAACCATAGTTTATAGTTAACTCATCCCTGCTGTCCCAATATGGTTTTAATTCATCACTAATTTCATTTTTAAGCAAGGGTCATCCTTTTTTAATTATTCTTTTCAGCGCTTGCATTTCGTTATCTTCTCTAGTACATTTTTGTATCTCTAAAAAATGAGAATCTGTTAATGGATTCATAGTTGTTATAGCACACACTTGCGCTTGTGCTTCTAGGTGATCGCGCGTAGTGCTACTGTCAGTGTCCGGCAGCGCCGCGCGCGACAATGCATCTGCTATGTATAGATATTTACCCGGTTTATATGTGAGCGTAAATGAATAAGGTTGAAGTCTCATTAACATTCTTTGTAGGCGTGCTGGCGCGTTAACCAAAGGCACAAAGGTTTGTTTATAATGCTAACTAACGGCTTGAGATCTGTTTCTATCGTGACATCATGACGCCCGTATATATATGTATAGAATCTCTCACATGCAAATACGCAAGCATATAATTCCTTCTCGATTTGAGCATAATTTTGTTCAGTTTTTGTTAACGATTTCGACGCGTAACACACGGGATTATTTTCCTGCATTAAACAGGCTCCTAAACCATTTTTACTCGCGTCTACTGAGATAACTACTGGTTTCTCGAGTGTATAGTATTTTAGAACGGGTGGATTAGTTAACTGACTTTTTAACATTTCAAAACATTGTTCATGCCTGATATCCCAGTGCCAAGCTATGTTTTTTCCTAACAACTCGCGAAGGTACGCTGTTTTTTCAGAAAAATTAGGAATGAAATTACTGACATAAGTTATCATACCTAAAAATCTTTCAACATCTTTAATATTTTGCGACCTTGGCATATTTTTAATAGCCAATACTTGTGACTCGTCCGGGCTAATCCCGTCTTTTGTAATTTTGTGGCCTAAATATGTTAGCTCGCTTAAACCTATTTTACATTTACTTTTATTTAATTTTATGTTGATTTCTTTACACCGTTGCAAAACAGCACGTAATCTCTTGTCGTGTAATTCCTTTGTTTCTGCGTACACAAGTAGATCATCAATAAACAAAATAACACCCTCTATATCATCGAAATGTTCATATAAGCGTTTGTGGAATATTTCTGACGCTGATGAGATGCCGTATGGCATTCTCAAAAATTTAAATCTACCAAAAATAGTATTAAATGTGCATAGGTCTGTACTGGCTGGATGTAAATTTACATGCCAAAATCCCTGCTTTGCATCTAATGTACTGAAATATTTTGCACCGGATAAGTTAGCAGTTATTTCTTCAAGAGTAGGTAACTTAAAATGTTCCCGCTTTATCGCTTTTATAAATCGCGCGGGTCTAAGCAAATGCGGAGGTCACCATTAGGTTTTTTAACCACCGTCATACTATTTACCCAATCGGTGGGGCCCTCAACTTTGGCAAATGATACCCTGATTTTCCATTTCCTGTAGCTTGTGCTTTACTTGATCTTTTATGGCAATAGGTAACTTTCGTGGAGCATGAACTACAGGTTTGAACCCATCTTTTAATTGTATCTCATATGTACCTGGTAAACAACCCATTCCAGTAAACAAATCTGGAAACTCATCTAATATATTTACACTTTTTGTATCTACTTGTTTTATGCTCAATACTCTTTTTAATAATTTTAACTCATCACATGAACTTCTTCCCAAAATGGGTGGTGCATTAGTGTCGACAATTATAAATTGTAAAATGTAGGTACTGTTTTTATATTGTACTTTAAGATAACATTTACCAATTACTTTAATCTGACTTCCCGAATAACCCTGTAATTTCATCGTTGTATAAACTAACTTATCTTGCGTTAATTTAATTTTACTAAGGTATTTCTTTGGCAGAATATTAACGTCGGCTCCAGTGTCCAGTTTAAAATTGATAAATTTACCCTCAATGCTTAATGCTACCGTCCACTCATTACTAGAAAAACGATTAATGGCGTAAATTACCTGGTCGCTGGAGTCCTCCTGCACCTCATACACACGACACATTCTCGAATAATGATTCATTTTCCTACACGCGCTGCATCGCTGACCATACGCTGGGCATTTATATTTTTCGTGGTTTTTTCTACATTTAACGCATACCGCTCGTGATCTTGAAAATCGACGCTCTTTTTCTTGATATTCGCGTGCGTGTCCAGCCGATCGCTGCTTATCGCTCAGTGCATAATCTTGTCGTGAGGCCCTGACGTCACCACCGCTGGAACCGGTTGGCCACCGTTTCTTATTACGCGGCGCCGAACTTCTTGCATAGTGAATGCTTTTTTTCTTTTTCCTCCTTCTTTGAAACTGCATGTACATTATGTGATTGTTCCTGATTGTCGCTTTTTATGTTCTTTGCTTGGGTTCGAGATATTTCCGCTAATCTACATATATCTATAGCTTTTGATAGTGATAAATCCGGTTCTCTTAAGAGTCTTTCTCTGAGTCCACTGTCTTTAATTCCACATATCATCTTATCACGAACCAATTCACTACACAAATCTTTAAACTCACACTTCGCTGCTATCTTGTTCAGTTCAAATACGTATTGTTCTATGGACTCCAAATCACGTTGGTCGCGGGTAAAAAATGTATGTCTTTCTATTGTTATGTTCTTGCGCGGTAAGAAAAATGCATCAAAAGCCTTTAGCAAGTCTTCTGTAGTTTTGTACTCGTCTGTAAATTGTTCATATACCTCCCGACATTTTTCTCCAATGATGTGTAACAAAATGTTGATTTGCACTATATTTTCTTTACGATGTAGTTCACAAGCTTCATAATATATCTTGAACGCCTTTTTCCATTTATCCCATTCCTTACTTAGGTTGCCTGAAGTGACGTTCGTTATGTCATTTTCAAAAATGAACGATTGCGGCGGTTGCAAAATGGACTCCATTGTTCGTTTCGTTGATATCGGTATAACTGCTTCGTGGTATGTTTCGGAATCACTGCTACTCGTCATTTATTTTAGACGTCTTTAAAGTTTTATGTCGACTCACTAACTTATTTAGCTACCGGCTGCGCCATGTTATGTTTAGTGTGAGGAGTACAGCAATCAAACACGGTTGTTGGGCAATGACTGGTTTATTTCGCTTCATGCATCATTCACATAGATTATCTTAGAGCTACCTCCATGCGCGTTATTATTAAGATTCTCGATGAAATAATTTACTAATACCTACATAGGATAGATTTCGTTTACAGTGACGTCATTGAGTCGTCTGTAATCGATGACGATTCGCCATTTTCGTTGTCCCGAGGCATCAATTTTTTTAGGTACCACCCAAACAAGTGCACTCCAAGGAGAATTTGACGGCCTTATGATAATTTTTTTATTTGCTTATCTACTTCCTGTTTATGACACTCTGGAAAGCGATAAAAATTTACATTAATGGGTGGTGCATTACCCGTATTAATCAAAATCAAAATTATTAATCGAGTGTTGAATAGCATTAGTGCAAGTGAGAGGGTCACCATCGAGGTAGAATATGTCACTGAAATCAGCACAGCATTCTAACAAGGCTTGTCTCTCCTCAGAGTTAAGATGATCGTATCTAATTTGTTTAAGGACGCGATCGCGTCGATCGGACGCGGATAAAGAGACAGTGTGAATCGTTTCCTGAACCTGATGAGATTTAGTAAAATCTATAGGAGTAAGTTTGACTTTAAAATCATGAATTTGAGTATCGGATTCAGTCGTGTTTAAAACGGAAATGTTGACTCGATTATTTGGATTCAATGTTACAATGCAATTTGCTAAGTAAACACCTTCGTTTACAACGTGATCTAAAACAAGCGCTTCGCGTAAGTTGTGCAATTCCTAGGGGTCATTTGACACCATGCATTCAATTACTGCTTCAGAACGTGCCGGTATGATATAGGTTGGCTTATCGAATAAGATAGGTACATTATGACCGCCTAGATTCATGTATTTAGAATTATAATCTATGTTGGCGTTAAAAATGCGTAAAAAGTCTGTACCAATAATTATGCCATCATATTTTAGATTTAGTTCACCCGTAATGAGGTGGAATTTATGTTGAAAAGTATCTTTACATATTTGAAACTCGAATTGAAACGTACCCAAAGTTTCGTTAAAAGAATCAGCATTGTTTATGCCTTTGAGCTGAATTATTTCATTGCTAAGTTTCGGTTTACACGACAAACTCGATTGTTTCACGATACTAACACTAGAACCAGTGTCTATGAGAAGACTGAGAGGTTTTGTTGAATATTTGGTGATAAGATTTGTAAAAGGCAGAGAAATCTTGCATTTATGTATGCTAGTTTCAAAAATAGGCCTTGTAACCTTTGATTTTGGCGGTTGTGTAAGTTTTTGAGGCTCATTTTGACAGCGTGTAGACTTAGTATGAGGAGGATGAATGTTATTTGAAGTAGTATTTAGACTCAGGTTATTCTGAGATGCATTATAAGATTTAGTAAGACTCAGATTATTCTGAGATGCATTATAAGATTTAGTAAGACTCAGATTATTCTGAGATGCGTTATAAGATTTAGTAAGACTCAACTGTTTAGACTGTCGAGATGAGTATGATATAGTATGACTCAGTCCTTGATTACAAGGTTCCTGAGGTGGAGAAGATTTAGTACAAAGGTTTGTGCCGCTTTTACTTTTGGATTTCGTCAAGTACGAATCCGAAATCATTGATCGTTTAAATCGCTTTCGTAATCAACTTTAGTTTCGCCGTCACAATTGCATTCGCAACAATGAACACGTGCCTCGTTATTCGATGCGTTGGAAGTGGCGGCGTTTCTTTGTCCATGAGTAGAGTTTTTAGGTTGCGAATTACGAGAACGATGTTGATTGTTATATCGACGCTTGCGACATTCAGTAATCACGTGTCCCTTATTTTTGCAATATGCACAAAATTTTGAGTTATAATTAGAATTTTGTGGACCTTCTCCGTTACCTGAAGATGAAGAGGATGATGGATCGGAAACATGATAAGATTTTTGGGATGGTGGATTGGCGGAACTATGACAATTAGACTTTTTCTTAAAGCATTCATTAAGGGTATGACCTCGCTTGTTACAATGAGAACAGAATTTGCCTGTTCGCTGAGAAACACGCGTCAGATTAAATAGTTTATCTTCTTCTACCGCGTGAGTGACGGCATCATTTAGAGAAGAAGGATTACGACATTGCACTACATTTAATATGTTGGGATTAAGTCCTAATAAAAATGTATTTAAAGCGAGGTCTTCATTAGCAGCTATTCTGCCAATAAGCTCATTTGGATTTGAGCATGAATAGTGAATGTCCGCTTGGATACGTGTTAGGCAGGCTTCAACTTTGTAACGGAACGTTACATGAATAATCATGTTTTGTTTAAGATTCCTACAAATCATAAATTGAACTCACTTCTCCTGGCAACATTGCCACGGCTAACAGCTCTCCGTCAGTACATTTCCGAAATATATTGTTTTTGCGAAAAAATATACATTTTCCGGCCGAAAAGTGCTTGTTGGGTGAAGCTCAGGACATAAGGAAGCAACGCAGCTGTTATCTAAAGAAAAATCAAGCTAAAAACATCAAAAGCGACCACAGTTAAGTCCTATTTTTATACCCACATATTATTTCTAATTTTGAATGGCAAAAAGGTACCCACTGCAACACAACATTTTCATTTGTCAAACTCAACTGACGGTTGTCAATGCCATCAAGTGACACTGTCACCTTCAACTGACAGCGCCAATTCCGTTTTGACAAGTAGTCAGGGTTGCCAGTGAAAACGAAATACCCCGATTTTGGCACTTTTAATCATGTGTGAGGTAGGCGACCAACTGTCACAGTGTGGATGTTGCACTGAACATTGAAGCTTCGCTGATCAACACGCACACAGAGAAATCTCAACCCGTGAGTAATTGAAACATTCACTCATACGCCACTAAGCACCTGCGTCGGAGGTCTACATACACTGGACGGAAAGCGACTCTGTTCTGTTTCGTCGATCCCGACCATTCTAGCTTGACCTCTCTAAGTAATAGAAACAACTGCACTGTACTTAATTTCTGCTTGCCTAGTACTTTGGTCGCTGGTATAATGCCCGTTAACCGCTCTCCCCCCGCCTCTCCAGTCCCCGCAACAGATGACTTAATCGCTACAACCGTACGCTGTACATTGCAAGAAGTTTCGCTGCGTCCAAGCACCTCGACGCCCGACCTGTCACCTAAATCGAATGTCACGGAACGAAAAAAGAGAAAGATTGAGGGGGTTGATGCGACTGCGTCTGTGGAACTTACCAGGGCCATGTTTGCTACCTATTCTAACAAGCATGAAAGTCTGTACGAGGATATGATGCTCAAAATAAATAGCATAATAGAGCAGAATATTGAGCTGAAAAAGAGTGTCGAGGTAATGTCAGATAAGTACGACGAATTCCTAAGGCGTATATCTACCCTGGAGGCTGAGAAGATGGAAGACAAAAAGATGATTCGTCAACTTGAAGATAGGATTGAATTGCTAGAGCGCACCTCTCGAGCTACAGGAATAGAAATCCGAAACGTTCCGAAAGTTGAAGGTGAGACAAAAGACGACCTTTGCGAGTTAGTCTCAAATCTTGGACAGAGTTTAAATCTACAAATAACTCAGTCTGATCTAAAAGATGTGTACAGATCCAAAAATAAAGAAAACTCGTCTCCTATTCTGGTAAACTTTCAGTCAGTCATACTAAAGGACAAAGTTATTAAAGGAGTGAAAAATTTCAATAAGACTAAGGAAAAAGATGATAAGCTCAGCACTACTCACTTGAAGATTAAACATTCTAAGCAACCGGTCTACGTTTCAGAATGTCTCACTTATAAAACACAAAAACTGTTTTATTTAGCAAGAACTCAACACAAAGACTATGGATTTAAGTTTTGCTGGACCTCGCATGGCGTAGTTTATCTTCGTAAAAATGTTGGTTATTCCCAAATTAGAGTAAGCTCGGAAGATGATTTAGAGAAGATTAGACGCTCTAGCTCAACATGACTACTGTTGCGCACTACCTATACTCATGATATTTTTTGTCTTCTTCGCATGCATGTTAATATGAATTATCTGTCATTATTATTATATTGTACTCATACTATCAGATCCATATCAACTTACACTAACATATCCAAAAAAAGGGCTACAACGAACTATTATACAATATTACACAATCACAAACAAACACACACTTACACAGCGTTCACTAAAAGACACAAAATAGAATATATACCGCAAAATTATTTATATATTTGCTTCTTCATTGTTTTAGCAACTGTATACATATTATCTTTAAGGCTGGAAAAAGATTTAATATCGGCAATTAATAATTACAAATAAAAATGGTTTCATTAAATAGTATAATTCAGGATCTTGATAATTTTTCAGTGGCAAAGTCCTATAAGTGCAATGCAGAAACATGTTGCAAATTAATTAAACATACTTCTAATTCTTTAATTATTATTTCTCAAAATATTCGCAGTATTTATAAAAACATAAATGGTTTTATTGCACAGTTAACAAGGCTTACGTTCGAGCCTGACATTATCATTTTGACAGAATGCTGGCTCTCTGTAGACAAACCCCCACCTCCTCTCGACAATTATACATGCCATTTCTCCAAGAAAAGTCTTAACCAAAATGATGGCATCGTCATATACGTCAAACATGAAATTAAATGTTCAATAGAGGAACCTGACCCAGTAGGCGCAAACTTTTTGCTTCTCTCAATAGGCTCTGACACTGTTGTCTTAGCTGTATACAGGTCTCCGTCTATTTATTGTATTGATAACTTTTTAAACACTATTGACAGCTTACTCCGTCCTTGTAAAAGTAAGAATATTGTCCTGATCGGTGATGTTAATATCGACATTAAGCAAAATAACATTGATCGTAATAGTACATCATATTTAAATCTCTCTGCCGAATTAGGGCTTCTTCCAGGTCATACATTTCCTACCAGAATAAATAACTGCCTTGATCATATAATGATTAAAACATCGCTGTCAGCGATAGTCACTGTGATAGAGTCAACTGTAACTGATCATGATTCTGTTCTTATTAATCTATCCCATAAGCGTAAGCAGTTAATGAGCAACCAAATTGTTAAAACAGATCTTGTGGCTACTCTAAAGAAATTGGAATCTGTGGATTTCTCATACATTTGTCATACGGCGAATGCTGAACAAGCTGCAACTCTTTTAATTGATGAAATGTCAGCAGCAATAAAATCTAACTCTAAGATCATTACCGTCTCTGGGCGTAAAAAAATATTAAAGCCATGGATTACACCTGGACTGTTACGTTGTATTCGCCATCGGGACAAATTACACAAAAATCTGAAAAAAGATCTCGATAATCAAACTCTCGTATTAATCTACAGGCGTTACAGAAATTTTTGTAACGCTCTGTTGAGGAGGCTAAAAAGAAGTTATGAGAAATCTGTCTTAAAAAATGCAAGAACCAATAAAGAGACGTGGTCTGCTATTAAGTCTATCACCGGTACTAGCAAACAGAAAGGTTCTGCGGATGATCTGCTACATATTAATAATAATCCTTCTGATGCGGTTGAGGAGGTAAATAGATATTTTGCATGTGTCGGAAAGTTGTTGGCTGAAGGTGTCCCACAATCCTTTGGCTCCACACGAGACAACACTAACCATTTCAACTTAACTCACACCGTTAATTCCATGGTTCTACTCCCGCCTGACGATAGTGAGATTGAGTCTCTGATTATGAATCTTAAAGACGACAGTGCGGTTGGTTGGGACTCTATTTCAAATAAGTTCCTTAAAATGACTAAACATATTATAGTCCCTATTTTTACCATAATTGTTAAATTATGTTTTGAGCAAGGGGTTTTTCCCAAGGTTTTTAAAAGAGCACTAATTACACCTGTCCACAAGGGTGGCGTACGAGACAGTGTAACAAACTACAGGCCAATATCTGTGCTTCCAGCACTCTCCAAAGTTCTAGAGAAACTTCTGAATAACCGACTTATTAATTTCCTAGAGCAAAATAACATCCTTTCAAATTCTCAGTTCGGTTTTAGGGCCGGTAGAAGTACAGATGGTGCCGTCAGCTCTCTGATTGAATATGTTACAACAAGTCTAGATCACAAACAAAAGTGTGTCGGAGTTTTTATTGACCTTGCCAAAGCTTTTGACACTGTCTCGATTTCTACCCTTGTGGACAAGCTGGACAGGTGTGGTATAAGGGGGTCGGTGCTTAAAATTTTTACAGATTTTCTTTCGGACCGCCAGCAAAAGGTTAAAATAAATAAACACATCAGCTCAGACACAGCTGTTACCTGTGGAGTCCCACAGGGTAGTATACTTGGTCCCAGTCTCTTTCTCATTTATATAAACGACCTGTGTCAAATGTCTCTCTATAAAGGCAGAATTTTTACCTACGCTGATGATACAGCTTTAGTGTTTGTGGGGGAGACTTGGGACGAGGTCCGAAAAAATGCAGAAAAGGAACTTCACAGGGTTCAGATGTGGCTGAAACAAAATTTATTAACCCTAAACGTGCCTAAAACTTCACTAATTCAGTTTACCAATTCTCGCTCAAAACAACAAAACATAGAGATTCGTATTCATACATGCGAATTCACAGCAAACCAGCAATGCTCATGCCCAATCATCACTAAAACTTCTAATGTTAAGTACCTTGGAGTACTACTTGATGAGAAAATTACTTGGCAACCCCATATAGACATGATTTCATCACGAGTCAGAAAACTAATATGGGTGTTTAAGAATCTCAGGAATGTGGCTGACATGGAGCTTCTTCGTTCTGTATATTATGCGCTAGCTCAATCTGTCATTGGTTACTGCATCGGGGTATGGGGGGGTGCATGTAAGACACACATAATACAACTGGAAAGAGCTCAACGTTCCTTGCTCAAAACTATGACATTTAAACCTTACAGGTTTCCCACTGTAACGCTATATGAGCTATGCCAAGTGTTCACTGTAAGACAGCTCTTTATTTATCATGTCATTACTAAACAACATGTGTCTACCCATTATGATCCGAATAAATTACAGAACAAACGTACAATACCGAATGTTGTTGACTACGTAAGATGTCACACCGCATTAGCTAGACGTCAAAAGTGGTTTCTTTCAGTGCATCTTTACAACAAATTAAATAACATTTTAAACTTTTACCCACTATCATTGCATGAATGTCAATCTCAGCTTAGAAAATGGCTACTTAAGTTAAACTACGAGGAGACCGAAAAATTACTACAGTAAATAAAGATATATTTGATATGTATAAATACACTAAATAGACATTCACGTTACTTTGCACACACACACACACACCCTTACACACACACACACCCTTACACACACTCACACACCCTCACACACACTCACACACCCTCACACATTCACACACACACTCACTCGCAAACTCATTTTACTCAACTAATTCTGATAGTTAAATGTAGCACTTCCTTAATTACTGCATGCTGTAATTCTTAAAAATTACATGTTCTTTTAAACATACTTACTATAATAAATGTATTGTTTGACATATAAAACTGAACTAAAAGGAAACTGGGAGAAGGCGCTGATTCCTGACATACAGGTCTTTACCTAGTTTGGGATTCAGAGGCTTCATAGGATATTGTAACCTGATATTATGTCAAATAAAGAATTTAAGAATTTATTTATAACTACCTACATACATCATTATATTACATTACAGTGGTATATTTACAGACTTATATTCTAATAAAAACATTAATTAAGGAAACATAATAAAACAAATAATTACAATTGAACAAAATAAAATAAAATAAACATCAAAATGAATGCGTTGTTCTTTGTTTGTGCGCGATTTGGGAACGCGCCGAATGAACCGAACGAACCAAGGAACGATTTCGATTGATGTGAATGCGGCGGCGCGAGCGCACTGCTGAGTCACATTCGCGAGTCGCTTCTAGGCTGATGCGATCGTTTCACCTTCGACCACTTTCCGTCCTGTCAAGCGCCCTAGCAGACACGGCCTTTTAAAGTCAAAATTATTTGAAATCAGTTTAAGGTGTTAAAGTTTTATATAATATTTTTATGAGTGAAAATCCCGAATTTGGGTAAGTTTTGAATGGCACACAAATTCACACATCATGATCATGTAGTTGTTTGTTTCATGTTTCTTTTTATTTGCAGCTTATTATGAGATGCAGCTTTAACTCGAATGAGAAGTTGATTATAGTAAGTTTCCTCAACCCAAGGAAAATTTCATAGCAGCCGCACGCGCAGTCAAGAATTTTTCTGATATTCAGGGCGGTCAGCGTATCTACGTCAATGATCATTTAAGTGTGGACTCCAAAAAGTTGTAAACAAAAACCAAACCTATTGCCAAAGAGAAGAACTATGATTATATTTGGGTTAAACACGGTAAAATTCACGTGCGTAAAAATAATACTAGTAAGTCATTTATTATAAGAAAAGAAAAAGATATAAACAAATTAGTTTAAAATGTCAAACAAACATAATATTTTCTTTATTAGATTCATATCTTAAATTGATTATTACTTCATGTCATATCATTATTGCCTGTGCTTCCATACATCACTGCAAAAGGTTTAGCACCTCTGCCGCACTAATGAGTCGGACACCCATTTTTTGTTCGCTCAAAATGTTCTATTATATTCCTTATCGCGGTGTTTACTTTCAAATCGCTATACTTAAAAATGTATCTATACTGCTTACAGTTAAGAACTCAACACATTGTCACGGACATTGTGCTTGCGCGCTTTGTCGCACAGTTGTTTACTACCGCACGGAATGTATTTCGATTGCTTTTTGTCTCTGCATAAAAGTTATTATCTTTTACCCACCATTAGTAATTCTGGGTTCAAACTCATATAAGAGAATGTTAGAAAGAGTAAATTGAAAGTCTTTTGTATAAATTTACTTAATCATTTATTAAAATTTGTTACAAAATTAACAAAAATTACAAACTTATACTTTAATAAAATGAAAAATATGTTTTAACATAATAAGGCACTTTTCACCAGTGCTCAGCCGCCAAAAACTAGTACTCAGCCATATTTCCACCAGTGTTCAGCCTCTTTTGAGATCAATAGTTTCAAGCTTAAACATTAATAAACAAATAGTCCGGTCAAAGAACCTAATAGGACTTAACTATACCCTAACAATAACAGCAATCAAATACCTATCTAACTTATATTAAAATCAGTCGAAAAGTTCTTCAGTAACATCAGTATTTAAAAAGTTCTTTTTCACTTTTAAAAGTTTCTCGTCGATTAACTATTTTGTGCAGGAGCTTATCTTCTTTACAGGTTTCTGTTACAGGAGTTTTAGGAGATAGAAGTACATTACTGAGAATTTTAATTGTATTTTGTTTGATTTCCACTAAATCACAGCCTGTCTTCTCTGCTTCTTTAGCTTTGTCATTCAAATCTTGCAATTTCCTTTTCTTTGAGCATTTTACTCTTAATTCCTGATAAGAATGATTATTTTTCTTCTTCGTAGTCTTCTTCACTTTACTTTTGGTAGAATTTAGAGCAGTTTTTTTTTTCTTTTTTCATTTTTTTTTCTTTTGTTTTTCTTCTTTAATTTTTTGCCTCTTTAACTTTCTTTCCTGAATAGCATCTTTCTTTTTTTGTTTCTCTTCTTCTTTAGATATTTCGAATTGTCTCCATTCTTCAGAAGAAATTGCGCCAATTCTGTTCATGACTCTAGAAGTGGTAGATTTCTTTATTGGTGATGGTATAATGAGATGTTTTCGTACAAAAGGTGATACTTTTGGAGACTTAACTTGTAAAATAGAATCTGTCTGTATTTTGTCGTCACGAGTTTTGTCGTCACGAGGTTAATTTCCTTGAATCAGGGAATTATTATTTATAGGTACTAATATTAAACTTTCATTAACTTCAAATGATCCTAGATGAATGTCGTCGTCCAACAAATTGTTATTGTCAAAAGTGAGATCGCCAAGTATCAGATTATTTAAATTACTAGTATCTAGTATCTCAGGTTGCGATGAATTAATTTCAACATTGTTATTTTCTTTATTATCCATCCGAGTTATCTCACTTTCAATGTCAGTCGTCGTTAGGCAATTATTTTCATCTTCAGTTATAACTACGTAGAATCCTTCTTCAACTCCATCTTTTTCAATTTCGTGAATCATACCTTTGTCTTCATCTGGCAAACGTGATTCTATTCTCTCTTCAACTATTATTCTTTTTTCCTCATTCTCAACCTCTTTTTCTGTGGTTTCACTTCTTACTGAATCATTCAAGCCTTGGGTGAGTTTTGCAGTTTCCACGATATCCAGTAGCATATTAACATCAATGCCTCTTGCAGTCAAATCTCTGTCTAAATGTTTTATAACTTGTGATGCAATGTTAAAGTGTCTTTTCTTCAAGGATTTTGATGGTGTTTTCTTGGAACCAGGTGAATTATTCGTTCTGTTCTCTAAGATATTTTGCACGCATTTAGAGTAATCTACAGCACTCGGATCAAATGGATAGAGGCCACACTTACGAAAACCATTTTTGATCGACTCTTTAAGAGATTCTTTACTTAATATTTTATTAAGCAATGGGCAGAACTTACTTTTTGTCAGTACAGTGTTAACGTTTTCTGGCTGTGAACACCATTCATGGACAGTAGTCGCCCATTCAGATTTTAGTAGTTTAAAAACGCTGACATCAGCTGGTTGCATCAGGTGTGTTGTATTAGGTGGAAGTGCGTACAAGATAATGTTATTGTCATGACAGAATTTACTTAGTTTCATCGTCATGTGAGATTTATGACCATCGACGAAAACAAGAACCGGTTTCTTCACTTCATTGTCTTCTATCCATTTGGTTAGGCATTTAGCTATATAATCATAGAAAATATCCGCTTTTATTCAACCTGTGTCAGATTTACCCAGGAACCAATCATCTGGCATGCTATTTACAACATCTTTGGGTGGTCTAATGTACGGAAAAACTACACATGGGGGTAGAATTTCACCCAATGCAGAAAAAAATGCTAAAACAGTGACTGCCTCTTTTTCTTTGCCTTTTACTATTTGGCACACATTTTTATACCCTCGGGGTGCTATCACTTTTCCTGTTTTAGGGCAAAGCATGAAACTTGTTTCATCACCATTTAAAATTCTTTTAGGGTCTTCTAACACATCGAGTGCTTGATTTTGAGTGAGATAGTCTTTAAGTTTCTCAAACCATTTTCTAATACTCTCTTCGGTGATTACTGCTCTCCCCTTTGAAATCGCTTCAGGTGTTCTCATAGAAATTGATTCGTTCCGTTTGAAAAAAGAATTCAACCATTTCTTACCTGGCCTACCGTTCACGAAAGGATTGGATCTGCCATCTTCGATCATTATTTGTTGAACAGAATTCAGTTGGTTGTCTGGTTTTTTGGGGAAGCCGCACATTGCAAGATCTTTAAGCCAGGTAGCAATTTCGGCTTCTTCATATTTGTTCAGAATGGATTCGGGACCCATTCTTCTAGGACCTTCAGGAACTCGAAGATGAATTCTATCTTGAAGTGTGCCTCGGGGAACGCCATAAGTTCTACTAGCTGCCCAGATTGTCATTCCATTTCTGATAGCATCTAAAGCTTGGGTTAATTTTTCTTCGGGGTATTGTAATATAGGTCTTGAAAGAGACATTAGACGTGACTGAAACAAATGTACTAAGTTTTAAAATAGCCTAAAAAATAAAAAAGTGTACAAAGAAACAATTGAAATATGGACGGCTGAACACTGGGTTTGCTTTCACCAGTACTCAGCCATGTAACAAACTGTAACTATTTAAGCGGCCGACTATTGGGTTTTTGACAAAAACTTATATGGTATCTGTATTCTAGATTAAAGGATGAACTCTAAACTTAAAAATGATACTAATGTAACTTTAAATAAAAAAACAGCGTTAAAACCAGTAGTCAGCCAGGGGTGGCTGGGTACTAGATAATGTATATAAAAATGGGACCCAGTAGCCGGCCACCTCATTATTTAATATTTTTTTAAGAAAAACACGATACTTTTTCATTGATTACGATGCCAAAACTCTTAAGTAATATAGATTTTAATACTATGTGCCCTAAAACTAACAAAAATATGAAAAAATTACCTTTTCTGCGAACACTTGCCACTAACAAAAAAATTGCGCGTGCGCCGCGTGTCGCCTCGTCAGCTGACGACGTCGAAATGGACTCATATTTAATGTGCTTCGCAGCCACTTAGCTAATATGTTTGGAATTGATTCGACCAATGAGAAGTCACAGAACCAATTTAAAGTAATCTGATTGGTTAGTTTCTATTTTAGCGCTATTTCTATTGGTTTTAAACCGAAAACGGCTGAGTACTGGTGCGGGGCCGACTACTAGTGCCAGTACCCTATATAAATAAATGCCATATCATATTAGTTCGCGCTAAATGCTTAAAAACTAATTCATACCGTTACATTATTTTAAGTGTTACTATCGCGATGTTACTAATTTTGTAATTAATGGTTAGTGTTGATTGTTTGAATGTTTTCTATCAGAACGTACGTGGGTTAAGGACAAAAACTGATACTTGCCATCGCCAAATCCTGATGTGTGACTATGATATTATCGTGCTAACAGAAACGTGGTTGGTGGACGGTGTTTGTGATTCTGAAATCTTTAATGATCGGTATATTGTGTGGCGCCGCGATCGTGAGTAGTATATTATTGGGCATTCTGTCCCACTTGTTCGCTCATGCTTGCGCATTCGCGACGTGGGACAGAATACCCAGTAATATTTCTGGTAATTAAATTGTACACGACGTCGGATGGAATACGTAACTACAGTTTTATAATGAAAAATTAATAAATAATTACGAATGAATGCAAACCAGTAGAATTTAGCTTCACACCACCCGCTTATAGTTGCGACTAGCAATGCAAAACGGCTGCAGTAAACTTCATGGGAAAGGTTTTAGCTGAGAAAGGAAACATCATGTACAATATATTATTTTATTATACTTATAGCATATTTACAGCTACTTTTACGGATTTTATCGCGGTTTGTATTTTGATTTTAGTTCCCGACGTTTCGACACCTTTGCAGGTATCATGGTCACGGGCAGACTGAGGTGGTGTTCGTCTTGACGGTTGTTGTTGCTCGTTCTACCTTCATATTTTTATTAATTATTTGTGTTCCGGCCTACGCAATATGAGCTCACGGTGTCTTGAGGTCTTGCAGCGCTGCTCTTGGGTTTGATTTTGAGTTTGTTAATAATCGGATCCCAAGTAGGTGATATCTTCCAGCCGTCTTCTCTATTGAAATTAGGGTGTTTTTTAATCTCAATAGCCTCGCGAAACATCCTAGGTAGGAATTTAGGTTCTTTAGCGAGGATCTGTGGCTTATCAAATCTAATGTAATGGCTGGAGCCTTCAGCATGATCGGCGACTGCAGACTTCGTTGAGCGGCGGTGTTTCACGTCAGCTATGTGTTCTTTTACGCGGGTCCCTATACTGCGTTTTGTTTGTCCGATGTAAGAGAGCCCACAGTCACAATCTAGTTTGTAAACTCCTGCATCTTGTAGAGGTATGTGACACTTGACAGATGGTAAAGACTGACTAATCTTCTTAGGCGGCTTGAAGTATGTTTTGATTGAAGCTCGCTTCAGGATGTAGCCAATCTTGTCAGTGACTCCTCTGACATATGGTAGTACAGCAGGTAGACGGTCGACTGTGGTTGGCTTCACTCGGTTTCTGTGACGGGGCCGTGGAATTTGGAGCTTGTTGTCTCGCAGTACTTGCTTGACACGTTGAAGCTCAGCGGCAAGGTGTCTGTCATCACAGAGTCCGTGTGCTCTCTGAAACAAAGATTTTCCCACGGTAGCTAACTGTATAGGATGGTGGTGAGATTCACCGTTTAGGTACCTATCTGTATGGGTCTTCTTGCGATACACTGTGTGACTCATTGTCTGATCAGGATTACGTTGGACTAGTACATCTAAGAACGCAAGAGATTTATTCTCCTCCAACTCCATAGTGAATTGAATTTTGTTATTTATGGAGTTGAGATGGTTTAAAAATGAATTTACTTGGTTGGAAGGTAAGATAGTGAAAGTATCGTCTACGTACCGTTTATAAAACCTTGGAGTAACAGGGGCTGTTTCTAAGGCTGCCTCCTCAAAGTCTTCCATGAAGATGTCGGCGACTACTGGGGATACAGGCGAACCCATTGCTACTCCATCTACTTGTACATAATATTTATTGTTCCATAATAGGTAGCCGGATGTGAGGCAGTGTTCAAGTAGTTCAGCATATTCAATAGGTATGTCATTTTCTACTAGTTTCTTAGAGATAATTCTAGTACAATCCTTGACTGGTAGGCATGTAAACAAGGACTGTACATCAAAACTAACCATTACTTCATTATCATGTAGACGTAGGTGTTTAATCTCATTGACAAAGTGGTATGAATCCTTCACAAATGCTGTTGTGTTGCCTCTAAGTGGTGAGAGTATTTTCTCGACGTGTTGAGCCAATCTGTAAGTTGGTGTGTCGATTTGGCTGACAATAGGACGTAGCGGGGCGTTTGGTTTGTGTATCTTAGGTAACCCATACAGTTTAGGTGGTTTCGCGCATGTAGGTGTTAAATAGGTAACATCCAGACTTAATGTTTCGGAGTGTTTCTTGACCAAGGTGGTGGTGGTTGTTAACACCTTTTTGGTAAGGTCAGTTTTTACTAATTCATATGTGTCTACGTCCGATAATAGGTCTTCTATTTTAGCGTTATAGTCCGATGTATCCATAATAACCGTAGCGTTTCCTTTATCTGCACGGAGTATTGTTACATCTTGTCTGTTCTTGAGGTTCTTTAAAGCGAGATATTCGGCTTTAGGGAGGTTTGGTTTGGGCACAACACTTCGACGTAAGACAGATGATATATCTTGACGTATCGCCTCCAAATCATCCTTCCTCACATTGTTATTGAACAGGCAAGTCTCAACATTGCAGATAATATCCTCATACGGTATCCTACGTGGTGTTATTGCTCCAAATCTTTGTTTCAGAGAGCACACGGACTCTGTGATGACAGACACTTTGCCGCTGAGCTTCAACATGTCAAGCAAGTACTGCGAGACAACAAGCTCCAAATTCCACGGCCCCGTCACAGAAACCGAGTGAAGCCAACCACAGTCGACCGTCTACCTGCTCTACTACCATATGTCAGAGGAGTCACTGACAAGATTGGCTACATCCTGAAGCGAGCTTCAATCAAAACATACTTCAAGCCGCCTAAGAAGATTAGTCAGTCTTTACCATCTGTCAAGTGTCACATACCTCTACAAGATGCAGGAGTTTACAAACTAGATTGTGACTGTGGGCTCTCTTACATCGGACAAACAAAACGCAGTATAGGGACCCGCGTAAAAGAACACATAGCTGACGTGAAACACCGCCGCTCAACGAAGTCTGCAGTCGCCGATCATGCTGAAGGCTCCAGCCATTACATTAGATTTGATAAGCCACATATCCTCGCTAAAGAACCTAAATTCCTACCTAGGATGTTTCGCGAGGCTATTGAGATTAAAAAACACCCTAATTTCAATAGAGAAGACGGCTGGAAGATATCACCTACTTGGGATCCGATTATTAACAAACTCAAAATCAAACCCAAGAGCAGCGCTGCAAGACCTCAAGCATAGTATAAAGAGAGAAGAGTAGGCTATCTCCGGCCCAATCCGCGATATAATTGCCTACTGTCTCAGGGTTGTCACTTTTAGCTAAATTTTAATTCAGTGCTTATAAATTGGCAAGGGTCGGGAAGTTGTATTTTTTTCTTAATTGTCTGGGTACAGGGTTTGTGAGGTCGGTTTTACCTAAACGATGATGAAACCTTTCACTAATCTACTGTCATCAATTCATTAGTTTAAAGCCCGGCCCTTGCCAAAGATAACACATCTCTGTATAACTAATTTAACAATGATTATTGTTGATTTTAGTTTAACAATGATTTTCCTAACAAATACAGACATGTATTCAAGATTCAGAGCAGTATTATTTATAATAATATTATTATTATTATAATAATATTATTTATATACAATTATCAGTCATTTTTCATTCGTTTAGCGGTGCCGAAAAGCCGTGACGCGCGAACTTCGTGCGCACGTGCGGTGTTAGCCCCGACTGGCGCACTGAGAAACGGGTCGAGAATTTGTTTTGTGTGCGTGCGGCGACGCGTAGGTACTATGGCGCACACATACAAGCCACGCGCGGTCCGTTTGTATGAAGATAACTTACTGCCCCTCTCTTTATACTATGCCTCAAGACACCGTGAGCTCATATTGCGTAGGCCGGAACACAAATAATTAATAAAAATATGAAGGTAGAACGAGCAACAACAACCGTCAAGACGAACACCACCTCAGTCTGCCCGTGACCATGATACCTACAAAGGTGTCGAAACGTCGGGAACTAAAATCAAAATACAAACCGCGATAAAATCCGTAAAAGTAGTTTTATTTCAATGTCTAACATTCGCGTAAACCTCAGAACTCAATGCATATTTACAGGTTAATTCGACATAAATTTTGGTTGGTTCTCACACATTGCATCCACCGATTGCACTAGAGACTGAAGCTTGCGCCACGGTGTTTGGAACTTTATCCGAACTAATGCTTTCTTCCAGAGATGCAAGTGAATCAGTATTGCGTGCATCGTTGGTTTGGTAAACTTTTAAATCGATTAGGTAGTCAGTACCCACCGCGTTTATTGTTCGACGTTCGTTACCGTTTGCGACTCTATTAACGAAGAACGAAGACAATACGACCGAGGAAGGATCTTTAGATTCGCTACGCTCACGACTAAGATTGAATATGTCCAACGACTTCGCCTTTTTTCTGAAACAAACAAATCATTGTTAATTCGCTGTAAATTACTTATCAGAATATGAAAATGAACGTGAAATAAGTTAACCGATGCTGTATGAATATATCAAAGGTAAGTAAGTTGAAATTTATATCCCTATATCTATAATAATAATATGTACAAATAAGAAATATCTCATTTGTTTATTGTTTTATGAATTAACTTCCTTTTAATTTAGCAAATTTACATGACTAATCTGACTTATAAGGTAGCGTTTTCGGAGCTCAATACATCATCCAAACTATCCAAACTAATATTATAAATGCGAAAGTAACTCTGTCTGTCTGTCTGTCTGTCTTTCTGTCTGTCTGTCTGTCTGTCTGTCTTTGCTTCACGCCTAAACTACTGAACTGATTTGTGTGAAATTTGGTACAGACATAGTTTGGAACTTGAGAAAGGACATAGGATAGTTTTTATTACAAAAAATAAAATAAAAAATAAAATTTATTCCGGACATACAGCGCCATCTATTGGTCAAGCGTCGGCATCAATTCAGTACTGAAAATACATCGGAAAAATGTAAATAAATAGTAAAAAGGTATGAAAATATAATATAATACAACTTTTAGTACAAACAAAATGCTCTAACGGAGTATAGATAATTCTATTAGTACTATATGTCGAGTTGGTGATCGCGCAATGGTGTCGATCGTTACACGAGTTCGGTTCATGTTATTGTTTTAATCGGAAAAAAGTAAATAAATAGTACTTAAAAAGGTATAAAAAAAATAATATCAATATAATAAAACTTTTAGTACAAAGAAAATGCCCGAACGGAGAATAGATAAACAATCCGAGTTGTCACTATGCTCGATAGATGGCGTTGGGATCGAAAAAGATCGCGCATCTTCCACATTTCATTTTTGAAGAGATCCCGCGAGATCCGGAACTATGTGGGTAAAACCAAAAATCTGCCGGAAGTCACTATTCCACGCGAACGAAGTCGCGGGCAAAAGCTAGTATATACATACATATATGACGGGCCTGTTGGTCTAGTGGTTAGTGACCCTGACTGCTATATACCGGAGGTCGTGGGTTCGATTCCCACCCAAGACAAATGTTTGTCTGATGAGCACGATCATTTGTTCTGGTTGTCTGGGTGTAATTTATCTATAATATGTATGTATTTAGAAATATATAAGTATGTTTATCAGTTGCCTGGTTACCATAACACAAGCTCTGCTTAGCTTGGGATCAGATAACCGTGTGTGAGTTGTCCCGGAATATTATTATTATTATATATATCATTAAAACATACATATAATTTTTTTATAATTACCTTAAACCAGCAGAGGATTTCTTGACGGAAGTAGATTTACGCTTGCTCGAAGGGGTAGAATGTTTTGGTTGGAGCTCAGCATTGCGTTCAACATCTGTAGAGTTGCGACGTTGATCACACTCAGAGTCCGACCTATAAAATTATTAAACATGTTTCAATAAGTTTAAGTAATATCACTTGAAATTGTTATAATGAAAGAAAAAACAAAATGTTTATTGACTTGGAATTTACTAAGTAGTAATAAATACGAATACTTGAACTTATAATCGGTTCTGACTTATAAGAAAACTATAAAATTCAATAGAATAAATGCAAAGAATTAGATACATAATAATTAAAAGTAAATGATTAAAAGTAAATGATTAAAAGTAAATATCAGTAAAGTTTAATTAAATTGAATAAAGAAATCAATAAAAAAATATAAAGACTTACATTTTAAATAGCAGTCACTTGAAGTATAATTAAAACAATATAACTATTACTGGATGCACTGTACTGTAGAATGCTTGTACTGTAGCGATGTACTTGGTTCTTAACTGAAGCTCGAACTTGATTCCGATGTATTGAGCTCCGAAAACGCTACCTTATAAGTCAGATTAGTCATGTAAATTTGCTAAATTAAAAGGAAGTTTATTTCATAAAACAATAAACAAATGAGACATTTCTTATTTGTACGTATTATACTTAAAGAAAAAATTATAACTATGAACTTTTATATGCTAATGCAGCAAAAGGATTCAGGGCTGTCAATATAATTATCATGCTCACTTATTATCGATGAACTAACGATTTCATTTTTACTGTTAAAGTGTGAAAGTGCTAACTATAACCAAATTAGCTGCGTTTTGATAAATTATTTCCTACAATCTGACTTATTATTTTAAATGTGATACTTTAATATTAATTATCAAGTAGTGGTAAATTCTATGAAGACTAGGGTTGACAGACAATTAAAAAAAACATTTCAAAACTATGGTGTAATTACATGTAGAGTAATATACAGATTATAATCAATTATCTCTATTTGATTAAAAAAGGAGAATGACCAAGTGACTATGGAACTTATTATCGTTATCAAATATATTGTGCCACAATGTAATATATCTTAATATAAAGTATGATTAAGGTACTTTTAAATACAGTATTTTTTTTTTTAATAATTCTTCGCATTTTCCGTAGTTTTGAATTGAATTAGTTGTAAAAGTCGTTTCCACCTTTTTTTTTTTGTTTTTGATAAGGCGGGGGAATCCTCATGGACACCCACCCACTCGGGGGAGCGGATGGGTAGTGTCAGACTCTTACTGACCTAAACCTGAACCGCCGTGCACCGTCATCCGCGTTTAGTGTTGGCGCGTGGTAATGCGTTGCAATTCATCACGCGCCAACCGCGGGGATCCATCGGCCAATAAGCCGATGGCTCACTTTCGTGATTGGAGGCCGAAGTGTAAAAGGCTTCGGCCTCCCCGCCTCGTATTGGAACCACACCCGATGCTACGAAATGTGGCTCCCCGTCGTGGGTCCTATAGTCGGACGACATGCACCTCCGTGCCTGTCGCCCAAGGCCCTAGTTAGGGCGGGAGATCGCGCTCATGCGCGGCTCTGCGCTGCCCCACTCGACGTCGGCGTATCTGGGGCGCGTCGGGGTCGTCCTCCCGAGCGCGCTCCACCGCCTCCTTCTGGGACATGACGGTCTCACAGAAGGAGGACAACGCGTCCCACGCTTCGCGACTGCTGAGCGCGGATGCGACAACAGCCGACAGCGCGGAGACGTCCACGCCTCCCAGCGCCGCCTGGAGAACGGTGCGAGGCTCAGCAAAGGTGGGACACACGGCCAGAGTGTGCAGCGCGGTGTCATCACTGTCACCGCACTGGTGGCAAGCCGTGGTCCCCTCCCTCCTGGCGACCCGGCACAGGTAATGCCCAAAGGCCCCGTGTCCGGTCAGTACTTGCGTGAGGCGGTAGGCCAATAAACCGTACCGCCTCTCCACCCACGGTTGGAGATGTGGGCGGATCGCCTCGATAGTGACCCGTCCCGCCGACGGTCTCGCGAGCCAAAGCTCCCAATTCCGCATAGTGACGAGACGGGCCTGTCTCCTCCATAGCTCGCGCTGCCTCGGCACGGGGTCGGTACCCCGGGACCGGAGCTCGGTGCAACGGGTGTAAAGGTCCGTTAGCACCTTCGCGTCCAGATCCCAAGGCGGTGTCCCAGCCAAGACACACGCGGCTTCATGACCGACGGTCCGGTAGGCCCGGACGATCCTGTTGGCAACAGCACGCTGCGAACCAAGTAGGACCGCCCGGTTATCGGCCGTCAGTCGGTCACTCCAAATGGGTGCGCCGTACAGAGCCATCGATCTAATGACCGAGGCATAAAGACGGCGACACCCAACGTCGGGGCCCCCGACATTTGGCAGGAGCCTTCCGAGGGCCGCAGCGGCGGACCGAAGCCTCGGCGCCAACCGCTGAAAGTGCTCCCGGAAGCTCAACCGCCCGTCGAGGACCAGGCCGAGGTACTTCATTGCACCCGACAGTGGGATCCTCGCGTCCTCCACCGTCAGGCACAAATCCGTACGTCTGCTCCGGGGGCCGTTTAGCAATAGTGTTTCAGTCTTCCCCAGAGCGACGTCCAATCCAAGCATCCGGATGCGACCTACGACGAGCTGTACTCCGCAGGTAGCACGCCGGATGCACTCCTCCTGGGTGGTCCCCCGGACCAACACCAGGGTGTCGTCTGCATAGCAGACGACCTCCGTCTGACTGAGGAGGGCGCCGCGAAGCACCCAATCGTACCCGATGTTCCACAAGAGAGGTCCTAAGACTGACCCCTGCGGAACACCGCGCCCGGTGGGTTGCAGCTGCGGGCCCATCACTCCCGTGTAGGCGACATGTCTGTCGCTCAGGTAGTCCGCCACGATGTGCTGGAGGTAGAGGGGCGCCCCGTGATAATGAAGCGCCGACTCTATGCACTGGTGCGACAGCGAGTTGAAGGCGTTCGCGATGTCGAGCGACACCGCTAGCGCCATTCCTCCCCGCGCCGCAGCCTCCGTGGCGAACTTCTTGACGTGGCTCAGGGCGTCCAGTGTAGACCGGCCCGCCCTGAAGCCGAACTGGGAGGCCGACAAGTCGGGTCCCGTGCCCGTCAGATGCCGAACGATGCGGGCGGCGATGACGCGCTCAAAGAGCTTGCCAGCCTCATCCAGCAGGACGATAGGCCGGTAGCCCGAAGGCGAGTCGGCCGGGCGTCCCTCCTTGCGAAGGAGGACGAGCTGCCCCGTCTTCCAGACTTTGGGGAATCTCCCCGCCACTAAACAGGCGTTGAAGAGACCCCGCAGCCAAGGCAATAGCCCGAGCCGGTACCCCGTCAGGTCCAGGAGCAGTCGTCTTCGTTCGGAGGCGTTGGGTACACGCCTCGAACTCTCCTTCGGTTATCTCCTCCAGCTGTTCCCGCGAAAACGCGGTACCCATAGCTGGAGGGATAAAGTCAGTCCGGTGAGATGGGAACAGGGACGAAACG
Source organism: Autographa pulchrina (assembly GCA_905475315.1). Taxonomy (NCBI): domain Eukaryota; kingdom Metazoa; phylum Arthropoda; class Insecta; order Lepidoptera; family Noctuidae; genus Autographa; species Autographa pulchrina. The sequence continues at coordinate 4,669,383 of FR997761.1, read as the reverse complement.
ATGTTCCGGAGGAGCTGAGGCTCCATGGACTCCGTAATCGGGGGCGCTGCGACGCGAAGTTTATTCCGCGCCGCCAGGTACGGGCGACCCTACGGATCCCGGTTCAGCTCCTCGTACATCTCCTGCCTTGCTGCGGCCTTCGCCTGCAGAATGGCCAGGCGGAAATTCGATCTGGCCGTGCGGTAGGCCCTGTAAAGAGGGGCCTCCGCGGCCTCGTCCCTGTGCCTAGAGCGATGGCGTGTGTACCGGCGTTGCGCCTCAACACACGCCTCCCTAAGCACTGCGATCTCTGGCGACCACCAGTAGACTGCCCGTCTGTTGGGTCTTCTCCGGACGCGAGGCATCGCTGCGTTGCAAACCGACGTAAGCGTTCTGCGGAACAGCTCCGCCTCGTCGTCAATCGAGAGACCCGACGGTGGTGCGCACCAGTCACTGATGATGGCCGCCTCGATCAGCAGTTCCCTGTCCATACGTTTTAGGGCCCATCGTGGAGGGCCTGAGTTCGGGGTCGGCCGAACCCTGGGCCCCCCGGAGGGAGAGACGCTGAACCGAATGTACCTGTGATCAGACAGCGTCTCCATCCCTACCACGACACGCCAGTCGTTTATGCGCCCGGCAATGGCCTGGGAGCAAAACGACAGGTCCACAATGGACCCGCCATTATGCCGGACGCAAGTCTGGGTGTGACCCCGGTTCAGTAGGACAAAGTCCAACCCCAGGGCCCACTCCTCCAGTAGTTCCCCGCGCCGGTCTGTTGCCGGTTCCCCCCAAGCCGTGCTCTTGGCATTGAGGTCCCCCAGCAGAATGACCGGGCGAGATGTCAGCCCTCGAACAAGGGCCTCCAGTTCGGCCATAAATGACTCAAACTCGGAGAGACCCCTGTTCGGTGAGAAGTACGTGCCGATGACGGCGTATGACCCCCATGACGCGGCGACATATCCAGAGCCCCTACGGATAGTGTGTAGGGGCTGGGAACGCGTGCCTGTTGCGGCGACGACAGCGACGGACCCGTCAAGGTCCCCCGTCCAGTCGGGCCGGGGGGGGACAAAATAGGGCTCCGCCACCACCGCAACGTCAATCTCCCACTCCGCCAGTGCCTGTAGGAGGAGATCCTGGGCACCGGCGCAGTGGTTGATGTTCCCCTGGAGGAAGAGATGTGGACGGACTTGGTCCATTACGACTCCATCATCTCCTCCGTGCGGGGCGCGACCTGCACCCTCGCCGCGTCATTTGTGGGCCGTACTGAGGCCCTCTTGTTCCTGGTCGGGGCCGGGGGAGCACATCCCCGGCTGCCCATCTGGTGGTCCGCCTTGCGCCCCCTCTGCACGCAGATGGGGCATTTGGCGGGCTCACTGCAGGATGCCGCCTTGTGGCCGGGCTGTGCACACCTGTAACACAGCCCGCTGCGGTCCGTCTCGCCGGTGCACACGGGCCTAGTGTGTCCGATCTCCAGGCATCGGAAACACTTCATGGGCCGTGCTGCGAGTTGCACCACTCGAGCGGAGCTCCATCCGACCAAGAACTTTTTGGCCCTCGTCGTGACGAGCTTAGGGGCAGCGACCAGCGGGCACTTCACCAGGGCGGTGAACATGCCCCCGGGGCCCAGCCTAAGCTCGCCGACCGTCACCGTGCCAGGAGGACACTGGCCCTTCGCCATGACGGCTGCAGTGAGGTCCTCCTTAGTGACGGAGTCATCCAGGTCTGTCACCCGGAGCTCCGCGCACTTGAGCGGTCTGTGGACCCTCACTGTGCCATCCTCGTAGATGGCCTTCAGCCGCTCGGCCATCAGGTCCGCCCCCTCCCGGCTCAGGTTCCTGGGAAGCTCGAGAACTCGAGCTCCCGTCTGGGACCTTTTGATCCTGATGGGATCGACTGCCATGTCGATCCCCAGCTCAGCGACATTGATATGTCGCCGCGCCTTGTCCAGGACCTGGGCGTACGTGAGGCCTTGGCTGGCAGCCTCGGGCTCAATTGTCAGGACAACGGCGGGCGTCTGAGCCGCACGCCGCTGTCTTTGGGCCATCTTCCTCCGTTGCTTGCCGCTCTGCTGCCTGGACTGTGTCTTTTTGGCGGGCCTGGGTTTGAGGGTCTCTGTCCTGACCCTGTTCCTCACCCTTTTCCGCCGAGAGACCTCGGTCCAGCCTCCGGCCTCATCAACGCCCACACTCTGCTCTGGTGCAGCAGGTTTGGGCGCCGGTTTTGAAGCCGGTTTCGGAGCAGGCTTGGCAGCGGCAGCCTTTGCAGCCGCCCTGGGGGCCGGCTTGGGGGCCGGTCCAGGTCGCTGCTTTGGTGCCGGGCCGGGAGTCGGCCTCGATGCCGGTTCGGGAGTCGGCCTCGTTGCCGGGCCGGGAGTCGGCCCCGGTGCCGGTCTGGGAGTCGGCTTTGGTGCCGACTTCGGCTTCACAGCCGCTTTTGGAGGCTGCTTGGGTGCGGGCTTGGCGGGCTGCTTCGCGGCTGGTTTGGGCCCTCTGCCCACAACCTCCGCACAGCTTCGCCTGTCCGCCGCCAGGGGCGGGCGTAAAACCCGCTCCGGCGGAAGCAGCTCCTTGAACCCGGCCAGCTTGGCATCCATCATTGTCCCGACCGACAACATGATGGACCGCTGGAACTCGGCCATGTCGAACGCTGCAGGGGCCTGCTCGCGCACCACGAGCATCTGGCCCCTGAGGTCTTCGACCTCTCTGCTCAGCCGAGCATTATCGGCGAGCAACCTTTCCACGCAGGTGGAGCTTGTCAGGGAGCGAACGCCATCCTGGACAAGCTCCTCCGCATCCTTGAGACGCTTGATGTAGGTCCCCTTGAGATTTTTGGAGGTGCGCGCTACCTCCAATATCGACAGGAGACCACTGTCAATGCGTTCTTTGACAGAGGAGGGGTCGGTCGGCTGTGAGCCGGAACTAATGAGGTCCCGGACAGCCGCCCGAGCCTCCCTCCTCTGTCTCTCCTCCTCTTCCTTCTCTACCGACGCACGAGCGTCAGGTGTCTGCGCCGCTTCAGCGGCGAGCGCCCTGTACAGCTCGCGCTGTCGGCTGAGCCCCACGTAACGACCGTGGGTCACACGACCGCGGGACCGCGTCGACGATGCTAATGAGGCATCGCTCTCGCAGCCCGAAGCGGCGCGGCTACCCACGTCGTCCTCCTCAACCGAACCACGTCGTGGACGCTTCCGGCCGGGTTTCCCGGAAACAGAGTTGTCTCGGGACCGGCAAGGCGCCGGCACCTCAAACTCCATTTCCTCCTCCTCAGGGCGACCGGTGGTCGTCGCCTGATCGTCCATGGCGAGCCTCTCGAGCATCACTCGAGGCTCTCTCGCCATGCACTCCGCGTGACTCAGCCTACTCGCAGACCGAGTCACCCTCCCCTCCCCTCCCAATGACGGCTCGTGGGTCTCCCCACTCGCCGAGGCAGATGCTGGCGCCAGCAAATACGTGCGCCTGAACTCCGAAGAGTCACGGGATTCTGGTCGACCTGAGGCCTCCCTACCCGCTTGCTGAGTCTGTTGCTCATCTGTCTTGTCCATGTTTTTGTTTGTTTGATGCCCTAATGACGGAGTACCCCTCCGCCATGCAGCCCCTAGCCGGGCATCGGAAGCGTAGGCTTCAGGGTAATTTTTTATAGTGGTTTTCTTCCACGTAGCCCCTCCTGTAAGGGAAGGCGGCCCCCGGTCCTGTCCTGAAAAGGACAGGATTACGGATTCGGCCGGCGGTGACCGGGGTCCTGCCCGACGAGTCGGGCCCGCCGCCCGCGAATGCGCCCCCAATCTCTCAATAGAGAGAAAGGAGGGCAAACATAACGGCCGTCATAACTTTTAAACTATCGCGCTGCATGTTTATAGTAATATTATAGAACGGGGATTAGCGCGTACATGCTTAAATACCTTTAGGGCTTGACGTTTCGACCGGGTTACACAGGCCGTGGTCGCAAGCAGACTGGAGATGCGGTGTCATCGCTCCGTGCACGAAGTAGATTTTTCATCTACCCCCTGTTCTTCAAGTACCCTACACACTACACTGACCGTGTCCGTATTCTGTTCACTAACCGACTTTGCAGAAAAGCGAGGTTGTGTTAAGCGAATCACTGGATACCAAGATGCAGAGAGTTTAAAGCCGTCTTCCCGATTGAAATTTGGATGCTTCTTGATTTCAATCGCTTCTCGCACTGCTCTCGAATGAAAGTGGCGATCGGTGGAGAGGACTTGCGCGCGATGGAATTGAATCCAGTGATTTACGCCAGCCTGTAGTATGTGATCTGCTATTGCCGATTTAGTGGTCTGACGGTTCTTAACAGCCGCGATATGCTCTTTGAGCCTTTCCGCGATAGTTCGCTTCGTTTGCCCTATGTACGATTTACCGCAGCTGCAGTCGATTTTATAGACACCTGGCTGTTGTAGGGGTAGAACATCCTTCGGTGTGCCCACCATGTTGTGTACCTTTGTCCCCGGAGTGTAGACGGTAGGGATGGAGACTTTTCTAAGTACTCCCCCAATCTTGTCCGTAACTCCTCTGACGTATGGCATGTAGGCTCTTTGTCTATTAACGTCCGGATGTCTGACCCGCTTCGACGGTCGTTTCATTTTTCTTTTCACCTTAAATCCATTTTTGTGTAGTACCTCCTGAACATGGTCCAGCTCGCGCTCTAAGTGTTCAGGGTCACAGAGGTCATATGCTCTATTCTTCAGTGATGTTATCATGGATTGCAGGTGTCCAGGGTGGTGATGCGACGTACCATGCAGGTATCTATCTGTGTGTGTAGGTTTTCGGTATACACTGTGTGATAATGACCCATCTGTTCTCGCACTCACTTTGACGTCTAGGAAGGCGAGCGATCTATCCTTCTCCATCTCACACGTGAACTTCACCTTCGGATGTATGGAGTTAAGATGTTTGAGATATTGATCTACTTCTTGCTGGCCGCCTCTGACGACACAGATCCAAATTTCAATCGGGAAGACGGCTTTAAACTCTCTGCATCTTGGTATCCAGTGATTCGCTTAACACAACCTCGCTTTTCTGCAAAGTCGGTTAGTGAACAGAATACGGACACGGTCAGTGTAGTGTGTAGGGTACTTGAAGAACAGGGGGTAGATGAAAAATCTACTTCGTGCACGGAGCGATGACACCGCATCTCCAGTCTGCTTGCGACCACGGCCTGTGTAACCCGGTCGAAACGTCAAGCCCTAAAGGTATTTTAGCATGTACGCGCTAATCCCCGTTCTATAATATTACTATAACGGCCGTCGCCGCGATTCGGAATACGTCCGAGACGCCGACGAGCCACTACCGAGTTTGGCCAGCAAAATACCGACCCAACTCACACACGACCACTCACCTCAACCGCTTCTCCTCTAACGAGGAGGTAAAGGAGAGAGAGCACCACCCCCCCGCTGCCGCTGCCCGGAATATCCAGGACGCCAGCGGGTCGCGACCGACAGCGATCGCCCTACGCGCGGCGATCTGGACAGAGCCAGACCCCGCCGTCTTACCCACAACGTAGGCAGACTCACCGCCCACCACCGCTACTCGGATAACGTCCAAGACGCCGGTGGGCCGCGATGTTCGACCAGCAAAAACACCGACCAAACTCGCACGTCCGCTCCCTCTACCATCCCCCCCAAAAAGAAGGTCAGGAGGAGGAAGCACTGCGCCCGCTGCCGCTACCCAGAATGAGTCCAGGACGCCAGCGGGCCGCGATGTTCGACCAGTAAAAACACCGACCAAACTCGCACGTCCGCTCCCTCTACCATCCCCCCCAAAAAGAAGGTCAGGAGGAGGAAGCACTGCGCCCGCTGCCGCTACCCAGAATGAGTCCAGGACGCCAGCGGGCCGCGATTTCCAGCCAGCAAAACCACTAACCGAACTCGCCCAACAGCTCCACTCGACCGTCCCCCGCGCGCATGGGGGCACGGAGAGAGAGCGACCCACTGCCGCTACTCGGAATAAGTCCAAGACGCCAGCAGGTCGAACAACACGCGGTGACCTGGACAGATAGGCCCCCGCCGTCCGCCCACCACATGGAGAAGTGGGCAGACCCAACGCCTGCCGCCGCTACTCGGAGTACGTCCGAGACGCCGGCAGGTTGCGACATCCGGCCCGCAGTAAACACAGACCGAACTCGCACGACCGCTCATCTCACCCGTTTCCTCGCAAGAGGGACGGATGAGGGAGCACGACACCCGCTGCCGCTACCCGGAATGAGTCCGAGACGCCAGCAGGTGACCACCACGCGGCGGTCTGGACAGATCAGACCCCGCCGTCCACCCACAAGAATGTGGGCAGACTCACCGCCCGCCGCCGCTACTCGGAATACGTCCGAGACGCCGGCAGGCCGCGATGTCTAGCCAGCAGTTGACACTGGCCAGACCCGCCACGGCTGTCACATCCTCAGGCTGAGGAGCGACCCCGCTGCTGGAGCTGTCCGCGCCGGTAAACCGGTACCGCACATATCTGTGCGGCATTCCCTTATCCGCAACCTAGGGACGCGCCCGGTAGGGGTCCAGCAACCCCTCTCCCGCAGGATGCACCACTCCCGCGGATCCGGGAAGTCGTTTCCACCTACTTTATGCTGCTAGAACAGTGACTACTTTTTAGTACCTCATCATCAACATATTAGCAATTCTAATGGTATTCGAAATGTCCATAGACGACTGTGGCCACTTAGCTACTTCTTTCTTAGCTAGATCTTTCCGTTTGTTAGTCTACCTACTGATATAAAAAATAATAATAGAAATGCGAATCACACAGGATTTTAAATACAGATACTCAAAACATAAGTTTATTAAATAAAAGTGTGGTAGGTACACAACTACACATCAAGATTTTCCTTTTCATACACATATTCGTCAAAAATATCATCTAAAAATAGATCTGGAACTTGAAATTCATTATGTCGTATTATTATGAAGAACTGCTTGTAGGAACTGCTTGGAAGGTACTCCAGTAATCTCGTTCGGTGGTACAAGCTTGCCCCAATCTTAATAACGTAATGATTATTAAACCTTTTTAAAGTACTTTGTGATGATTCTCTCGGTTTCGCATTCCGCGTGACCCATGGTATGACATTATTTAACACAGGTAATATAATTATTACTTCTTGAAAGTAAATCGTAATAAAACACAAAAAGTACGAAGTTGATAAGTACCTACATACAGTACATACAAAACAAAAACTTTTATTTTTATCAGTTTTTGTCCGGGGAAGATATGATTATCTACTATTAGATATAGGCTTTTAAATTAAAAAAAGAAATTATTGTTATCACCAACTTATGGCACAATTTAGATTGAAGCGATACTGGAAATGGCCATTCTCCTTTAACTTTATATGATTTGTTTCCAAAATTTTTATGCTACAATAAATATTATCAATCAATTTAAAATATCTATGTTATCAATGAAAAAAATATCGAATATTAAATCTCCTCCTTTTTGGAAGTCGGTTAAAATGTAGGAAAAGCTAATTATAATAATATATCACAATCGTCACCGAGATTACAACTGTGCGGTCACGTCATATTTTGCTCCGTTGTAAAACTTATAAAACCTAGTAAAAAGTGCTTTATTAACTGTGTATTGTCAATAACTTCATAAATAAACTTCTGAACTATCGAACTTAATAATCCCCACTGTGAATCATAGTGATTTAAGTGTATTAAAACTAAAATAATTGAGTGCATAGTAGTGAATATTCCCGGGAAATCCCGGAACCGAAAGTACCGGGAAATCCCGGAAATTTGCGTCGTTTTAGGAACCGGAATTTCCAAAACCAAATCCCGGTTCTTTCGGTACTTTCGGCAAAAGATACTTCGCGTTTAGAATTTTTCTAATTTTATTGCCTAAAATCCGACCGCTGCACTGTTACTATACTACCAAGCTACCACCGTTGCTACCTAGTAATACAAGAGCATGATGCGCGAGGGAATATGACAGAACTTTACGAGGTACTTGACATTATCAGAACAATTTTGGAAGCGTTATGCCAGCGAGATGCGACACTATTAACTGCAGATATAGCTGTAAAATTCGCCAGAAGTTGTCCACCATAAATAACAGTATAGCCGCAAAAATGTTGATAATGCTGAAAAACAGATACAGGCAACGTCGATTGCCGGAAACATCAATATTAACATATTTGCAAAACCCTGAAATGTACTTCTCCAACGCACATGATGAAGATTTGTCAGTGTTTACTCGGCCAAGTAGTGACGAAATATGCAGGAAGATAGTGGAATTGCTAGGGCGTACTTTAGGAGATTCTTTTTTGGAAACGGCTCAATTGCCGTCAGATACAGATGAAGACATAGAAAGTGAACCTCAATCAAAAAAAGAGGAGCTTAATGCAGAGCTTAAAAAAGCTACTGCTTGTAAAAGAACAAGAATGTTTAATAAATGTTTCTGTTATTATTATGTAGGATTAGGTATAAAAATCATTTAATGTAAAAAAATGTTGCTGGCATAATATGCGTAATTACCAGTAAAATTATACTGAATAAGACTGATTTAGTGTCTATAAAACGAGAAATAAAACGTTTTATTTGATTTGATTAAAATGTTTTACTTTGCCCTGTCATTTTGTCTTTTTTTTACTTTCTCCGTTTCAACACTTTCAACTCTCTTACAAAGACTTATTAAAGTATATCAAAAGTATCGATAGTACCGGGAATCCCGGTTCTTAAGCCAGAAGGTCCCAAAAATCCCGGTTCTTTAAAACGGCACCGGTTCTGCATTCACTAGTGCATAGTGACGGTTATCATAAGTGCTCAAAGTTGACTAGTAAAATTTATTTCCAACCTACCGCCAACTCGTTAGTTGTGTCAGAGCGTCATATTCACATATTGGTCAACTATTTCGCACGAAGTTACTAAGCACTAACAGCGCGGGCCGTAATGTGTTAACATCATACACGTTCGCTTGTGTTCGAGAGTTCGAGCCTAGAATCAACTACGTCTTTTTGTGAATTTCTAATTTGTTAATAATTATCTTATCATTGAATAACATCATAATGTCTAACTGTGACGTATGTGCAACCATGGTACAAATATCTGAGCAATTAATTTGTTCAACCTGCAATAAAGTTTACCACTATCTATGTGTAAAAATGAGCGCCTCAAAGTTTAAAAGACTTAGTAAAGTCGCCCGGTCGACTTGGGCCTGTACCTACTGCATAAATAAAAACAGTCAAGAGACCGCTACAGTTGCTGATACGGATAGTGATTCGAATGAAGTGGATGAGAAGGACGACGATATTCGGAGACTAATTAGAGAGGAAATTAGAAACACAATGCGTTCCGAAGTCAAAATTATTGTACGTGAACTTAGGAATGAAATGGATGACATCAGAAAACAACTGGAAGAATTAAAACTATCAGGATTATTTGATATCACTCAACATAATGAGTTGAAGTCTGAGTTACAACAATTACAAAACGAAAATAGTGCACTACGTTCTCAGAATGCTGAAATGCGCGATACAATAACTCAATTGAGAATACAGGTGAGTTACATTGATCAGAATATGCGAGATGCTAACTTAAGAAATTCATGGTTTACCTAAAAATAAAAATGAAGTATTGCCTAACATTTTGACTCAGTTGTCGAGAGTTGTGTCTTATGATCTTAAAGACTGCGATATAATGAAGTGCACCAGAGTTGCCAGTATCAACAACAATAAAACTCGTCCACGCACCGTTGTGGTGAGGTTACGCAGCCCCAGATGTCGCGACGAATTTTACTCAGCAATAACGAGGTACAACTAATCACATAAGGATGCTAAGCTGAACACGTCTCTTCTGGGTTATGGTGTTGCTAAGGTACCAATATATATCTCCGAGCACCTTTCTCCTGCGTATAAATCCCTACATGCTGCTGCTCGCTTGAGGGCTGAGGAAAAAGCCTATAAATTCGTCTGGGTTCGATATGGAAAAATATTTGTGGCTAAAGATGAAAATTCAGGGAGTATTTTGGTCAAAGATAAGCTATGCTTGGACAAAATTGTCTAATAAAATGTTACCTATGTATAGTTGATCTACATGCCATGTAAAATTTTTATCGCAGCATTATGGTTGTATCTATTCTATCATTCTTGTGTGAACGCTCTCTCGTACGGTACGTTTGCCGGTCAAAAAATATATTGTCAACCTTTGGTTGAACGCTAATAATATTATGAAGTCGTGCGCGGTGTGTAATGTGCATTTCAATGACGGAGTTCAGTGTGGAAATTGCAAAAAGCATTTGGACTTTGGATGTGCAAGTATCTCCGAGTCAGGTTGGAGAAGATTGGGTGTTGACCGGCGAGCTCAGTGGAAGTGCCCCACCTGTAGAATGACGTCGCCGTCCGTGTCCATGCTCTCTCCTGAACCGACTGCGTCATTGGATACCATCCTTAAAGAGATTCGGGATATGAAGTTCCAACTGCTTAGTTTGCCGACCTTGGTTGAGGATATACGTGTAATCAAGGATGAGATTACGGAATTAAAGACAAGGTTTGACTTGGCTAATGTTAAACTTGATGAATTTAACACTAGAATCGTTGAATTGGAATCGAAAGCGTCAAACTTCGAGAAACTCCAAGATACCGTCAATACATTGCAGTATGATCTAGCCAGCACAAAGCTTGAACTCGCTTCGTATGAACAGCGATCTCGTCAGAACAATGTGGAGATCAAGGGAGTACCCCTGAAGAAAAATGAAAATTGATTTGCCATTGTTGAGGCTATTGGTCGCAAGATTAATTATAATTGCCAAAAAACTCAGATAAATTACATCTCAAGAGTTCCGATGTACAATTCTACCGAAAAGCTAATCATCGTGAGTTTCCTTAACAGATATGTTAAGGAAGATTTTATTGCGGCTGCTCGTGCTGATAAAAAACTTTCCACAAAGGACATAGGTTTTCAAGACGACTCGCAACGTGTTTATGTTAATGACCATCTTAGTGCTGAATCCAAAAAGCTATTGAATAAAGCAAAAGGTCTTGCTAAAGATAAGCAGTACGACTTCGTATGGGTAAAGCACGGTAAAATTCACGTTCGCAAAGATATTAATTTTAAGGTTTTTATTATAAGGAAGGAAGCAGACTTAAACAAAATCGTATAATATTTGCATTCATATACTTTATTACTTGCTTAATATTGCTATTTAAAACATACTATTTAATTTTGGCTTATAAATTTATATTGCATTGTATTGCTAAATTGTTTGGCGTCTCTGCTATGCTAATGAGCCTAACACCTTTTCTTTGTGTGTATAAACGCTGCTATTGTATTTGTTATCGCGCTGTTTACCGTAACGAAGCAACAAGTAATAACATACTTATCTCGCTCACGCTTGCACGCTCAGGATACTATTGCCACGGTAATACTATAATACAGTACTCCAACTTCATACAAACGGACGAAACGCGAGCTATACCTACGCGCTCGATCTCGGGGTGCGCTCGGGTCGCAGACAGTCACGGCTGTACCGCAGTGTCGAACGGACGGTGTGTTTTTTTTTAACAATAACCGCGCGATTTTTTCTCTAAAAATCAGTTAATATGACGAGTAGGAAATATTGTGCTGTTTTTGGTTGTATGAATTCGTCAATAACGCATTTTTAATTAAGCTTTATATAAGAATGCGGATTTATTATACTTTAAAATTTAACAATAAAGCATTTCGTACGACTCAGTCGAGGCGCAAATATTTTTCGGTCGCAAATTTATAAGCCCGATTTGTTTTTCAAACAAAAACATGTTTTTTTAATTAAATCTACCAATAAAAAAACAACACGCATTTTTATTGAACACTTCCTATACAATATACAAAGTATTGAATTTATTTATATAAAAAGGATATTTACAATCAAAAAACTAAATAGAAACAGAAAGTAGGCAAATGTAATTAAAATGTTGGAGACGGGCAGCCCTAACGCATGTTTACGTACCGCGCGGCTGTAGGCATTTATTTCTATCATGCGGCCGAGTTATACTACTGTATGATAATATTACCGTGCTATTGCCTTTTTCTTCGCACAGTTGTTTACTACTTAACTTGCACAGTCACAAGTTGTGTTCATTTCTACCTACATTGCATAAATCCTCACGCATTATGCTACGTTTTAAATACTGCTTGGATAATATTCACCTATTACTTAGCTACCTATGTTTTATTTATTGAATTAATCAGCGATGGCTAATGCTGCAAAATTAAAAGTTTTTTATCAGAATGTACGGGGACTCCGGACTAAGACTGATGTGTTTCGTTATCACTTACTTATGAATAATTACGATGTTATTGTTTTGACCGAGACCTGGCTAACGGATGGTATACATGACTCAGAGATTTTTGACAGTCGGTATGTAGTGTGGCGCCGAGATCGCGACTATTCGATGACTGGGCAATCTCGAGGTGGTGGAGTACTTATTGCCACGCGTCGAGAACTACCAGCTATGGCACAACCACTTCTTCACTCAACTGCAGAAGATTTATGGCTTAAAATACGCTTTAAGAAAACAAAATCGCGTGATTTCACTAATTTATTTATCTGCGTTGTTTACCTGTGTAAACAAAACAATGGCTTATCTTTTTCTTCGCAGTTGAGTAACTTTCTGAATAAATTAAATCAAACTGCTATACAAAATTCCTCTGACATGTTTTTAGTTATTGGCGACTTTAACATGAGTGGTATATCATGGCTGTCTTCAAATCACACGTTTTTAACTCCGGTAAATGTCGCCACCAGCGACGAATGTTTACTCACGGATGAATTTTCTGTTCTTGATTTTTCTCAATATAACGGTGTTGTAAACAAGTACGGTAAAATTTTAGATCTGGTGATTTCAGGCCATCCGCTCATTGTTACTGAGTGTCCGGACCCTTTGGTACCCGCTGACCCTTACCATCCACCATTGATAATTAAATTGGATTTCATTCAGGTACCCACGTTGGCATACGCGCCACGAAATCGATATATGTATGATAAGGGTGATTACGAATCCTTAAATAATGATATTTCTGCCATTGACTGGGAACAAGAGTTTTCACAACGATCACTTGATGAGTCGGTTGAGTTTTTTAATAAGTCATTGCATAAGTTACAGAATAAATATATTCCTCAGAAGTCAAATCGTCCTCATGCTTATCCTATTTGGTTTAGTTCATCGCTTATCAGGACTATCAAAGAAAAATATAAGTATAATAAAAAATATAAAATGTACGGGAATAAAAGCGATGAATTGACATTCAAACTCCTGCGTGAACGAGTTAAAACAATGGAATCTATATGCTATAATAACTATTTAAAACTGACGGAAAATTCGATAAAAAAAGATCCTAAGTATTTTTGGACATTTGTAAAACAACGAAATAATTCTAATGCTATTCCTAGTACTCTCAAATATAACGACAAAATATTACTGACTGGTGAGTCTATTTGCGATGCTTTTTCTGAATACTTTCAGTCAACCTTCCTTTACCCAGATACTAGCAATAATATTTTAACTTCTAGTGGTCCTTCTAATTCTAATGTAGTGCATTATTTCTCTGATATTTGTAGTATTGAGGTCATAATAGATGAGATCACCAGTCTATTACAAAAACTAGACACTTCAAAAGGCGCAGGTCCGGACGACTTATCTTCTAAATTACTTTCAAAATGTGCAATATCAGCCGCTTTACCAATCGCATTACTTTTTAAAAAGTCATTAACTACCTGTGTCGTACCCAAGTTATGGAAGGCAGTTTATATCACACCTATCTACAAAAAAGGGTCTAAATCAGAGATTACTAACTACAGACCGATATCTAAGCTCTGCATTATAGCAAAAGTATTTGAAAAAGTCATCTATAACCAGTTATATCCAGCGGTTGCTAATTCTTTCAGCACTTTTCAACACGGATTTCTTAAGGGCCGGTCTACAACCACAAATTTAATCCTATTTAATGAATATATTACAAATGCTATGGATGATGGCATGCAGGTCGATGTCGTCTACACAGACTACAGCAAAGCCTTCGACCGAATTGATCATAGTATCCTTGTCAGGAAGTTAGATCATATGGGGATACACGGAGACTTGCTCAGGTGGTTTTCCTCCTATATAGATAACAGAATGCAAGCTGTAGTACTCCATAATTACACATCTAGTTGGGTTTCTATCCCCAGCGGAGTTCCTCAGGGATCATTATTAGGTCCATTGCTCTTTGTTATCTATGTTAACGACATTGACCTCTGCTTTCAAACATCCAAATTGCTGTGCTTTGCAGACGACATGAAGATTTTTTCTTCCATTTCTTCTGATGATGATACGCGAGCTCTTCAAGCTGATTTATATAGACTGGAAGAATATTGCAGAGTGAACAAACTTGATCTCAATCCTACAAAATGCTCTGTAGTGACTTATACCAGAAAACGGATGGTCTTAGATACTTTTTATACGGTAGGAGATCAAACACTCCCTAGAAGTAACATTATACGTGATCTAGGAGTTCATCATGATAGTAAGTTACTTTTTGATTCCCATATTGATAAAATAGTTAAAAAGGCATCTAAATCATTAGGATTTATAATGCGTCTCTCTAAATGTTTTACTCAGGCTAAAACGCTAAAAATTTTGTATTGCACATTTGTGAGAAGCAGCCTTGAGTATGCGTCGCAAATATGGAATCCCCGCTATCATACATATATTGATCGATTAGAGAATATACAGAAACGTTTTCTAAAATTTCTTTGTTACCATCAAAAAATTCCCTATCAGTCTAATTTGTATTTACAATTATGTAAAAAATTCCATCTGCTGCCACTATCAAATCGTCGTGACATTGCTGACATTGTTTTCCTTTTAAAATTTTTAAAGTCGTCTGATATTGACAGTCCCGAACTGTTAGGCAAATTCCATTTTAATGTTCCATCTAGATCTAAACGGTTTAACCCACTTTTATATATACCGCGTGTAACAACCAACTACAGGCAAAATAGTTACATTGTGCGTGCAAGTAGGAATTTTAACGAAATCTGTAAGCATCGCGATATTGATCCTTTTGCGTGTAGTGTGTCCTCTGCAAGAAGACACTTAAGTTTAGACTTCTTTAGATAATTTGTTTTGTTCTGTTTCTTTTTTATAATTCCAATCACTTAGATGCAAACGCTTGTGTTCACACTTAAACAAACTAGACTAATTCTAGAAGTGAAGACTTGTAATTGGCTTTCTGTAAACTAGATTATAACTATCCTATATTTGTATAGCTGTAAGTCCTCCATGCTGTATTAAATAAATAAATAAATAAATAAATCTATATTTTATCAGAATGTGAGAGGATTGAAAACGAAGTCTCACGATGTCTATATGTCAATTTTAAATTCTAATTACGACATCATTTGTTTCACGGAGACGTGGTTGGATGACTCGTTCTATTCCTCAGAATATTTTGATTAAATATACACTGTTGTGCGTCGTGATCGATCAACTACCTTTATGCAATTGTACTCGAAATCTTATGGTGGTGGGATTTTAGTTGCTGTAAGTAAAAAACTTACGTTTGTAAACAAAGTTGATTGGCAAACCTCTGTGGAAGATATATGGCTATGTGTGGGTCTCGGAAGTGTCTGTATGAATCTTTGCCTTGTTTATCTACCGTCTTATATAACGGTTAATGTATTTAAAGAATTTTTGCTTAAGGATGAGGATATTTGTTTACAAAATGCTGATTCCCCTACGTTGATATTGGGTGATTTTAATTTACCCAATATCAAATGGCTTTGCCAACATGACCCATTTATAGAAGTGGTCGATGCTAAATCTTTAGCACTGCGCGAGTTTCTTCATATTTCTGGCTTTATTCAAGTTAATAAAATATGTAATAAAAATAACAACATTCTTGATCTTATTATGGTGGATGAAAATATTTGCGCTTCTGTCTCTAAAGCACCCCCACTTAGTAAGCCTGATATTCATCACCCGCCACTAGAATTGTTACTGCGGAACTCTGCTCACTCTAATTTGAAGCATAATACATCAAATTTTAAATTTAACTTTAACAAAACGGATTATGAATCTTGTATTTCTGACCTTTGTCAAATCACCTGGAATAAGTTTGAAAGTCTAGACTGCAATGAATTTGTCCAAAGATTCTATAATGTATTGTGGGAAGTAATTGAAAAACAAACTCCTAAGGTAAAACCTAGAAAGGGCAACTATCCGGTATGGTTCTCTCCCGCGTTGATTAGAACACTAAAAGAGAAGTACAAATATCGAATGCGGTTCAAAAAGTATAAAAATCCTCGTGATTACGACACCTTTGATACTCTACGTGAGAAGGCTATATAGCTACGGAAATGTGTTTCAAGCGTTATATATCAAAGATTGAACATGACATAAAAACTAATGTTAAGTCCTTTTGGAAGTATACCAAATCAAAAAAAAACGTATAGAGGAATTCCTAATCAAGTTAAATACGGTGATCGTGTGGGGGAGGGGAGTCACGTGGCTGATCTATTTGCTGAGTATTTTACTTCTGTATATGGAGATAATAGAGTACCTAATAATAATAACAGTCTTTCACCATATACTGCGTCCAGTTACAGTCTCACTTCAATTTATATTTCGGAGAATGATATTAAAGAAAGTATTAAAGGATTGGATTTAAACAAAAGTGCAGGACCTGATGGCCTGCCTCCAATTTTTATACGTTTTTGCATGACCGCACTAATCAAGCCTCTCTATATGATATTATAAGTCTCTTAAATACGGAATATTCCCTGATCTATGGAAAATTTCTCATATCATCCCTATTCATAAGTCGGGTAGCCTGAATGACGTAACCAATTACAGACCAATATCTATAATTTCACAGTTTGCTAAAATCTTTGAAGGTCTTATTTATAACGTAGTTTATTCCCATTTCCGACACATGTTGAGCCCACGGCAACATGGTTTTGTGTCCAATCGTTCAACAACATCAAATTTACTCATTTACACTGCCAAGCTTAACCATGCTGGAATTCATGGCAGCTTGTTGCGATGGTTCGAGAGTTACCTACAATTTCGTTCGCAGCTTGTAACGTTAGCTGGCTATGAATCTGTACCATTTACACCTAGTTCTGGGGTTCCCCAAGGTTCAAAATTGGGTCCTTTACTATTCCTAGTGTTTATCAATGACCTCTTAGCTATTTTAAAATGTGAATGCTTAGCGTACGCTGATGACCTGAAAATATATTGTAGAGTAACTGAACTTAGCGACTGCATAAAGCTTCAAAAAGATCTTGATGTACTCCAACAATGGTGTTCAGAGAACAGAATGACACTAAATGTAAAAAAAAATAATTTTATAACTTTCACAAATAAAAGAAAAAACGTAGAATTTAGATACCATATGGAGCTCCGCTAGAAAGGGTGTCAGTTATCCGAGACTAAGGAATCACCTTTGACACATCCCTATCCTTCCGTCAACACATAGATAATATAGTACTTAAGGCCAAAAAAATTTTAGGATTCATTATCCGTATGTCTAAACCATTTCGTGACACCAACAGTATCATTCTACTCTATAATGCTTTGGTGAGGAGTGTTCTGGAGTATTGCTCCACTATTTGGTCTCCGTTCTATTCGACTTATGCAGAAAGTATTGAATCCGTTCAGGCTCGGTTTATTAGGTATTTGAGCATAAGAAATGGTGTACGTAATACTATTCCGGAGTACACAAATAGGTTGGAGCATTATAAAATGAGAAGCTTAAAGAAAAGACGTGATATTTCTGACCTATTGATTCTTCACAAAATTATTAGCGGATCCATAGACGCACAAATAATTAACTTTTTCAACTTCAGACTTAGCCAACGAGTTATGAGGCATCACCGTATATTTGATGTACCCACTTCTACTCTTAATACTTCTTTCATATCTGTGGCGGCTCTGTTGACGTAAGGTCGAAGTGATATTGTGCCCCGCTTTATTCGATACTAAACTGTGTGTACCGGTGTGATAACTGTGCGAACTCTAAAAAATACCGTACATAACTTTTTATAGTGCACAACAAAAACAAAAGATTGAGTGAAAACAGTGGCATAAACATTAATTTACGAAGTTAAATTGAAGATTATTTGGAGGTTATCAGATAACGGTCAGTCATTACACTGACATTGACAACTGACAGTGACAGCTGACAAGTAACAAGTGATAGGTGACGGTTGTCAGCTGACACCGGAGCGAAGTGTTGCCACACTAAATATTTTGCCACTATTACGTTCCGTTCCCCGTAACTAATATGTTCCATTCACCCGACAAGAAGAAATTCCACTCGGATACCGATTTGACGTCTGACGACTTTCGTTCGTCAATGAGCGGCGAACAAAATGTGTCGTTTCGCAAGCGTAAACAACCGGAGTCTGAGTGGACACAGGTTATAAATGAATTGTCGACGGAGTTGAAGAATACGCTAAATGAGTGGCGACGGGAGTTGGTAACAAATATTAATAAAATATCAGATAATGTGGTATCAATGAAAGTTGAACTTACTTCACTTAATCAGGTTACGTCCGAGATAAGAAATGAAATTAATTCTCTTCGGTCGGAGCAATCGGCCCTGCGTCAGAAGTTTACAGAATTAGATGTAAAGTGCACAAGTACGACGGAAAGAATTGATTCCCTCGAAGGCTCGGTCCAGTTTGTTACTGACGAGCAGACTGATCTCGGCAAGAAAGTCGCCCTTCTCAGTACAAAT
Source organism: Autographa pulchrina (assembly GCA_905475315.1). NCBI lineage: Eukaryota > Metazoa > Arthropoda > Insecta > Lepidoptera > Noctuidae > Autographa > Autographa pulchrina. The sequence continues at coordinate 4,650,692 of FR997761.1, read as the reverse complement.
ATTCAAGAAACCACTGATTTGAAGCCTATGGTTGTGGAGCTTGTAGCGAGGATTGATAATTTGGAACAAAATGCGCGAAATTGCAACATAGAAATATGTAACATCCCTGAAAGACGTAACGAAAATCTCGTAACCATGATGCAAAGTATAGGGGCCCTAATTAAGTGCAATATTCAACAACATGACATTATATCTATACATCGTGTCCCACATGCACACCAGCTAAACAATAAGCCCAAAAACATAATTGTCAAATTAGCATCACGTATATTACGTGATAATATACTTAGTGCCCATCGGCTGTGTAAAGGACTTGCATCGGACCAAGTTGGTATTTCAGGCACATCAATACCGATATATATGCATGAGCACCTGACATTAAAAAACAAAGAATTATTTCGTGAGTGTCGAGACGCTGCCAAAAAGCACAGTTATAAGTTCGTTTGGGTTAAGCATGGAACCATCCTTGTCCGTGAAAAAGAAGGGACAAGATGTTTTGCAATCCGGACCCCGCGAGACATCGCAAAAATCAAACCTGGCTACGCAACAACAATTAATAACCAAAGAGCTGTATCCATCGAAAAATAGTTCAACAATCAATAATCACACACTGAATCGATCTCAGGAGCTTTTGGTTTATTTTCGTGGTTTGGACATTTATAACTTTAGTTTAACACTGCATACGCTAGCTTGTAAGTTGGTAATAATCAGTACCTCATTTCTTTTTAAGTTTCATGCTTTGTTCGCTGTATTTTCACATTTCATTAACGCTTTTCTGTACAATATTGCTCTGCTGGTTACGTTAGTAACGGTTAATTCATTAATTATCATACTCTATAGAATTTTGCGCTACAATGACAGATAATTTAATTATATATTATCAAAATTGCAGGGGATTCCGCACAAAATTAAATATTTTGTATATGAATATTCTAGCAAATTGTTATGACATAATCATTTTGACTGAGACCTGGCTAACGCCCGAGATATCGAATAACGAATTTATTGATGAGCGTTATGTGGTACATAGGTATGATCGTGACCGTATTGCCACCAATAAAAAAGACGGTGGCGGAGTTCTTGTTGCTGTACTAAAGGGTCTACATTCGGTTAGATTGGCTCCGCAATTTGCAACTCATGCTAGCATTGAGCACATCTTGGTACAATTACCAAGCTCAAGGCGAGGTAAGTGCCAAATTATTGCTGCAGTATATATACCACCAAAAACGCCAGAATTTGCTTATGTTGAATATTTCGAACTTTTACAATCAGTTCTTGGCGGCACAAGCAATAATAATTTCTATGTGTTAGGAGACTTTAATTTACCAGAAATCGACTAGATCGTCTGTACAGATAGTACTTCACTATCTGCTTATACTTGTAGTGGTAACTCTCCCGTCTATAATCATATGAGTGCGTTATTGTCGTTCCTCAATGCTTATCAATTTAATACAATACGGAATAATAATGGGAGACTATTGGACTTGGTTATTGGTAGCGATGATTGCAATGTCTCTAGAGCTGCAGACTGTTTACTACAGCCTGATAGCCACCATCCTCCTCTCAATATCTTTATTTCTCTAAGTGTGACATACGACTCGATGGCCCGCAAAATGATTAAAAAATATAATTATTACAAGGCAAATTATGATAGCATAAATAAAGAGTTAAAAGAGATTAATTGGGAAGAAGTTTTAGTTAACCACACCATTGACGATACCTTAAGCACGTTTTATAACACAGTTTTCTACATTATTAAAAGACACGTTCCATTGATTAACTGTAAATCTTCAAAGTATCCGGTTTGGTTTTCAAAGTCACTCATACATATGCATAAAAATAAAGCTAAAGCTTGGGCAAAATGGAAGCGGTATCAAAACATTTCAGATTACGAGCAGTTTTCCATTTATCGCTCTAGATTTCAGGTTGAGTGCAAAAACTGTTACAGAAAGTACATCACCTCTGTAGAAGATGGTATCCAGACTACTGTTAAGCCATTTTGGAGGTTTATATCTTCCCGCAAATCATCTACAGGCTTCCCTTCTATCATGCGTTACAGTAACCGTTCAGCAAATAACCCTGAAGACATCTGTAATCTGTTTTCAAGCTTTTTTAATTCAGTGTACGAGCCATCCACTTCAACTTATAGTATTTCATCACAGTGCGGAGATTACTCTGAAACTTGTTCTCTTATTAGTAGTATTCAGTTTACTGCCGTTGAAATACTAAGTGTGCTAAAAGCATTAAATCCATCAAAAGGCCCGGGACCAGATGGTCTACCAGTTGTGTTCATTAAACAGACCGCTGTTAATCTGTGTGTGCCATTACAAATTATTTTTAATTCGTCAATCTCACAAGGAGTCTTTCCCCAAGCATGGAAACTCGCTAATATAACTCCTGTTCACAAGTCGGGACCTAAACACGATATCGAGAATTATCGTCCTATATCGATATTGTCGGTTTTTTCAAAGATATTTGAGAGACTTGTTCATGACAAAGTTTATCCTCTACTGCATAACAACATAATGCCACAACAACATGGATTCGTCAAAAATCGATCAACTACCACTAATCTGATAACTTTTGTCGACTATCTATTTAACAGCATGGACTCTCGTATTCAAGTGGATGCTATATATACAGATTTCCAAAAAGCATTTGACAAAGTAGACCATCAATTGCTCTTGAGTAAAATTGCCTTTAACGGCATACGCGGGGACCTTCTGAGATGGTTCTCTTCCTACGTTTTTAACAGATCTCAGAGAGTTGTGATTAACGGTTTTAATTCTGCGACACTTAATGTTACTTCCGGTGTTCCACAGGGTTCTATACTGGGCCCTCTTTTGTTTGTTATGTTTATTAATGACATAGGTACGTGTTTTCTAAATTCTAAATTATTATTATTATACGCAGACGATTTAAAATTTTTTAAGCCGATCGTTAATCCACGCGACTGTATCCTTTTGCAGGAAGATTTGAATAGATTCTCTGCATATTGTATAACAAATAAACTTAAATTGAGCATATACAAATGCCATTGTATTAGTTTTACTAAAAATAAAAACGTAATAAAACATGCGTATTCATTGAATAATACGGATCTGGCAAGAGAAACAGTGGTTCGTGATCTTGGTGTTTTGTTAGATGACAAACTCCATCTTGATGCTCATATTACAAAAATTGTGAATAATGCTTTCCGAATGTACGGTTTTGTGATGAGATCGACTCAGGAATTTAAACGCCCTGGTACATATTTATATCTTTTTAAAACTTTAGTCAGGTCTCAGTTGGAGTACGCGGTCCCGGTGTGGAATCCTTTCTATGAAAAGTATTCTAATATGATAGAAAAAGTACAACGCAAATTTTTAAAGGCCATGAATTTCCGTTGCTTCCGTACGTATGCATCTTACAGCGACTTACTGACTAAAAATAAACTTCTAAACCTTAAGTCAAGACGTATATTGTTAGAATCGATGTTCCTGTTTGACTTATGTAACAACTCATATGATTGTATGGATATAAGCAATAGAATAAGTTATTTAGTGCCCAGATCAACTATATGTCGAGGAGTGCGCGCGCAACCGCTGTTTGCTGTTACGTCTTGTCGATCAAACGCAGGTTCGCGAGCACCCCTACGGCGTCTTACTGCTCAGTTCAACAAGATATTCCAGAATATAGAGTTCTTTGCTGTTTTAACTGGAAAATTTAGAACTATTGCTCTTAAAATTATAGCTGAGTTAAGTGCTCAGCAATTCTGAAATCATAATTTCAATGTAAATATTTCATTAGGTATATTGTATTCTTTCTCTTTTTGTATTTTTTTCTTGTTTAATTTTACTTGTTTTTTTTAGTTTTACTTTTATATTTAATCCTAATTTTTAGGTAAAGTACTTTATGTCGCACGCCGTTCACGTTTGTTTAACTTTTTTATATTATGTGGAAAATGGTGTTGGTTATACATTGATATTATTATTTTTTTTAGTTGTTAAACTCTGTACCATAGCATGTAATGTGTAACCGTTTATTTTCCCAAATAAAATAAAATAAAATACCACATTCAATAGCCCATTAACACGTATGGCAAGGCTATATAATGAAATATCCATCATGTCAAGCAACTGCATCGATCTTTTTTCTATGAAATTTGCAGCATACAGGCACTTCTTAATAAATGAAAACTCTCATTGTTCAGTTGTAAAGAAAATAAAATCGAATTAATGTATCATGTTAGTAAAAGTAAAAATAATGTAAAATTGAAAGAAAACAAAATTCATTTGAATATAATTAAGTTGTAAGTTCATCCAAAATTAATTAATTTGTGAAAACCACATTAAATGTCCTGTACTTTTTGTAATCTCCAGAAAAGCGAAATTTTGTCAATGCCATCGCCATGCATACCTGTGATTTGTGTAATTACTTCTATGATATACATTGAAAACCATTATAATAGTATCTTAAGCTTTGTGTGATTATGCAGTTGGTGTGCTTATTGTTAAATAAATAAATACATAAATAAATATGAATTATGATTGATTTGCATTTGGATGTCAACCCTGTTTGAAATTGCATTCTTGCAATATACAGTTGTGTACTGCGCAATCAAAGTACCTATTGAAAATCATAAATTTTTTCATTTTTCCGGTGTGAAGTTACAATAAAATTATTAATACGATACTTTTGTTTTGAGCAAATACACATTAGGTATCACTATTGGCAAATGTGTCTTTAATTTATAAAACTGTATTATAATACATATTTTGTTTTATATGAACTAGACTACTAACTAAATATAAATTATTATAATATTTATAGTAATTGCTAGCAGAATTATTAAAAGGTAATTGTTAGATGTATTTTTTATTTGATTTACAATGTTGCATTATTACTAAACATTATTTAACTATCAGAATAAGTCATTATAAGAATTAATATAATATAATAAATGTGGTTTTTTTTTTTCGTTTTAGGCGATTACTTATTAAGAATTGTGGATCAGCAGAGATGGCATCCAGAAGCATAAAATACGCAAGAAGAGTGTTATCTTACTTGGAGATCTAATAATTAAAAGACGAAATTGTTGTCTTGTGAATATTTGAAGGTTTGTAATTGTTTTATCATATTATCATGATAGTGATCAAATTTTTATCTGATCGAATGGTTTCACAGTTCTTTGAAATTAAAATTATTATTTGTAGTTGTAATTTTGTCTTATCTTATCTCCTATAACGCAAGTATAAGGCGTTTATTTAAATAATTTTATGTATATTAATTTTAAATTATGTATCTGATTTCAGAGCACGGCGGTTTGCAAGCTAACTAACAATAAATTAATAATATTCCGGGACAATTCACACACGGTTATCTGATCCCAAGCTAAGCAGAGCTTGTGTTATGGTAACCAGATAACTGATAAACATACTTATATATTTCTAAATACATACATATTATAGATAAATTACACCCAGACACAGAACAAATGATCGTGCTCATCACACAAACATTTGTCATGGGTGGGAATCGAACCCACGTCCTCCGGTATAGCAGTCAGGGTCACTAACCACTAGACCAACAGGGCTGTCAATTTGAAAAGTTGTGTGTCAAAAATTGAAAGCGTGAAGTTTAGAAAACCTACTTGCTGTAATCATACGTACTTAAACAGTTGCAAATTTAATCTATACTAGCTGTGCCCGCAACTTCGTTCGCGTGGATGATGAAACTTTTCAATTAGTTTTTTGTTTTAAGTGCTATTTGTGTAGAACGTTATCTATCGAGCATACCTCTAGGCTAGTGTCATTCGCCTAGCGTATCTCGATGTAGCAGAAAGAGGTGGTCTTTTTCTGGAAGGCATCGTGTTATAATTATATATATATATAATATATATATATATACTACTTCTCAGCCGATTTCGGCTATGGTGACTGCTACCGACTATCACATGCAGAGGAGCCAAGGTGGTCAGCTCTCTTGTTCGCCCTTTGATGGCTGCAGTATCCTATCTTATGAGTAAACGTGTGCGCGCATCGGCTGCACGTTAGGACATCGTCGACATAGTTATAAAACATGGCTGCTGGTGGTCTAGCCTTAAGGGCATCACGCTTCGAATCCAATTCTATGAACCTCAATGAACCGCATTCCTCACCATGCACTTCCATTCAGGGCGGCAAATGGCCTGTTTCTCCCATTTCTGGGGAACAATATTGCACCTTTTCATGTGTCTTTTCTGAACGTCCTTGAAGCGTAAGAACTGGCCGCCTTGTTTCCGCTTGCCGTTCTGGAGTTCAGAAAAGAAGATGCGTTTGGCCAACCTATCATCATCCATTCGTAAAACATGTCCACACCATCGGAGCTGTCGCCGCATCAGGTATGCTTCTGACATAGACATTTGCGCGTCGTAGCACTTCGGTATTTCTAATCCGGTCCGACCATTTGATTTTGAGAATGTCTTTTATGCACCTTAAATGAAACCGGTCCAGCGTCCGTATATGTTTCCGATAGAGGACCCATGACGCAGAGTACAGAAGATTTGGGAGGACTATGGCCATGTAAACGGAGATTTTTGTCGAAAGCTTCAAATCATGTGATTGTAAGACTTTGGCTCGTAATTTACCGAAAGCAGCTGATGCAGCGCCTATGCGATGGTTTATTTCGGCGTCAAGGTCACACTTAGCTGTAATTGTGCTGCACAGGTATATAAACGTATTCACTTGCTTCAGCTCAGTATTGCCAATGGTCACCTTGACAGGTTCTGTAGCTCCATGAGAGTCGATTGCCATCACCTCAGTTTTCTTCACACTGATTTTCAGACCGAAACGGCAGCAGACTTCCTGAAGATTCGTAATCAGGTCCTGGAGTTCTTGTGAAGAGTTGGTAACAAAACACAGATCATCAGCATACATGATCTCCGTTATGAGAGCGTGTGATACTTGTGTGTAAGCTTTTAATCTGGCCAGGTTGAAAAGTCCTGAAACGTATTTTGATTCCAGCAGAAGTTTGTTCGAGTGCTTCACTGACAACGACAGAAAAGTAAAGAGCAAACAGTGTTGGTGCAAGCACACAACCTTGTTTAACCCCACAACTGACAGGGAAGAACTCTGACTGATCACCATTATAGGTAACACAGCAGGTCATTTCGTCGTGAAGAAGGCGAATCATTCTAACAAACTTCTCAGGAGAACCTAATTTTGCCAGTAAAGTCCAGAGGGCTTCCCGCCGCACACAGTCAAAATGCTTTCTCCAAGTCCACGAAGCACATATACAAAGGTTCACTGTGTTCGCGACTTTTTATCTGGAGTTGCCGGATGGAAAAGATGGCCTCGCAGGTGGGACGAAACCCAATAGAGTTTCTGGCAATATGTCTTCGGAGACGGGTAAAAGCCGGTTGAGAAGAACTCTGGCGAATATCTTCCCAGGGACAAAGAGGAGCGATATACCCGGTAGGAGTTGCAGTCAGAACGGTCTCCTTTGTTTTTATACAGGGTCTCTATACGGGATATTTTAAATTCAGGCGGTATTATTTCCTCGAATCAAATCAAATGCGATCAAAAATTTGCCAGATGTAAGTGTGAAGTTGCTCCCCTCCGTATTTAAGCAGTTCTCCGGCGATGTTATCAACGCCAACTGCTTTTTTATTTTCTGCTCTTTTGTGGCTCGAACTACTTCAGCAAAAGTCAAGTGGCTCAGCAAGCGAATCATTCAGCGGCAAAGGACGAATACGCTTTATAATATAAAGCGTATTCGTATGATCAAGATCTGCTAATCGATCTACATTGAGCAGATTGTTAAAGTGCTCTGCCCAACGATCAAGTATATCCTGCTTAGCAGTGAGTTTTTGAGAACCATCTAGGGATCTTAGTGGTGTGGTATTTTTAATGGAAACGCCAATCAACTTATGCATTTCTTCACAAAAAGCGCCTAGTTGGTGTGTGTCTGCGAGCCAATGTATCTGTTTTGCCTTTTCAAGCCACTATCTATCTTTCATGTTCCTTGTTAATCTTCTTAAGGAATCACCACTACTTCGGACTTCTTGAGTGAGATTATGATTACCTTCATTACGCTTTATGAGTATACGATGCTGTTTGAATGCTTCAGTTAGGGCCCTATCATTTTGGTCAAACCAGTCTACGTTGTTACGTTTTTTGCGTCCTATGATTTCTGTAGCCACAGTCAGTACGGAGGATGACAACTGTATCCAGTTTGATATTAGGTCACCTTGCTGGGCATCAAACCCATCTAGCGTGTCTATCAGTCCTTCCTGGTATTTTTCTCGAAGGTCCGCACAATTTAGTCGTTCTAAATTGAGAGATATTGGTTTAGCCCTGCAGGGTCTTCGTGGTTCGCGAAGACGGAGTCTCAATTTAGTTACCAGAAGCCGGTGGTCTGTCCAGCAATGCGCGCCGCGCATGACGCGGGTGATATGCACCTGGGAGATGTCCCTTCGTCGGGTTATGGCGTAATCGAGGAGGTGCCAGTGTAAAGAACGTGGGTGCATCCAGGTGGTTTTGAATTTGTCACGAAGCCTAAACAGAGTGTTAGTGATGGTAAGGTCGAATTGGGCACAGAGTGTGAGTAGTAATTGTCCGTTACTATTCATATTGCCCACACCATTATTTCCAATCACGCCCGGCCACGACTCAGTATCTCTGCCAACCCTTCACCCAGCAGAAGTATTTGCTTGTTTGAACGTATGTTGCTAAGGCATTGGCAAAGTTCTTCATAAAACTGATCTTTGACACTGTCCTCGTTACGCATTGTTGATGCATATACGCTTATCATATTCAGGTAGTTGTTGATTTGTAGGTGAAGGCGCAGTGTGATAATGCGGTAAGAGATGTATTGCGGATATTCAGACAGTTTTTGCGCGATGGTGGATTTGACGGCAAACCCTACGCCAGCTAACCTTCGTTCCGTTTGGGGTCGTCCTTTTCAGAAGAATGTGTACCCACCACCGATTTCCTCGAGTTGGCTTAACGCAGCTACATCTACGTTGTAGCGACCAAGTTCGCGTGCCACGACAGCAGTTTTACGCTCCGGGCAAAATCTTTAAGACTATTTTTAAAGAAGAGCCCTAACACCTAGCGCCTACCTACACTTATATGTATATACCAATAAATAAGCAAAATCGACTATTCCAAGTCGCGGGCACAGCTACAATATTTATTTAGAAACTCTAAATGAAGATAAGATACCCAAAAATCAAGGAAAGAACCGCCTAACCTATACCAAATACTTACTATGTTTATTTAAAAATTTTAAAGAAAATTAAGAAAAGGAACCTAACCTACAAACCCTAAAATATAAATAAATGATATATGCAAACAGTCAGCATTCAAGTGAATCTCAATAATCGAATGCAACTATGCGAGGCGTGTACGTACTCTGATAAAATAGCTCAACAAATGTTCGCCATGATTCTTTAAATTGTCATAACTTTTTTATTTATGGACCGATTGACATGAAATAAACACTAAATGTTAAGTGAAGTTTACTACAATATATTAGTGAAAACCGCATCTAAATCGAATAAGCCGTTTCTGATATTAGCGTGCACAAACACACAGACAAACAGACAAACCGACAAACAGACAAAAAAATTAATAATTACAATTTCGGGTTCGGCATCGATATAATAACAACCCCTGCTACTTTTTTTATATATATTTCCATTGTACAGACACCACTTTTCTACAATTTTATTATATGTATAGATATAGATGTATAGATAGACATATAGATCATATTTTTTTTTCATACAAAAAAAATAACGTATAAATTTGAATTGATTTATTAGTATAAAACCATCCCGTGTCATAACCTGTTGCCGCTCCGCACCGAATTCAAACATTTCGCAAAACGCCGCCGCCGCGCCCCGCCGCCGTTCATACACTGTTGCCATTCCTATCAAAGGATGCCGCCGCCGCCGTGCGCGCCGGCCGCTCGGGTCGCCAGTCAGTCGCCCCCCGCCCGCGCGTTCGGAAGTTAGTTTTAGCGGTTAGCGACTGCAAAATCGCGCGCGCTTTCATTAAAAATGCCTCCCAGACGACAGTATTCCAATCAAGAATATCTTGAAATGGTATTGTGCTACCGCGAGTGTAATTCGGTGTAACACGGCCGCTTTGACCCGCCTCCGGTTGACGCAGGCAGGCCTTCATGGGGTGCCTGGCAGAAAACCTCCTCGTGTGCTCAGTGGCTGCTTGTCCGTTTGGTGTCTTGGGGACGAGCAGGTGCTGGGCCGGTGCACCCTGGGTGCGGGCAACAGTCTCCTCGCGAGGGGTGATTGTTGTCCGTAGCTAATTTCTGCCGGAGCGGAGGAGTCGCTCCCGAGGGCTCCCTATCTGCGCTCTGCGGCTGCAGAGTGCACGATTAGGGAGCGAGGTGGGGTAGACCTCGGGCCGTTTTTATAGCCCGAGGTCGAGGGGTCTCCGCGGCGTGTACGTCGCGGTGACCGAGATGGGGAAGACCGTGGGTTGCTCCTCAACCTGCGGTCTAGGGGCATCCGTGGCGAGGTGTTGGAGCCACGGTGCCGGGTGGTGGGTAGTTTTTAGTTAGTATGTAAGTTGGGAAAAAAAAAAAAAAAAAAAAAAAAAAAAAAAAAAAAAAAAAAATATATATATATATATATATATTTAGGTTAATATTAGTTTTTAGATACCGAGCAGCGGGCGGTTTATCTTGCACCGGAGGCATCTGCGGGCCTCGGGAGGCCTAAATACCCTCCCAAAAAGAGCAGCCGCATCGCCTTGGGGAAGCGATGTGCGTACCACCCATACTTTATATGAAAATGTCCGACAAAGTGAATAGTTTGTCATGCGCCCCGGTTGACGCCCGGCGCTCGCAGGTATCCGGGCCTGCGGGTGTTAAATTGACTACCGAAGGATGCACAGGGGTAGGCGACCAGGCCCCTGTAGCGGATATGGCTACTGGAAGCGATGTTGCGTCATGTGACCCGGTTGACGCCCGGCGCTCGCAGGTATCCGGGCCTGCGAGTGTGAAATTGGCTACCGACGGACGCGCGGGGGTAGGCGACCAGGCCCCTGGGGATCGGTCGCGCGGGGCGTCTTCCGTAAGGAAGCGTCCGGTGTGCCGGTCCTCAGACGAGGAAGGCCTGCCGGCCCCCAAGTTGCCGACTTCCAGGAGGGGTCGGCAGACATCAAGAGGGGCGAGTGCTTCACAGCCGCGGAGGGATAGGAACGGACGTTTTGTGCGCTCCAATACCTCGGCGGCTAGTGAAGCAGAGAGCGACGTGGGGGTCACCACAGAGGACCCTGGCGATGGCGGTGACAGCTGTGCCTCGCTGGGGAGCTCGAAGGCGGAGCTCACCGCCGCCAAGAGGGAGCAGCGCAAAGCCGTCGCGGCCGACGAAGTGTCGGAAATGGCCCGACGCGCACGCGAGCGCAGAGCTACTCTGGCGGCGGAAGGGGGAGAGCCATCGGCGGTGGCCTTGAGCCAGCTAGCTCTGGATGGGGTGGACTTAGTCCTGAAGGTTGCCACCAAGTCCAGCAGCCTGAAGGAGGCTGCAGCGGACATCAGGGAGGCGGTTGGCATCCTCCTCAACAGGACGGCCTCTGACGAGCGAGCAGCGGCAGCGTCGCTCGTCCGCCGATGCCGCACCAGTGGTGGCCCCGACTCCCGCACAGCAACCGGCAAGCCCTCGTACCGACGACGAGGTCGAGCGCATTGTCCGGCTCTGCATGCTCCAGTGCGGGAGCATGGTTAACGCCCGCATAGAGGCGATTTCTCGGCGTCTCCCGCCGGAAATCCTCCGTCCGCCCCTAGCGGCAGACAAACGGAGGACTGGGGAGCCGCCGAGACTCGCGCCTCAGAAGGGAAAGCCCGCGGAGGGTATTAAAAAACCCGCGGAGGGAGCCCCATCACGCGAACAGCCCACGACTGCCGGGTCTAAGGGTGAGACCTGGGCGAAAGTCGTGGGCCGCAAGAAGGCCCGCAAAGCTGCCAAGAAGGCCGCAGCTGCTGCTCGCGCTCCCGGCCAAGCCGACAAGAAGGCCGCGGCTGCTGCACGCGCTCCCGCGAAGGCGGTTGCGCAGCCTGCGAGGCGGACTGAGAAAGGCGGTCGCAAAGGACCGACGGTGCATGCCCCGCGTTCCGAGGCTGTGACGCTCACGTTGCAGCCAGGAGCGGCGGAGCGCGGTGTGACGTACCGGTCGGTCATTGCCGAGGCCAAGACCAAGATCAAATTGTCTGATCTTGGTCTTCAGTCCGTCACCATCAGGCAGGCTGCCACGGGTGCGCGGCTGTTTGCTGGTGGGCTGGGTTGCAGCGAGCGTGAAACTCCTGCAGCCCCGGGCCTTGCGGTGCTTCCGGTGCCTGGAAAAGGGGCACGTCCGGGCAAAGTGCACCGCCGAGGTCGACCGTAGCGATCTGTGCTATCGCTGCGGTCAGCCCGGCCACAAGGCGGCCCAGTGTTCCGCGGCGCCCAACTGCAGCTTGTGTTCGGCTGCGGGGAAGCGAGCGGGACACTTAGTGGGCGGAGGGGCCTGTGGCGCGCCTGCCAGCAAGGCCAAAAAGAAGGGGAGCTCTAAGCCTGCCGGGGAAACCTCGCCACCCCCGCAGGCTAGTAGCTCCAAGGCCGACTCCCGGCCCAGGACCGTTGCCGAGGGAATGGAGTGTCAATAATGGCACCACTACATTTCCTCCAGGGCAACATCAACCACTGTGCCAGAGCTCAGGATCTTTTGCTCCAGAGCATGGCAGAGTGGTCGATCGACGTGGCTGTGGTCGCCGAGCCGTACTTCATCCCCGCCCCTGACAGCTGGCTGGGGTGCGCTGACGGTTTGGTGGCCATTATTGGCGAGGCTCTGATCGACCCGTCTAGGGGCCGTGGCTGGGTTGCTGCGGTCTCGGGCGGCGTCGTCATTGTGGGGGCGTATTTCTCCCCCAACAAGAGTCTCGCCGACTTCGAGGGGTTCCTTGTCGAGTTGGGCGCCGTCGTAGGCCGCTACCACCCTCGTCCCGTTTTTGTGCTCGGGGATCTCAACGCCAAGTCATCGGCGTGGGGATCTCCGGTCACTGACCCTCGGGGCGAGGTGTCGGAAGAGTGGGCGGTGACGACTGGTCTGGTCGTCCTGAATCGGGGTTCGGAATACACGTGCGTGCGGCAGCGGGGCGGGTCGATAGTGGACGTCTCGTTCGCTAGCCCCTCTGTCGCTGGCCGTGTCCGTGACTGGCGTGTCGCTGTGGAGGTGGAGACGCTATCGGACCATCGTTATGTTCGGTTCGACGTCTCTGCCCAGACCGCAGGCGGCCGCCATCCAACAACCCCGATGAACGACGGCCCGCGTTGGGCGCTTAAGCGCATCGACAGGGAACTACTCGAGGAAGCTGCATTAGTCCAGTCCTGGACCTGGGAGTCGGCGACGGACGGCCCCGTCGACGTCGAAGCGGCTTTCATGGGCTGCCTGGCAGAAAACCTCCCCGTGTGCTCAGTGGCTGCTTGTCCGTTTGGTGTCTTGGGGACGAGCAGGTGCTGGGCCGGTGCACCCTGGGTGCGGGCAACAGTCTCCTCGCGAGGGGTGGGAAGGAGGAGATTGTTGTCCGTAGCTAATTTCTGCCGGAGCGGAGGAGTCGCTCCCGAGGGCTCCCTATCTGCGCTCTGCAGCTGCAGAGTGCACGACTAGGGAGCGAGATGGGTAGACCGCGGGTCGTTTTTTACAGCCCGAGGTCGAGGGGTTTCCGCGGCGTGTACGTCGCGGTGACCGAGGTGGGGAAGACCGTGGGTTGCTCGGCAACCTGCGGTCTAGGGGCATCCGTGGCGAGGTGTTGGAGCCACGGTGCCGGGTAGGGATGATCGATATTAGAAAAACATCGATGTTGACATCGATGTTAACATCGAATCAAAAGTATCGATGTACGATAAATATCGATAGAAAAACATCGATATGTGTGAAACATCGATGTTTTTGGAAACAAATAAAACTGTCAATTATATTTATAAAATGTTTTAATTATTAGAAAATTACATTAAATTTAAAAAGCCCACTCTTCCTAAGACACCTAGAAATCACAAAAATAATAAGAAAAATTAACATTCCCAGTATTTTTTAGGGACACTCTGTAAAAAAATTAACTTTGATAAGTGTTTTCCTTTTAGTCTGTTCCGTTGCTGGTACAGAAGCTGACCAGCTTTGGAAAAAAGCCTTTCCGAAGCTGTGGATGTTGCTGTGCGTACGGCTTAGGGCTTGTTTAGGTACTCCAATTATGTTGATCAGTGTCATCTAGTGGAAAATAGTTGGAACTTGATAGTCATCTGCTAATGACTATGCAACATTTAGTTGAATCTAGTACACCTAATGCACGCTAGACGGCGCCTAAAAGAATAATTGACGTATCGATACTTTTGATCTAGTAACATCGATGTTTCGATGATATCGAAGTCAACCCATCGATGTTAAAACATCGATGTTTTCCAGTAAAACACTAGGGATGATCGATGAATATCGATCATCCCTAGTGCCGGGTGGTGGGTAGTTTTTAGTTAGTCTGTAAGTTGGGGGAAAAAAAAAAAAAAATATATATATATATCGCTTGTAGGTTAATAGTAGTTTTAAGATACCAAGCAGCGGGCGGTTTATCCTGCACCGGAGGCATCCGCGGGCCTCGGGAGGCCTAAGTATCCTCCCAAAAAGAGCGGCCGCATCGCCTTGGGGAAGCGGTGTGCGTACCACCCATTCGTAATATGGAAATGTCCGGTAAAGAGCTAGATTTGTCATGTGCCCCGGTTGACGCCCGGCGCTCGCAGGTATCCGGGCCTGCGAGTGTTAAATTGACGACCGATGGAAGCACAGGGGTAGGTGACCAGGCCCCTGTAGCGGATGCGACTACTGGAAGCTATGTTATGTCATGTGACCCGGTTGACACCCGGCGCTCGCAGGTATCCGGGCCTGCGAGTGTTAAATTGGTTACCGAAGAACGCGCAGGGGTAGGCGACCAGGCCCCTGCAGCGGATATTCGGTCGCGCGGGACGTCTTTCGTAAGGAAGCGTCCGGTGTGCCGGTCCTCAGACGAGGAAGGCCTGCCCGCCCCCAAGTTGCCAACTTCCAGAAGGGGTCGGCAGGCATCGAGAGGGGCGAAAGCTTCGCAGCCGCGAAGGGATAGGAGCGGGCGTTTTGTGCGCTCTAATACCTCGGCGGCTAGTGAGGCGGAGAGTGACGTGGGGGTCACTGCGGGGGACCCTGGCGATGACGGCGAAAGCTGTTCCTCGCTGGGGAACTCGAAGGCGGAGCTCAACGCCGCCAAGAGGGAGCAGCGCAAAGCCGTCGCGGCCGACGAAGTGTCGGAAATGGCCCGACGCGCACGCGAGCGACGAGCTACCCTGGCGGCGGAAGGGGGTGAGCCATTGGCGGTGGCCTTGAGCCAGCTGGCTCTGGATGGGGTGGACTTAGTCCTGAAGGTTGCTTCCAAGTCCAGCAGCCTGAAGGGCACGTTCACCCGCGGCCTGAAGGAGGCTGCTGCGGACATCAGGGAGGCGGTTGGCGTCCTCCTCAACAGGACGGCCTCTGACGAGGTCGCAAAGCTGAGGGAGGAGAACAGCCGCCTCCGAGGTGACCTGGAGGACCTCCGGCGACAAATCGCTGCGCTGAGCGAGCAGCAGCAGCGAAGCTCGTCCACCGATGCCGCACCTGCAGTGACCCCGGCTCCCGCACAGCGACCGGCAAGCCTTCGCACCGAGGATGACGTCGAGCGCATTGTCCGGCTTTGCATGCTCCAGTGCGGGAGCATGGTAAACGCTCGGCTGGAGGCGATTTCTCGGCGTCTCCCGCCGGAAATCCTCCGTCCGCCCCTAGCGGCTGACAAACGGAGGACTGAGGAGCCGCCGAGACTCGCGCCTGAGAAGGGGAAGCCCGCGGAGGGCGTTAAAAAACCCGCGGAGAGAGCCCCACCACGCGATCAGCCCACGACTGCCGGGTCTAAGGGTGAGACCTGGGCGAAAGTCGTGGGCCGTAAGAAGGCCCGCAAAGCCGCCAAGAAGGCTGTGGCTGCTGCACGCGCTCCCGTCCAAACCGCAAAGGCTGTTGCGCAGCCTGCGAGGCGGACTGCCAAAGGTGGTCGCAAAGGACCGACGGTGCATGCCCCGCGTTCCGAGGCTGTGACGCTCACGTTACAGCCCGGAGCTGCGGAGCGCGGTGTGACGTACCGGTCAGTCATTGCCGAGGCCAAGGCCAAGATTAAATTATTAATATAATTAATAATTTAATCTATATATAATAATTAATAAAGAAATATATTTTCCTCAAATTATACGCAACTAGCTACGATCAGCATATGGGTAGAGTCGACTTGCTTGACTCATTCCTGGGATAGTACAAAATAAAGATTAGGACAAAGAAGTGGTATTTGTGACTGTTTTACCATTTCCTCGATATAGCCCAAACATTTTTCTCTATTACTATTAGTTTTTTTTCAGTTTACCTATACTTCCCGTGTTCTTGACCAAAAATATGATCAGGAATGATTAAAAAAAATAACTGTAATATAGGGACAAACCCATGCTCTTGAAAATAAAATTGTTTTCGGTGTTAGAAAAATTGTAGTTTATTAAAATTTAACTAAGTACATCGTAAAAAAAATACTAATAGGGCCCCATCAAAAAAATTTGCCACGGGCCCCAGATAGTATAGTTACGCCACTGAGGGCGGTGTAACGTAAGCGACTGGCGAGCCGATCGCCCGCGCTTCCATACATCGTCAAGAATGCAACTCAGCAAACCGCAGTTACTAAGCCGCCACAGGTTCTTTAACCTGTACTGTGTACTTGTGTTTTTGACAATCAGGACATTTTTTTACGTAATTTTTAACATCTGTCTCAAGGCCGGGCCAAAAATAATATTTCCGAATGTTATTGATCATTTTTCTTGTTCCTACATGGCCGCTTGTGGGCAACAGGTGAAAATCATTGAGCACTACTTTTCTATCGTCGCTGTTATCTATTCGTTGCACGTCTTGTATAATAACTAATCTAGGTCCAGACCAGTTTATATTACTGTTGATTTCACTAACTTTTCGACGAAAATATTATTATTACTGTTTTTTATGAAGTATACTTCCTCTACACATAATTCTTTACAAAAATCGCATAATGAGGAAGATGTAAATAAAAAAAAAACGCATTTTTATTGGCTTATCAAAAAATTTAGGTGAATAAAAAAATAACTGCGAAAAAATTATGTCGATATCTCCAGTAGTTAATTTTTTATAAATTTTTCAATTTCGTATCCCCCGATAACTTTTTGAGCCGGCCGAGAACCTGTCGTGACGTCACGCCGCAGTACCGCAGGCGACGGGCGCTCGGGCCGGCCGGTGGTTATTTTAAAATTATGATACCTCCTAAGATGTTGATGGAAATCAAGTAATGTCAAAGACAATTTTGTTCACAATTAAATACTTGTGATTAATATCACATTTATTTAGATAAGGATTAGTATAATTTTGACAAAACGCCTTCGCAAATAATTCATAATTTAAAACAAAGTTGATTTCCATAAAAATGCGGTTATAGTATTAAATCTTGAAAGATAGCCATATGTTGTCGCTGACTTTTTTTTAGAACTTTTAAAGAGGAACAATTTCGTCATACATGAATTTTGCCTAACTTCAACCGTTTACGCTGCGCACGCAACGGAAGTTCACAAATAGGGATATTTTTCCGTTTTTGTTACATTTTCCATTGATGCTTCGCCCTATTGGGTGCAGCGTAGTGTTATAAAGTCTGAATCAGTAGTTCCTAAGATTAGCAAGTTCAAGCAAACAAACATACTCTTTAGCTTTATAATATCAGTATAGATAGGTAGATTTCTATGTTGAACATTTTACTCATGTTCGAGAACATGAAAAGCAGCGGAATGCTAAATATTCAGTAGTATATGTGCCCCAATGTTTCACAAAATCCCCTTTTAAAATAAATAAAATTTAAACTTCCTATTGCATTATCTATCTGTGACTGAAAGTTCTGTCAAAATCGGTCCAGCCGTTTCAGAGATTTCGTTTCAGAGCCAAACAAAAAAATTAAAACATGTTTTTTTACGTAAGTATGTACCGTATTTGTAGTTAGTGTAATGCTGTTAACCTAAAGTGTGTTTGTAATTTCATATTAAGATATCTATGATAATATAAGAAAGAGGCAAGATTTGATTGATTGTTTCTTTGGTTGCATTTTGAATAGGCTACGAAATTATTATACCTATTTAAAAAAATCTTTCATTGTTGATTAGCTACACTATCGTTGCGTGAAGTAGCCTATATTATATTAAAATAATAATAGGGATCCTTACTAAAACTCCTATAATGCAACAAGTGTTCTTTCATTAAAAAAAAATACAATGACGTCGCTGGAAATGGCGACCTTGTGTTTGACCTTGGTAGTAATCCTTATCAAAATAATTTGCTTTATATTTAAGACTGCTTTAATACCATTATATCATCATCATCATATCAGCCCGGAATCACCTACTGCTGGGTATAGGCCTCCCCTTTTTTCTGCTATTGTTATCTGTCCTGCTCGTAATATAATACATTATATTATATATTATTATTATATTAATACATTATATTAATTCAAGTTATATAATACCATTATATAACTTGAATTTTTCAATTTGGACATTACATTCGAAAGATAACACGAGTTCAAAAGTGTAAATATTAGAAAAAAGTCGCTTGGTTAATGGTGGCCGCTCTCTCCGCTCGGCTAACTATGCGATGTAGACGTCACTGGAGTACGGGAGGGGAGTAAACTAAAATAAAATATAAAATGTAATAGAAAGATTCATAAACAATAATAAAAAAAGAAATAACAATCCAATTTTCTTTATAATGAAATTTAATGTACCTACTCTTTTTTTGTACCCCATTCAAAAACGTGTTTGTGTGAGTGTTTATTAAAATTAATATATTTTAAAATGTTTGTTAAATACTCGTGCGAAGCCGGGACGGGCCGCTATGGATAGAAATAAAGTTTTAGCATTATTTTTCACATTGAAACGATCTTTTCAAGAATGACGACTTGTTCTTCCTTTTCATAAATTTACGACAATATAATACACGAGCGCATACTTTTTTTTGTCATTTCGGGCACAAATCAGTTTTCAGTTTCTAATATAAATTAATATTAAACACAAGCTTCAAATTTAACTAAGCTCACAGCAATAGTGTAGACTTATCAAACAAGCCCAAACGCGATGCGATTACGTCATTTAGTTAGAGAGTTCCTCGGGCCACCTTCTGGCGCCATCATCAGATCAGCTCGAAAGTACTATAAAATTATATTGTCATCCAAACTTAACAGATATACAAAATTTCAGCTCAATCAGTTAAAGATATCTGTTTCAAAATTAAGTTGCAAGATTCCACTCGTAGCTGTAGGTACAAACGTATACATTGAATGTTAAATAAAAGCTTGTAAAGATATATTTTTTGGCGTGCTAACTGTTGTATTAGTACAAAGAAACCTATTCAGTAACTTTACGCTACTCTTTTTTCCATATTTAGCAAAATCTAGAAAAATATGCGAGTAACATAAAAATACTGCACGAGATCGTATGTACGGGAGCGGAGGACGGGCGTTGTGACGTCACGCGTTGATCGGGCGAACCAAAACTAAATTTAAGAATGCCCGACTTTAAAAATTCGTAAAAAATAGAGTTTTTGAGATATCGCTAAAATTTTTTCACCATTGTTTTTCTAATTTTTAGTTTGATTTTTCTAGATGATAAAAAAAACATGCTCATCTTCCTCATTCTTTTACAAACTCTGCTCGAGTAATTTGCGAGTGAGACATTGGATATATAAAAATAGTCATTTTACCTTTTGAATACGAGAACACGTTAGTCTCTTTACATATAGTATTTTCCTTTCTTAATTTATCTAGCCTCGACTTATCAATAAATGTTAATTCTACTGCCTGTTTTGGTTTAAACTGAACCTCGATAACTTTTGGTTCATGAAAACAACCGTCGACGTCGTTGTCGAGAACTACATCAGTTGAAGAGGTTTCATTTAATTTACGCTTTTGTGCTCGTGTCATGACGCATATGTTTTTGTTAATTTCCTCCAATTCCTTTGAAGTCGAGATAGTGCATCCGCAGCTACATTTTCTCGACCCCTGACGTATTCTATTATGTAATCGTATTCTTCCAGTACAGGCCTAAATTTAAGTAGCCTGCTAGACGGATCTTTCAGGCTGAACAAGTAAATTAAAGGTTTGTGATCTGTCACTATTTTGAAATTTCGGCCATACAAATATGGCCTGAAGTGTTTTACTGCCCACACAATAGCCAAAAGTTCTTTTTCAATGGTGGGGTAATTTTTCTCTGACTTATTTAAACTTCTACTAGCATATGCAACAGGGCGCTTATCTGCGTTCGATAGTACTGCTCCGATAGCATAGCCTGATGCATCCGTTTGCAGCACGAATTGATTTTCTTCCGAAAAATTTGGATATTGAAGAACCGGTGGTGACATCATACTTTCTCTCAGAATATCAAACGATTTTTGTAAATTTTCGTCCCAGTTGAATTTAATATTTTTCCTACATAAATAATTGAGATGATAAGCTTTTTCTGCAAAATTGGGTATGAATTTACGATAATAGTTCGCAAACGCCACGAAACGTTTTACTTCTTCTACAGTTTTAGGAATGGGATAATTTTTAATAGCTTCAATTTTTGCTGGATCCGGCAAGACACCTTCATCGGATACAACGTGCCCAAGATAAAGCATTTCTTTTCTTAGAAAATTACATTTTGATGGGTTCAATTTTAAGTTTACATTGCGAAGGCGTTCAAATATTTCTAAGAGGTTTTTATTGTGATTGGAAAGTGATTTCCCGAAAACTATCAAATCATCTAAGTAAATGAAACACTTATCGTATGTCAAACCGGCCATAGCCATGGTCATCATGCGTGTGAATGAACTGGGACTAGTTTTGAGTTTGAGACCCATGGGCATACGCGTCATTTGGAATTGCCCCGAGCAAAATGCTGTATATTCGCGACTGTCTTCGAACAAATTAACATTATAAAATCCCTGGTACAAATCTAAATGGCGGAAATAGATACAACCTGATAAAGAGTCTAATATGTGGGCAAGTCGGGTGTGGCGAAAGATCTTGAATGCACATTTCGGGCGGCTGATAAAAGAATTCCTATGTTTAATACCAAGGTGCATATAACGGCCACAGAAAGTGACATAGTCAAGCATATTTTTAATAAAACTCAGGAAAAGGTATCTCTCGAAAGGATAAATATGAAATTTGACCGTGGACACAAAGCATACAAATTTTTAATATTAGAATCTAATTTACCTAGATATATGGATGAAACTTTATGGCCTGAAGGTGTCATATTTCGTCGTTTTATGAGTTTTAAGAGCAGGAACATGAATGACATGCGTCGTTCTAACGCCAGCGGCTCAAATAAGATTAACAATGGATAACGTCCCATACTGTTTTGCCACGTTTAATTGCAAAAATGTAAAGCGCTCCATTGAGGATGTCAGACACCTGTGCCAAACGTGCGACGTGGTATGTCTGCAGGAAACGTGGTTACTACCGCATGATATACCTTTCATAGGAACAATTGACAGCTGTTTCGGTTATACAGCAACATCAGCGGTCGATACGTCTGTAGGCATCATACGTGGGCGCCCCTTTGGCGGCGTTGCGTTGTTATGGCGATATAGCAAGTTTCAGCAAGTCAGAGTGCTATCTTGTGATAACCCACAAATATGTGCAATTGAAATTACTACAAGTGATAGACCAATAATAGTAATGAGTGTTTATTTGCCTACAAACTCTGCCGACAATTTGCAAGACTTTACGGATTGTTTAAGTGCAGTGAATGCTATTGTTGACGAGTATGGAATCGAGTCGGTATTCATACTGGGCGACTTTAATGCAAATCCGGGTGAGTTGTTTTACAGCGAACTTGTTCAAACTTGTAACGATAATTTATGGTCATGTATAGATGTAGATATGCTGGGGATTGAGTCACAAACTTTTACTTTTATAAGCGATGCGCACGGGACTGTAAGCTGGCTTGATCACTGTATTACAACTCAAGCGGCTAAGCAGACTGTTATTGATGTAAACGTAATTTATGACACGAAGTGGTCTGATCATTTTCCACTGATAATTAAGTGTTCACTACATTTAATAAACCCTAAGATATCACCTAGAATAGACAATGTTAACAAAGATGTGTTATGGGGTGTAAAGAATGATGATCAAATAAGAATGTATACAAAAGAGTGTCATGTTAGGTTAAAATTTATAGACTTTCCCTCTGAGTTTTTGAGTTGTGCTGACAGTTGTTGTGGTGACCGCGGCCACAGGCATGTTTTAGATAAACTTTACGCCGACATTGTGACCGCTCTCCGTGATGCGGCGACGTTGGCAGGTCGAGGAGGTAGCAAGAAGAGGGGTGGTGGCTCGCGCATAGTGGGTTGGGACAAATATGTCAGCGATGCTCACAGGGAGGCTAGATCAAAGTTCCTCGTGTGGGTAATGTCGGGCAAACCTAAGTCCGGTATCCTTTACTCCGAAATGTCCGAGAGCAGAAGAGTATTCAAATCGCGGTTAAAATGGTGCCAAAATCATCAGGACCAAATAAAAATGGACGCGCTTGCGGTTAAACACAGTAAAGGAGATTTTCGTGGCTTCTGGAAGAGTACCAGTAAAATGAGTGTACGTCAGGGCCTCCCTGTGAGCATTGATGGTGTGAATGACCCTAAGGAGATTGGGAATATTTTTAAAGACCATTTCAGTGTAAAGTCGTTGCTGGGTCCGGTGGTAACGGTGCCCAATGCTGACCTTCCCGGCATTCAAAAAGTGGGGATTCGTTTCAGAGCAAAATACGTAGTTAAGGCCTTAAGAGATATGTCAGGAGGAAAGTCCCCAGGACATGATGGACTCAGTGTTGAGCACCTGAAACATGCCGGGCCCCACATCGCAAGAGTTCTGGCCATGTTCTACTCGCTGTGTGTGAGCCATTCTTACCTACCAGCGGACTTTATGAAAACTGTAGTAGTGCCTATAGTGAAAAATAAAACGGGAGACCTTAGTGACAAGAGTAACTATAGGCATATTTCTCTTGCCACCGTGATAGCAAAAGTGTTTGACAGTTTGCTTAACACACAGTTGAATAAATTCGCGGTAATACATGATAACCAGTTTGGATTTCGTCCTCGCCTATCAACTGAAAGTGCCATACTGTGTCTTAAGCAGACTGTCAAATACTACACAAATCGTAAAACCCCAGTGTATGCGTGCTTCCTCGACTTGTCAAAGGCTTTTGACCGTGTGGAGTATAGTTTGT
This sequence comes from Autographa pulchrina, assembly GCA_905475315.1. Taxonomy (NCBI): domain Eukaryota; kingdom Metazoa; phylum Arthropoda; class Insecta; order Lepidoptera; family Noctuidae; genus Autographa; species Autographa pulchrina. Next base: position 4,627,372 of record FR997761.1, on the reverse strand, counting down.
TGTGGGAGAAGCTGAAAAGCATAAATGTGCCACAGGAACTCGTCAGCGTGTTCCAATACTGGTATGCGCAGCAGACCAATAATGTCAGATGGGCGGGAGTAATGTCGGATTCATATCAGCTCGAGTGCGGCGTCAGGCAAGGTGGCCTAACATCTCCGACCCTATTTAATGTATACATTAACGGCCTGATTGTTGCACTCAGTAGTCAACATGTTGGTTGTCACATTGATGGTGTTTGTGTAAATAATCTCAGTTATGCGGACGACATGGTGCTGCTGAGTGCATCAATCTGTGGACTGAGGAAGTTGTTACAGACATGTGAGGAATATGCCTGTGGTCATGGTTTAATGTACAATGTTAGGAAAAGTCAGTATATGGTCTTTGAGACAGCGGGTGCGAAATGCCCAGTAAACATACCACCTGTCAAACTTAACGGGGTTGCTCTGGAACGAGTTAAACAGTTTAAATACCTTGGGCATGTCGTAACTGTTGACCTTGGGGATCATGCTGACATGGAAAGGGAGCGGAGGGCATTGTCTGTTAAAGCGAATATGGTCGCCCGCAGATTTGCAAGGTGTTCACGCGAGGTCAAAGTAACACTCTTTAGAGCATACTGTACATCGCTGTACTCGTGTAGTCTGTGGGCGCACTATACTAGCAGAGACTACAGTGCCATCCGCGTCCAATACAATAATGCATTCAGGGCAGTTGTGGGGTTGCCCCGATACTGTAGCGCCTCGGGTATGTTTACAGAATCGCGCACCGATGGCTTTCAAGCTACTATGCGCAAACGCGCGGCATCCCTAGTGCGCAGAGTACGGGCCAGTGCTAACACTATTTTGGCGATGATCGGGGCAAGGCTAGACTGCCCTTTTATACGACACTGTTCTGACAGGCATGTAACTGTGCAAATGCCAGATAGAAAATTTTAATTGTACCTACCTATTTTAATTTTATTGGCAATTTTTATTATTATGTCTAATTTAATTATTAATAGTTTTTAATGAATAATAATAATTTTGTGTGACCAAGAATCTGTTTCTGATATGGGTGAACTTGCCTGAAATAAATGACATTTTATTATTTATTTATTTATTTATTTAATATCTCAGATATATTGGGGAGAGGAAACTTATCGTCCTGAATACAGTTATTGAGTTTTCTATAATCGACCACTAGACGCCACTTCTTCTCCCCGGTAGTATTTGACTTTTTGGGAACAAGAAGAACAGGAGATGACCATTCGCTGTTACATCTTTCTATAATACCTTGCTGAAGTAAATTATCAATTTGTTTATTTACTTCTTCTTTTTGTGAATGTGGTAGTCTATAAGGTTTCGTGTAGACTGGTGTAACGTTAGGTTTTAAATTAATTTTATGTGAATAAACATCGGTTGTTGTTAATTTATCCTCAAGATAAAAAATATCGGAATATTTAGCGCATATTTTCTCAATTGATAATTGTTCTTCTTGATTAAGATGTTTTAAGTCCAGTGAAGAAAACAATTTTTTTACTCGTTACGCATTATTGCCTGATTTCGTAAATGAGCACACGTGGTACTCAGACGCTAGATGAGTAATTGGGTTAATCTCGTTTAATGTTAATTCTCTTTCCGTTGTGTTTAAGACACGAATAGGAATCATGCCTTTCTCTGGTTTAACCAAAGTGCTAGCTAGTGTACTTGTAATTCTGATGCACAAACAACTATTTCTTCTAATGCATGAGTATTAATTAAATGGATAGACTCACATCTTGCGGGTATTGTTATACTCTTACGTGAAAAATATAATGGAAAATGGAAAGGAGATCGAGACATTATTATTCCATAGCAACAAGGTATTGTTACCAAAGTTCAGAATTGATTAATTGTACTTGTTTAAAAAGTCTTGCCCTAATATGCCACTAGTCTTACAAGGCAAGGAATTAAAAACATAGAACTTGTGTCTCAATATCAGATTCCTAGAAGTTAACGTTAAATAAACATATCCAATAGATTGGACTCTGCCTCCAATACCAAATACGTCAATGTTATCTTTATGGATTGGAATGTTTTGTTTCAATACATGTTTATACTTAATAGCCGATATTGTAGCACCGGTGTCAATTAACCAACTGTATGAATAATGATTATTATCCTTTAAAAAAATTGTACATGAATCATTATTTGTAGTAAATATAAACTTTTTAGTCACGAAAAAACTGATTATTTTCGTTATTTTCGTCTGTTTGCGAAGAAGCTTTTCCGGTCATATGATTATTTTCCTCTGTTCTCGAAAAAGCTTCAGAGTCTGAGTTTGTCAAAGTATGTACCTGCGGTGAATGATTATAGTTAGACCTACCTCTGTTCATGGAAAATGATTCTCTACCTCGCTCAGGATATGCGCGGCCTCTCCAACCGCGGCCTCTGGTCCTCGTATTGGCTCGCTGATATCCGGAACCTCTGGAATTGTCATTACGGTGGTTATAGCGATTAAAATACAACATATCAGCAGAATGTCCTGGTGATGTAATTTCCTCATCTACAGCCGCTTGGACAGCATCTTTTAATGAGGTGTAATTCCTCGCTGTTATAACTGTACTCAGTCTACGATTTCTGAGTCCATCTGCAAAACATTTAATCGCAAACTTTTCATTTAATGGGCGCAAAATTTCATATGCGTTGTCTTTTCCTTCAGACTGAGAGATTGTAAGATCTGTGAACATTTCCGATATTTGTTTACCGTATTCGTCAATAGACAACTCGTTTTGTTTAGAATTCAGTAACTTCATTTGGATAGCTGTTGCCGACTTTTTCGGTAGTAACTGTTTTTTCATATCCTTAATAAGATCTTTACAGCTAGGATAGCTTGAACTTAATTTTAATTTAGCGGTTTGACTTAGTCTATTTTTTAAAACAAAGTTTACCAACCTTTTTTGGGAGTCATCGTCGAGTTCACTGCTGTAATAATCAATACCATCTATAAGACGTTTAATAGACGATTCATCGTCCACTGAAACAGGCAATAAATTCATAGCAATTTTTAAATCAAATTTCGCCATGGTAGTAGTTTCTTCAGATTTCACCGAACATAAATACAATACGTCTTTATAAAGTAAATCAAATGTCTCACAAGTTTGTTTTATATACAAATAATCTTTCTGACTAATACTACCTTCAATAGCCTTTAAATTATCTAAAATACAAGTATAATCGTTATGTAAATTATTAACCTCTCGTATTTTTTTTTCAATTGTTTGACCTACGCGCCTGCTAGGGCCTATTTTTATTAAGTATGTTCTCAAGTTTTTTAATTTTTCAAGTAAATCTGATAAATCTTGAGCCATAAGGTGTCTAGTCTTTCTATTATATCAAGGAATATTACTACAAGGAATATACTAATTCATCAATTACTGAAAAGTACATATACATGCCTATACACAAGGAGAAGTTATATAGTTATAATAATAATTAAACATATCTAATAAACTAATACAGGTGTCAATGGTGGACTGTATTCATTAAACTAAAACATAGGGCTTCTTAATATCTTCATTTATTAACGTTAATCAGGACCGGCTAGCTTGACAAATGTTGACGGACGAATACATACATTACAAACAAACCGCCTCTATTTATACACTTTTATTGTCGCTAGTATCGGTCGATGCGAGAACCGAAAAACAACCAATCAAAGCGCGTACTTTAATCCATTACATCATCTTTCTAGAACTTATTTCATCATCTTTCTAAGTTCGGGCGCTCGACAGGTTGCGACCTGTTCGTACAATCGAATCGGATCTCACGCCGATTCACAACAGTCATTGTTAGCACTTATATTTAGTTAGAGAATCAAACAGCCTTACTCTAACATATCCCTATTATAAAATCATATTTTTATTCTTATTACGTAACATACATAAATATTACAACATACCCAAAATGAAGCTCCGTCGTACGTAACACTTATTACACAATATACATAAATATTACAACATACCCAAAATGAAGCTCCGTCGTACGTAACATTCTCCCCCCGGCGCAGGGCTACCGTAGCCTAATCTTCCACGCAGAGGACGGCGAGCTTCGTAGTTGGTCGTCGTAGGGTGCCCGCTGTGGTCCTCGCGTCGGCTGATCGCACCTTGCCGTCTGGACCGCTGTATACTGCTTCCACGACGCCTCGAGGCCACGTCCCTCTAGGTAACGTAGAGTCGATGACAATGACTAGGTCACCGACTTGGAGAGGTCGTCGTTGGTCATCGGATGCACCTCGGGACACCAACGTAGGCAGATACTCGTCCACCCAGCGCCGCCAGAAGTGGTCGGCGAGCGCTTGGGCGGCTCTCCACTGCTTGCGGCTGACCTCCTCACAAGGCCCAGTATAGGGAAGGCCTGAAGAGGTCCCGATGAGGAAGTGATTGGGGGTGAGAGCCTCCGGATCCTTAGGATCGACAGAGACATGAGTCAGAGGCCGAGAATTTATAGTGTTCGGCCTCCGTCAGCAGCGTCAGTAGCACATCTTCTTTTAGCGCCTTTTGGTGTAAGGTCGCCCCCAGCGCTGTCTTGACGGAGCGTACTAAGCGTTCCCACGCTCCCCCCATATGCGGCGCTCCTGGTGGTATGAATTTCCATTTCATACGGTGTTCGAGCCCAAAGTGAGTGAACTCTTTGGCCCATTCCTTGTAGGCTGCCCGTAGTTCGCTGTCAGCCCCCCTGAAGTTGGTGCCGTTGTCGGAGTACATAATTCTGGGCCAACCTCGTCGCGCCGCCATTCTCCTTACAGCCATCAGCGCTGAGTCGGTTGACAAACTTGTCACCAGCTCCAGGTGTACTGCCCTCGTGACCAGGCAGGTGAACAGCGCCCCCCATCGTTTTTCGTGTCTTCTTCCGATGACCACCGTCATTGGACCGAAGTAATCGATCCCGCAGTGGGTGAAGGGTCGCTGTGTCGTCGTCAGTCGTTCCATTGGCAAGTCACCCGTCGTCGGTTTCACTGGCGTCGCTCTTCTGATGCGGCAGAGCTGGCAGCGTTGTGCGATTGATCGCACCGTAGGGCGTAGGTGAACTACCCAGTACCGCTGCCTTAGGTCGTTAATTACGCGTTCGTTGTTAGCGTGACCGGCTCGGCGATGCATGTCCTCTACCAGTAGTCGTGTGAACGGGTGCTTGCCGTGTAGAATCACAGGTGTCTTCTGACTCTCCGTGACTGCCGCGTGTCCAATCCTCCCTCTGACCTTAAGTAACTGATCTTCTAAATAAGGGTCTAACTTGTATAGACTGCTGGAGTTGGGCACCGGCTTCCCCTTCTCGAGCAGTTGTATCTCTTCTGCGTAGTCATCGAGCTGTGCTTGTCGTAGCCACAGTTTCTCGGCCTTTTCAATTAGGTCGACTGTCATCTGGCTAGTCCTGTTTTTACATTTTTCCCTGAACAGGAAGGGCACAGCGGTCGCTCGTAATAACTTTTCGTATGAGGAGAACCTGCTTATGTCGGGCAGGTGAGAAGGGCGTTCTCTTCTTTCTTCTATCACGACGTACGTAGTCTCGTCGTGGATGGTGTCAGACTTAATGTTCTCTCTCGGCCAGGACTCTTCCTTGTCGTACAAGAACATGGGGCCGGTGAACCATCTATCCTCTGGTTTCATGTGCATGGTGTAGTTGGGGCGCGTCGCGTCGTCCGCTACATTATGCTCGGTGGGTACCCACCTCCACTGGCTGACGTTCGTTAACTCTGCTATTTCACCCAGGCGATGCGCCACAAACGCTGTGTACTTTAAAGCGTCCTTTTGAATCCAACGTAGGACGGTCTGTGAGTCCGTCCAGTACGTCACGCCGCCGGGCTTGTCTCGGTGTTCCTTTAATATCGTGTCTGCCAGTCGTGCGCCGATCACTGCTGCCTGTAGTTCAAGTCGTGGAACAGTGACGGGTTTCAGAGGGGCCACCCGTGCCTTAGCTGCCACCAGCCTGACATCTATTCTTCCGTCTGGTTTCTGGATCCTCCAGTAGGCTGCGGCTGCGTATGCTTGCTCGCTCGCATCGCAGAAGACGTGTAGCTCCATGAGGTCGTCTGGGCCCTTGCCGTAGTACCTTGGTATGCGTAGCTGCGTGACTCCGTTCAGGCTCCGCATCCATTCTTCGAAGTGCTGCACGTCCTCCTCAGGAATCGCCTCGTCCCAGCCAACGTCGTGCCTCCACAGGTTTTCTGTGTTGCGTGCCTGTTTCTCCTGTGTTATGCTGTTCACCACGTTGTGTCGATTGGAGCACCAACCCCGCAGATTGAAGTGTGCGTTCTCGTGGATCCTCTTTACTTGACGCGCTGTCTCGATCGCCTCTTCCTCAGTGGCAAGGCTGTCTACGTAGTCATCCATGTAGTGGCTTGATGTGATAGCTTGCACGGCGTCGGGATACTCTTGTTCGTACAGCTTTGCGTTGGCGTCTCGTACCGAGTGCGCAATGAAGGGTGAACACGAAGCCCCAAAGATCATAGATGTCATCTTGTACCTCGTTGGCGGTGCAGCACGGTCCTTGTCTCGCCACAGGAACATCTGTGCCGCTTGATCTTGACTTCTTATCTTGACTTGGAGAAACATCTCTTGTATGTCGGCTGTGACAGCTACCGGGCGCTCCCTGAACCTGAACAAGATTCCTGGCAGTGACTTCAGGAGGTCGGGTCCTTCCAGCAGGTAGTCATTCAGGCACACTCCACTGTATCGATGCGCGGCGTCGAACACCAGCCGCATCTTCCCAGGTTTGTTAGGGTTCACGACCGGGAAGTGTGGCAAGTACCATACCTTCTTGTGTTCATCTTCTGACCCGCTACACTCCTGTGCGTATCCCTTATCCAGCAGGTTCTTGACCAGAGCGCTGTACTGGGCTGCGAACTGTGACGATGAGTCCATCTTCTTTTCAATCGTCTTCAGTCTTCTGAGGGCGCAGCTGTAGTTGTTAGGCATGGAAACATTTTCATCACGCCATGGTAACCCGACTTCGTAGTATCCGTTGACCCTTTTCATCGTTGCCTGCACCGCGTCGATCGCCTTCTGATCTTCAGGCTTGACCTTCTTTGCCAAAGAAACTCCCAGGGCGTCGAACTTGAAGTGTGACTTCACTAACTCTTCTACACGACGTACGTCATCTGTCTGCTTTGCTGCAGACACGTCGTGCAGATGTAACACGACTTGTCCTTCTTGTTTCCTTAGCGTCGCTCGCGGTGCAGTCCCGTGGATCACCCATCCTAGTTGAGTGTACGAAGCTGCAGGTTCATTCTTCTTACCCATGCGTAGTTCACGGGTGACTATCAGGTGCCAGTTGTCGGCGCCTATCAATACCTTCGGCGTGGCTTGCTCGAAGAAAGCATCTTCTTGCATATCATGGAGGTGTGAGTAGTTCACCATCGTTGACCTGTCCACCGTCTGGCCATGAAGTTGCAGGTTCTTCATTGTTCGTGCGCGTAACTCTTTAAATCTGCCATTATGGCCGCGTACCTGAAGCTTAACCTCCTGGCTGCATTCTTCATGTTGTTGTGAGGTCACACCTTGTATACGTAGCGTGGAGACTGGACCACTCACTTTTATCTGACGTGCGAGTTCCTCGTCGACGAGCGATGTTGTGGAGCCTTCATCCATTAACGCGAACGTTGACACTTGACCGCCTGGCCCTTGTAACACTACGGGGCACACTTTGAGTAACACACGCGACACGTTGCTCGGCGCGGACACCGTCATGACGGCCTCTTTGGAGGGTCGATCTTGAACGTCGGCCGCCTTCTCAGGTCGTTTACTCTTACTTGTATCTAGCTCCTTGTGCAGCAACGCGTGGTGTGGGCGGGTGCAGGCGTCCTTGCCGCATCGCTTCGCTCGGCAATGTTCACGTCGATGGCGCCTCGTTGCACACTTAAAACACACTCTTTGGTCACGTACCCAGTTCCATCTCTCGTCGACACACATTCTCTGAAACTTCGCACACTTAGGCACCTCGTGATCACTGCCGCAACACAAACACTCTTGATTACGTTCTTCTTGTTTGTCCGATGTAGTGTAGACTACCTCGCGGGTCGTCTTTTTCCTGGGGTTGAGTTGAGTAACACTTCTCGTTTCTTTCTTCGGCGCGGGCGTGGGCGTAGTACTTGCGAAGGCATACCTCATTGCTCGGTCAGCGTCCCGCATCAGGAACCTGGATAGTATATTAATCTCGGGCTCACGCGACGACTCCACAGCCTCAGAAGCGAAGTCGCACCATCTTGACTTAATGTGCGGGCTCAACTTCTCCACCACTTCACGCACTAACATCGGGTTCCATATATATCCGCGATTATCTATATTAGATAATACGCACACTATGTTCTGTAACTTCACTGCGAACGAGTTTAAATCACTTGCTACACTGGTGAGTCGAGGCAGCTTCTTTAAATCCTCTGCTACTCGGTCCATCAGTATCTCCGGCCTCCCGTAGTACTGCTCCAGTGTCTTCATGATCACTTGCGGATCTGACGCGGTATACAGGAGTGCAGACACTGCCTCTCTTGCCTCTCCCTTGATGCAGTTTCGCAGTCTCGCCAAGTTTTCCATTGAAGAGAACTTATACACACTCGACGAGTCGGCGAACGCCGCCTTAAATGGCAACCATTCTGTGGCTGCTCCCGTGAATATAGGTAACTCAGTTACCTGTCGTGGCGGCGGGCGCACGCGCATCATTTTGTCCAACGTGTCGGCCAGCTGTTCTATTCCTCTTCCCACACGGCGTTCCCCTCTTGTGGGTGACCGCGAGGCCGATCGTTGTCTTCTTCTGTTCGGTGTGACGTCATCGGCGCACATGGTAGGTTCCTTAAAGGCGGTCGCGGCAGCGGGATGTGGAGGTTGCTTCTCCTGCGGGTGGTCCATAACCTGGGGGTGACTTCGGTCCATACTTTGAAGCCACTCGTCCACCCTGTCATCACTCCTATGTCCGGAGCCCTCTTCACGGGCCTCTGCCTCTGCCTCTATCACTGACACTTCGTACTCGAAGCGTTTATTTACGAGCGATTTTTCAATCTCTAGTTGCTCGTTTCGTATCGCAGCGATCCTCTTCTGTGCTTCATATTCTGCCTTTTTCACTCTCGCCACGTCACTACAATACGATCTTCTCGAAAGTACCGTACTTGCAGTGTCCCTAATTGATGCATTACGTCCCGTCACTGTCCTAGCCGAGTCCTGTGTATGTAGCGCGGAAGCCGCCGTAGGGTAACGCGGCGCGGGCGTCGTGAAGACCGAGTCCCCACAATCGTATGCGGTCGCGGTAGCTCTACTCGCCTGTACGAGGCGTGGAGCGGATACGGCGGGCGCGCCCTCTGACGTAGTCGGCGCGATCCTCCTCGCTGCGTCGGCGCCGGTCGCGAGGGGCGCGGTCGCGAGCGCGGGCACGCTGAGATCGATCCCAGCCGTGGGCACACTATACGGGGTGCGCGGCAACGCGGACGCACTAGTCGACGGCGACCGAGGCGGATCTTCAAACATACGTGGGCGCCGGCTATCGTAGCCTGACTCCGATTCGTTTTCCCTGGCCGCAACGCTTCTAGTCTTCATGTTTGTACGAAACTAACTTATATTTACGACACACACACTATAACTTCTTTAACGAAAACGGCACTTCGGAAGTCTTGCTGACGATAATCACTATCCGGCTCGAAGGACCAACTGTCAATGGTGGACTGTATTCATTAAACTAAAACATAGGGCTTCTTAATATCTTCATTTATTAACGTTAATCAGGACCGGCTAGCTTGACAAATGTTGACGGACGAATACATACATTACAAACAAACCGCCTCTATTTATACACTTTTACTGTCGCTAGTATCGGTCGATGCGAGAACCGAAAAACAACCAATCAAAGCGCGTACTTTAATCCATTACATCATCTTTCTAGAACTTATTTCATCATCTTTCTAAGTTCGGGCGCTCGACAGGTTGCGACCTGTTCGTACAATCGAATCGGATCTCACGCCGATTCACAACAGTCATTGTTAGCACTTATATTTAGTTAGAGAATCAAACAGCCTTACTCTAACATATCCCTATTATAAAATCATATTTTTATTCTTATTACGTAACATACATAAATATTACAACATACCCAAAATGAAGCTCCGTCGTACGTAACACTTATTACACAATATACATAAATATTACAACATACCCAAAATGAAGCTCCGTCGTACGTAACAACAGGGTTCCACAATACAGTTCATATAGGTAGTAGGTACATTACCAATCCAAAATAGGTGCCCGAAGATTCACTTAGCACAAGCACAGTGATACTGATGCAATAGGTACACTTTGAAAATATATTAACTTAAACTAACAGTTAATTAAACACAAACGCACTTCATCACACCTCTGATATCTTCTTGCTGTATGTATTCTTCTAGCTGTATGCTTTTCTGCAGCATGCACTTTCTTTATCTTCAGCTTTGGTATCTTTACATCACGTATACATAACAAGTGTCACATCTGTGTTCATGTTACACCTAAGTAAAATGTTCTTTGAAGTGTCGTCGTTTTTGTCATGTACAGGTAGTGTGGTACTTCTGATATTTTACTTCATACCGTTTCCTCGTTTATCTTGGGGCTTCGACGAAAGTGCGAAATTGATCTTCGCAGAGCGTGACGATTTATTTCGTTGGCCATCCACTTGGTGTGGCAAATCTTGTATATCCTGAATATGAGGTACAGGAATCCCAGCAACAAAAGAGTTAAAATCACCAACAGAACCACATTTGTTGTACTAGCGTGGTATTTTATTTGTTCTATATCTGCACTATTATTGCCTCCCGAGGCGGTTTGGGCTATAATTACTTCTTCTTTATTTTGAGTTTTCCCCATCTTGCTTCAGTTGAATAAAAAAATAACTTAGACCAGAAGAACCGAGCCCCGCGAGGTGAAATGAATAAGTATTCTTGTGGCACATCGTGGACAGCTGTCTTTATATGGTTAAGGAATTAAAAACAAGGGCCACGGGGCAACGACGTCTCATATGTCACGGTCGCCATATGAGGTTGGGATCGGATTAGAAATAATAACGAACCGAATGCTGAGTAAATACTGCCTTTATTAATGATAAGTTTACATTTAAATATTAAAAGCACACATATAAAAGTTATATGAGTATGAGTGTCTATATACACACGACACACTTTCGTTCATCGATATTAAAGATTTCATGGTGGTAGTTACGCCAGCATTCTTTATTTTGTCTATTTCCACTCCATTAAGCTCGTATCTTATATCTTGAAACAAGTACAGTAAAGCATTATTTGTAAATTGAACGGTAGCAGCAGGATCCTTAGAATCTTTTTTTCTAACGATAAGAGTTCCTTCCAAATACAAGGTGCTTGCTGATGGTAGTACATACAGTGGCGTGCATAGCATACAACGAGTAATACATTTTGCTCAAGTTAAGAAAGTAGTCGGTTCAGAATAGGCTTCTTAATTGAATTCCGAAATAAAAAATACATGTTAATTTTTCAGGAATAAATATAATAAATAAATAATAAATAAATGCGGACAACATCACATACATTGCTCTGAACCCAAAGTAAGTAGCTATAAAGCACTTGTGTTATGGAATTCAGAAACAACGAAGGTACCACAAACACCCAGGCCCGAGACAAAGTAGAAAAGTGAGTTTCTGCATTGACCCGTCCGGGGATCGAACCCGGGACCTCAGAGCTAGCGACAAATTGAAAACCGGTTCCTTACTGCGATTTATTTATTATTATAGTTAATGTTGTGTGACTTGGCCGTTGAACGGTACACAAGGGTACAAAACCAGGTGCTCCATGACACCATTGCACCAATCTGTCGCGAAACAAACAGTATTAAAAATTATTTCCAGTACAGACGGACTTCTAATCATTGATAGAAGTCCGTCTGTACGTCTATTTTATGTTAGATCGGTGGTCGATTTGATGCCACAAAAAGAAGAGAGCAGAAGTCAGCATTGTCAATGCTGAATGCATGTTTTGCACAATCAACAACAGCCTAAAATGAGACACTAGCGTCCAATTACCAAGGCTTGGAACCGGTTTGAAAAATACTGGTTACTAAACGGTATATATCGGTTTTTTCGTTTTTTCGTTCGGAGTCAAACCGTTAAAAGAGCGTTATTGATAACCCTTATTAACCGGTATAATCCGCGAGCGCCGAGCATGGCTGAGCGGACGCACAATACAATTTTAAATATTGGTGTAGATTTGCACAATCCACATTACGTCCGTTTCACATGTGTGTTTGTTTACGAATGAATCGCGTTTGACCTTCAGCACTCCTGCGCATTGAAGGTAGACGGCAAAAACCGGTATTAACCGGTTAATTGAACAAAACCTCTTTACGAACCTTTAATTGCGGAAACCGGTTAATTGCGGTTAAGGGTAGAACGAAACCGAAATAAAATGTTCCCTACGTACTTAGGCGTTAACCGGTACGAGATTTAACCCGGTTTCCAAGCCTTGCCAATTACCAATACCAGTATGGGCTATTATCTCGCTTAACAAACATAGCGCACCTTCAGGATAGTATGGACTTAACTCAAAAATCGAAGAAATCGAGTTACGGTCATAGAGGGTCACTAAAAGGGATGCACTTTTAGGTGAATAGTAAAGAAGCGGCGTTTTAATGGTAGAATAAAGCTAACGATACTTCGGTCTCTTTCGCACTCCCTCCCTCTACCCGCGCCGCTCGGATCGTTAACCCATTAGAGGTCAAATAAAAAGTACCGATATTTATACTAAATTTACTTTATTTTTATATTGTAATTAGAACATAAAAAGGCATAATTCAGTAAAAAATTCAAAAGTTATAGTTTTCAGGAAATTACAGTGGTGTACTTAATTGAGTACACTGACAGCCTAAGTATGAAAATTTTCGAAACATGATTTTTCGACACAGAGTGTTTTTAGGCACTTTTTACATTGCCAGCGCACTCTTGAGTGGCAAATAACACACCGCAGCTGCTTTTCAATTTTGACGGGAAAATAGCCAACTCCGTCTTGAGATAACCCTTCAACTATTGACGCAGACTGGCGTGATTTTTTTTGTTCTCCTTGACGTAAATAATATCGTGCGATATGACGGCGAAACATTAGTTGATCCATAGCATCATCATTACTCATCACATGTAAACGCCAGGAATTAGCAACAGTCATGTCTACCATGTAGGTAAATAACACCCACCACCACTTCTTGCCATGAACAATTCTATACAATGAAACTGACTGGTCAAGTTCATCCACACCTCCCATATTCTTGTTGTAAGTTTGGAACAAACGTGGTATTGCTACGTCCGTCTTTTCTTTTTTTACTGGACACCACCGTTTGACAGTTCCTAGCGGCTCAATGGTGTCGTAGTTGGTTGCCATGGTACACACACTGTTATCTTTCCACCTTACTAATAAAACTTCACCGTTTTTGTCAAACCTGTAATCGTAAGTGGCACGCTCTTTCTTTTTCATGTCTTTTGTGCCAATAAGTGGACATTTTTTAGTCCTATTTTCTCTTACTGTTCCCGTAGCTCGGTAGCCTAGGCTTTTCAAATCCAGTAAAAGATCGTGACTTGTGAAAAAGTCATCGAAGAAAACTTCATGATTTGCTGAGGTACAATTCAGTTTCTCTAATAAAGTTTTTACCACACGGGAACCCAGAGGATCAGAAGTCGATGACTGAGATTTTCCACAGTAAAAGTCAAACGAGTAACAGTACCCACTTGAGCTGGCCGCCACCCAATTTTTGTAACCAAATCGAATCTCTCACTGGATGGTGGCCATAGTACTTCACCATCGATTCGTCAACAGAGATACTATCATGAAATACTCCCCACCGTAAATACTTCTGCATAAGTTTCTCTGCCTTGATGGTCTTATTTTGAACATTTTATCGTTCGATGTTGCTGCTAGATCGTTGTCAACAAGATGAAGGTTTCTTTTTATATCTCGGAACCTATGCCTCGATATAGTTTTGGCGACCAAATCAACGCGTATATCTTCATCGAAAGACCAGTACATTGGTTCTCGAGGTAGCTTATGGTACCCAGATAATAACAAAACTCCTAAGAATTTCTTCACATCAGAGGAATCCAGTTGAAAATCATGTCTGTTGTGTTGATTAGCGTACAGTTTGCTATTGGTAACAATCATATCGACTATATCATCATCAAACAATTTTTCAAATATTTGTACAGGTTTGAAGCCCTTCAGTTCTTCACAAATTGCCTTCTTCCTTTCACTAACTTCAGAGGTAGTCTGTGAAGTTGATGTATATGAAGGGGTACATTTCCGCCAGTTTGGGTTCGGACGCTGAGTGGATTGGCTGTTGGCATCTAGTCGTCTTCTTTTTGAGGCTAATGGTTCATCATCACTTTCATCGTATGCATTATCTTCACTATCACTATTTTTGCGATTCCGAAATACCTCAATGTTACCTGGCACGTCTTGCGGCATAAAACACCCCGCCATGTCTTCATCAGCGCCTTCCTCTTCGTCAGTCAAAGCACTTGGATCAGGTGGTATGATAGCCAAGTCACAATCATCGTCATCACTATCCAGTAAAACGGCTTCAATCGCTTCTTCAAGCCCCCGGTAGCTCTTTCGAGCTGTAAATTTATTTTCTTCCATTGCACGGATCCTAATAAAAAAAAACACTTATTTTACTTACATATGTTGTCACTGTACTCAATTGAGTACAGTAATATTTTTTTGACTGTAGTTTTGTATTAGTCCCAAAAAAACAATTAAATTCTTACTTATCAATTACTCTGATATGTATTCTGCACACACAAAATAAAAAGAGCAATTTATAAGCACTAATACTTTAAAAAAACTTTAATTCGTTTACTTACCTCCACAGTGTTTCAGTGACAAAACTTCAAGTGACAAGTTTTATCAATAAATGTTACACTACCCTCGTAATTATGTTGAATATACTTGAAAAGTGTTATAATAGACTCAACTAATTAGGTAACCCAAGTAAACTTTTCGAGATCTGTAATTGACACTAAAAAATATAGCTGTACTCGATCGAGTACAGTGACTTCTAAAGGCGCCTCCAAACTCACGCCGAGAACCCCCGAGAACACCCGAGAAGCGTGAATGTGATCGCTTTCTCGCCGTCTCGTTCTCGCGCTCGCCTGTTCTCCAATTTGTGTCGGTATTTTTGCCCGCTTCAAAGAGTTTCTCGGGCGAGAAAAGAGAACGGCATCACATTCTTGTTCGGTCTCAGTTTAACAGTGGCTTTGGTTGCGTGTTGTTGTGTCGTACATTTCTAGTTAAAATAAATAACATTTATTATCTGTGGTCGCCAAGCTAATAAAAGTGTACAGTTGGGTGGTTATGGTTATATAGGTACTCTATGTTGGGTGGTATGCGCCACGTCAGTACTATAAAATGTGGAATAATGAATTAGAATTAAGGTTCATAGAATATTTTCATTCAGAGCCTATTTTATGGGATGTAAAACATCGACACTACAAAGACAAAAGTCTAAATCATGACGCATGGAATCGACTTGGAGAGCTAATGGAAATACCAGTACCAGAATTGAAAAAGAAGAAGGAATCTCTCTTTGCTAGTTACTGCAAATATAGAAAGATGGTTAAAGATTCATGTAAATCAGGTGCTGGGGAAAATGAGGTTTACAAACCAATATGGTTTGCGTATGATGCACTTGATTTCTTTCAGGGTGATGGCCTCACTCCGAGGACAACAATAAATACGACATCAAATGTAAGTAAAAAGTTTTTAATTTTAATAAACCTTTTTTACATTTCTTTAGGTCTTAGTTAAACAAAAACTCTAAATTATCCCCATATTGGAAAAATAGGTTTTGAACTCTTCACGCACTTGGTTGGCACTAGCAGCTGCTCGGCGTGCTATTGGTGGCAAATTTTGAATAGCATTAGTACTTGTAATTTGTTTACGCCATGAACCAGACCGAATTAGGTTATCATTATTGTCGTAAACGTCAACTGTGCCTTGTGGAGAATATATTTGTGAAGAAGTATTGCTGTTTATTAAATAATTATGTAATAATATACAAGTCATTGTAGTAACAGAAGCTTTATCAGGGCACAGCTCGATTGGCCTTTTAAATATTTGAAATCTTGATGTCAATATTCCAAATGTGTTTTCCACAATCACCCGTGATCCAGATAGTTTTTTATTAAATATACGTTCAGGGCTGTTCCTGTCATGATTTCCAGGATAAGGTTTCATGATGTTCATGTGCAGTGCAAATGCACCGTCTCCCAAAAACACATATGGTATATCAATGTTTGAGCCTGGCAGTGGACGCGGTGCTGGTAAATTTAGAGTATTGCTACAAATCATGTCCCATAACACAGTATTTCGAAAAATTCCACCATCACTTATTCTACCTTGACCACCAATATCCGCAAAAATAAATCTATATTTGCTATCGACTACTGCCATGAGCACAATGCTAAAATTTTTTTTATAGTTGAAATATTCTGAGCCCGAATTAGGTGGACATGTCAGAACAATATGTTTGCCATCTATTGCACCGATAGCTCTAGGAAATTTAGAGCTGAATCCTTTTTCAATTTCCAACCATTCTTCTGCAGATGATGGAATCTGAAAAAAAAAATCTCGATTATGCATATCATCATACTAATGTTATAAAGGAAAGATTAATATTTTTGTATGTGATGAATAAACTCAAATACTACTGAATTGACTTCAAACATTTTTTCACCAGTAGTGAAAAAGCTAGTCCTTAATTAATTCGAAATAATTGTTTTTTTTTTTCAGTTTGAACATCCAGGTACAATCGGGGACATCCACGCCTTATCACCTTGCGCTCTTTCTAACGCACTAGCGACGCGGTGACGCCTCCTTATTTCTGATTGTATTTTAATATAGAAATTGCCAGTGTCATTGCAAACGTTGAACACTGAGCACGAGTGAAACATTATATCGTATTAATGTTCGTCGTCGTCGTCACTAAATACTACGAATGTTTTGACGACTTATGCAATATGTTTCTCTTACGCAAATATTTTCATAAAAGTGTGTTGTCTATCATGTAAACTAGAAATGCTAGAATATTAATATGTTAAGATGATTATTTTTTATTTGATTTTGCAGTATATTTGAAAATAAAATTAATAATAGAGTAACTAAAAATGATAGATTTGCCTACAATAATGCGTTTACATTTAATTATGTAATTTATCGTTATTTTTACTCGCCTGCCAAGGAAGTGTTAGGTTTATTGCTCGTGTCTCACAATAAGTTTCTAGATTTCTTTTTTTAAACGTCTGGACAGATTTAGGTTTTTTTAATTATTTCCATAGAAATCACCCATAGGTGATTAAAACAAAATTGGCCATTTTTTTTCTACACCTATCGAGTGCGTTGTCAAAACATCAGTTTTTATAAATGACTGGCCTGTTGGTCTAGTGGTTAGTGACCCTGTCCGCTATACCGGAGGTCGTGGGTTCGATTCCCACCCAGGACAAATCTATGTGTTATGAGCACAATCATTTGTTCTGTGTCTGGGTGTAATTTATCTATAATATGTATTAGAAATATATAAGTATGTTTATCAGTTGTCTGGTTACAATAAAACAAGCTCTGCTTACTTTGGTATCAGATGGCCGTGTGTAAGATGTCCCAGGATATTATTATTATGTTATAGTATTATTTTAAATGTTGTTTTTTTAATTTATGCACTTTGTTGCATAATGTTATGTTTTAATGTAATTTGGGTTGAGAAATGAATTAATATTAAAAACTAGTCGGGATTTTTATGCTTTTATTAACAGCTTGTTTACTAAATAGTAAAATTGCATCAATACCAAAATTTAAATGTTATTATATTATTTGTTGCCTAACTTTAAGTTAATACATATAGGATGCATAATGCATTTTACTACTACTAAAATACTAATTAGATATAAACTTAAAATATCTGTTATTAGTATTTTAATGCTATTTTCTTTTACTAAAATCACCGTTTATACTCCAGTTTTGAGATTTACAACTCTATAAACCCAGTATCTGAACCTTACCACTTTTTCTTGTGTGTGTAGCAGGTATTCTTTTGAATGGAGTCTGGAGTATGAATTTTGTTGCGCCTTTAATTGCCATAGCAATATTTTTTAAGTTTGCATCTACACCTAGGACAACTAGCTAATGACAAGGAGTAAACGCGCAATAAAGAGACGTTGCTGGTCGGTCAACGTCTGGCTTGAAGCATAAGCTAAGCATATTATCTAAGCATATTATTATTTAAGTAAGGAATAAAAAAATAAAACAAATAAGATACTTCAAAATACATTTTTATTTACTAGATTACTAAAAATAAATGAGAGCTACCGTTATTACGCTCACCAGTAGATGCCTTTGGCGCGTCAGTTGCTGCCTACCAACGAACTAAACTAAGTTAATATGATCGTAATTTTGGATATCAAATTAGACTAGCTCCATTGGTGGCGAAATTGCTAAAGGGGCTACGTTTGACGATGTAGTAATTTTAATATTACCTACACTCCTACTACTGCAGTAGGAGAGTAGGTAGCAATTTTACTGAATCCATAACATTTATAATATTTATTTACCTTATTTATCAAGATCAAGAGGGTTTTAAACAAAAAAAAACTATATGGAAGTCGGGAATGCATTTATAAGTGCCGAGGCCAAAAGACGGTTCGTAATCGAATTAAAAAGTGATACCTTGTATCAACAAGATATTCTGGCTCAATGGTTTGACAACCAAAATTATATTTATGACTAGCTGTGCCCGCAACTTCGTTCGCGTGGATGATGAAACTTTTCAATTAGTTTTTTGTTTTAAGTGCTATTTGTGTAGAACGTTATCTATCGAGCATACCTCTAGGCTAGTGTCATTCGCCTAGCGTATCTCGATGTAGCAGAAAGAGGTGGTCTTTTTCTGGAAGGCATCGTGTTATAATTATATATATATATAATATATATATATATATACTACTTCTCAGCCGATTTCGGCTATGGTGACTGCTACCGACTATCACATGCAGAGGAGCCAAGGTGGTCAGCTCTCTTGTTCGCCCTTTGATGGCTGCAGTATCCTATCTTATGAGTAAACGTGCGCGCGCATCGGCTGCACGTTAGGACATCGTCGACATAGTTATAAAACATGGCTGCTGGTGGTCTAGCCTTAAGGGCATCACGCTTCGAATCCAATTCTATGAACCTCAATGAACCGCATTCCTCACCATGCACTTCCATTCAGGGCGGCAAATGGCCTGTTTCTCCCATTTCTGGGGAACAATATTGCACCTTTTCATGTGTCTTTTCTGAACGTCCTTGAAGCGTAAGAACTGGCCGCCTTGTTTCCGCTTGCCGTTCTGGAGTTCAGAAAAGAAGATGCGTTTGGCCAACCTATCATCATCCATTCGTAAAACATGTCCACACCATCGGAGCTGTCGCCGCATCAGGTATGCTTCTGACATAGACATTTGCGCGTCGTAGCACTTCGGTATTTCTAATCCGGTCCGACCATTTGATTTTGAGAATGTCTTTTATGCACCTTAAATGAAACCGGTCCAGCGTCCGTATATGTTTCCGATAGAGGACCCATGACGCAGAGTACAGAAGATTTGGGAGGACTATGGCCATGTAAACGGAGATTTTTGTCGAAAGCTTCAAATCATGTGATTGTAAGACTTTGGCTCGTAATTTACCGAAAGCAGCTGATGCAGCGCCTATGCGATGGTTTATTTCGGCGTCAAGGTCACACTTAGCTGTAATTGTGCTGCACAGGTATATAAACGTATTCACTTGCTTCAGCTCAGTATTGCCAATGGTCACCTTGACAGGTTCTGTAGCTCCATGAGAGTCGATTGCCATCACCTCAGTTTTCTTCACACTGATTTTCAGACCGAAACGGCAGCAGACTTCCTGAAGATTCGTAATCAGGTCCTGGAGTTCTTGTGAAGAGTTGGTAACAAAACACAGATCATCAGCATACATGATCTCCGTTATAAGAGCGTGTGATACTTTTGTGTAAGCTTTTAATCTGGCCAGGTTGAAAAGTCCTGAAACGTATTTTGATTCCAGCAGAAGTTTGTTCGAGTGCTTCACTGACAACGACAGAAAAGTAAAGAGCAAACAGTGTTGGTGCAAGCACACAACCTTGTTTAACCCCACAACTGACAGGGAAGAACTCTGACTGATCACCATTATAGGTAACACAGCAGGTCATTTCGTCGTGAAGAAGGCGAATCATTCTAACAAACTTCTCAGGAGAACCTAATTTTGCCAGTAAAGTCCAGAGGGCTTCCCGCGGCACACAGTCAAAATGCTTTCTCCAAGTCCACGAAGCACATATACAAAGGTTGACTGTGTTCGCGACTTTTTATCTGGAGTTGCCGGATGGAAAAGATGGCCTCGCAGGTGGGACGAAACCCAATAGAGTTTCTGGCAATATGTCTTCGGAGACGGGTAAAAGCCGGTTGAGAAGAACTCTGGCGAATATCTTCCCAGGGACAAAGAGGAGCGATATACCCGGTAGGAGTTGCAGTCAGAACGGTCTCCTTTGTTTTTATACAGGGTCTCTATACGGGATATTTTAAATTCAGGCGGTATTATTTCCTCGTTCCAAATGCGATCAAAAATTTGCCAGATGTAAGTGTGAAGGCGGTTCTTTCTTTGATTTTTGGGTATCTTATCTTCATTTAGAGTTTCTAAATAAATATTGTAGCTGTGCCCGCGACTTGGAATAGTCGATTTTGCTTATTTATTGGTATATACATATAAGTGTAGGTAGGCGCTAGGTGTTAGGGCTCTTCTTTAAAAATAGTCTTAAAGATTTTGCCCGGAGCGTAAAACTGCTGTCGTGGCACGCGAACTTGGTCGCTACAACGTAGATGTAGCTGCGTTAAGCGAACTCGAGGAAATCGGTGGTGGGTACACATTCTTCTGAAAAGGACGACCCCAAACGGAACGAAGGTTAGCTGGCGTAGGGTTTGCCGTCAAATCCACCATCGCGCAAAAACTGTCTGAATATCCGCAATACATCTCTTACCGCATTATCACACTGCGCCTTCACCTACAAATCAACAACTACCTGAATATGATAAGCGTATATGCATCAACAATGCGTAACGAGGACAGTGTCAAAGATCAGTTTTATGAAGAACTTTGCCAATGCCTTAGCAACATACGTTCAAACAAGCAAATACTTCTGCTGGGTGAAGGGTTGGCAGAGATACTGAGTCGTGGCCGGGCGTGATTGGAAATAATGGTGTGGGCAATATGAATAGTAACGGACAATTACTACTCACACTCTGTGCCCAATTCGACCTTACCATCACTAACACTCTGTTTAGGCTTCGTGACAAATTCAAAACCACCTGGATGCACCCACGTTCTTTACACTGGCACCTCCTCGATTACGCCATAACCCGACGAAGGGACATCTCCCAGGTGCATATCACCCGCGTCATGCGCGGCGCGCATTGCTGGACAGACCACCGGCTTCTGGTAACTAAATTGAGACTCCGTCTTCGCGAACCACGAAGACCCTGCAGGGCTAAACCAATATCTCTCAATTTAGAACGACTAAATTGTGCGGACCTTCGAGAAAAATACCAGGAAGGACTGATAGACACGCTAGATGGGTTTGATGCCCAGCAAGGTGACCTCATATCAAACTGGATACAGTTGTCATCCTCCGTACTGACTGTGGCTACAGAAATCATAGGACGCAAAAAACGTAACAACGTAGACTGGTTTGACCAAAATGATAGGGCCCTAACTGAAGCATTCAAACAGCATCGTATACTCATAAAGCGTAATGAAGGTAATCATAATCTCACTCAAGAAGTCCGAAGTAGTGGTGATTCCTTAAGAAGATTAACAAGGAACATGAAAGATAGATAGTGGCTTGAAAAGGCAAAACAGATACATTGGCTCGCAGACACACACCAACTAGGCGCTTTTTGTGAAGAAATGCATAAGTTGATTGGCGTTTCCATTAAAAATACCACACCACTAAGATCCCTAGATGGTTCTCAAAAACTCACTGCTAAGCAGGATATACTTGATCGTTGGGCAGAGCACTTTAACAATCTGCTCAATGTAGATCGATTAGCAGATCTTGATCATACGAATACGCTTTATATTATAAAGCGTATTCGTCCTTTGCCGCTGAATGATTCGCTTGCTGAGCCACTTGACTTTTGCTGAAGTAGTTCGAGCCACAAAAGAGCAGAAAATAAAAAAGCAGTTGGCGTTGATAACATCGCCGGAGAACTGCTTAAATACGGAGGGGAGCAACTTCACACTTACATCTGGCAAATTTTTGATCGCATTTGGAACGAGGAAATAATACCGCCTGAATTTAAAATATCCCGTATAGAGACCCTGTATAAAAACAAAGGAGACCGTTCTGACTGCAACTCCTACCGGGTATATCGCTCCTCTTTGTCCCTGGGAAGATATTCGCCAGAGTTCTTCTCAACCGGCTTTTACCCGTCTCCGAAGACATATTGCCAGAAACTCTATTGGGTTTCGTCCCACCTGCGAGGCCATCTTTTCCATCCGGCAACTCCAGATAAAAAGTCGCGAACACAGTCAACCTTTGTATATGTGCTTCGTGGACTTGGAGAAAGCATTTTGACTGTGTGCCGCGGGAAGCCCTCTGGACTTTACTGGCAAAATTAGGTTCTCCTGAGAAGTTTGTTAGAATGATTCGCCTTCTTCACGACGAAATGACCTGCTGTGTTACCTATAATGGTGATCAGTCAGAGTTCTTCCCTGTCAGTTGTGGGGTTAAACAAGGTTGTGTGCTTGCACCAACACTGTTTGCTCTTTACTTTTCTGTCGTTGTCAGTGAAGCACTCGAACAAACTTCTGCTGGAATCAAAATACGTTTCAGGACTTTTCAACCTGGCCAGATTAAAAGCTTACACAAAAGTATCACACGCTCTTATAACGGAGATCATGTATGCTGATGATCTGTGTTTTGTTACCAACTCTTCACAAGAACTCCAGGACCTGATTACGAATCTTCAGGAAGTCTGCTGCCGTTTCGGTCTGAAAATCAGTGTGAAGAAAACTGAGGTGATGGCAATCGACTCTCATGGAGCTACAGAACCTGTCAAGGTGACCATTGGCAATACTGAGCTGAAGCAAGTGAATACGTTTATATACCTGTGCAGCACAATTACAGCTAAGTGTGACCTTGACGCCGAAATAAACCATCGCATAGGCGCTGCATCAGCTGCTTTCGGTAAATTACGAGCCAAAGTCTTACAATCACATGATTTGAAGCTTTCGACAAAAATCTCCGTTTACATGGCCATAGTCCTCCCAAATCTTCTGTACTCTGCGTCATGGGTCCTCTATCGGAAACATATACGGACGCTGGACCGGTTTCATTTAAGGTGCATAAAAGACATTCTCAAAATCAAATGGTCGGACCGGATTAGAAATACCGAAGTGCTACGACGCGCAAATGTCTATGTCAGAAGCATACCTGATGCGGCGACAGCTCCGATGGTGTGGACATGTTTTACGAATGGATGATGATAGGTTGGCCAAACGCATCTTCTTTTCTGAACTCCAGAACGGCAAGCGGAAACAAGGCGGCCAGTTCTTACGCTTCAAGGACGTTCAGAAAAGACACATGAAAAGGTGCAATATTGTTCCCCAGAAATGGGAGAAACAGGCCATTTGCCGCCCTGAATGGAAGTGCATGGTGAGGAATGCGGTTCATTGAGGTTCATAGAATTGGATTCGAAGCGTGATGCCCTTAAGGCTAGACCACCAGCAGCCATGTTTTATAACTATGTCGACGATGTCCTAACGTGCAGCCGATGCGCGCGCACGTTTACTCATAAGATAGGATACTGCAGCCATCAAAGGGCGAACAAGAGAGCTGACCACCTTGGCTCCTCTGCATGTGATAGTCGGTAGCAGTCACCATAGCCGAAATCGGCTGAGAAGTAGTATATATATATATATTATATATATATAATTATAACACGATGCCTTCCAGAAAAAGACCACCTCTTTCTGCTACATCGAGATACGCTAGGCGAATGACACTAGCCTAGAGGTATGCTCGATAGATAACGTTCTACACAAATAGCACTTAAAACAAAAAACTAATTGAAAAGTTTCATCATCCACGCGAACGAAGTTGCGGGCACAGCTAGTGGTAAATAAAATAATGTTTTTTTTTTATTAAGTTAGTGTACGCAGTATTCTAAGACATTAGAGTCACACAAATGAAGCACATGTAAGCACATGAGATATTTATA
Organism: Autographa pulchrina; assembly: GCA_905475315.1. Lineage (NCBI taxonomy): Eukaryota > Metazoa > Arthropoda > Insecta > Lepidoptera > Noctuidae > Autographa > Autographa pulchrina. Next base: position 4,603,103 of record FR997761.1, on the reverse strand, counting down.
TTATACACAATTAGGTATATATCTAAGTATTCATTTTAAAATATTACATTTTAGGAACCTGTGGCAGCCAGAAACAGCCAACCAGAAAATGAATTGCCTAGGCGAGCACGCAGCAATTCATCGTCCAGCAGTTCCTCGTCTTCTAGTTCAAGTAGCTCATCTTCCTCTAGTCGCAGTAGCCCGCTCCATAATGGTAACACAATTGAGTCGAATACAAAGATAGGTGACCCCTCAACCTCTACAGGTACATATCGTAACACTACACAGCCACACTAAAAAATATTGTGAGTCGCCTATTCATTCGAACGAAAGTGATGCAGACTTGAGTGACGATGACCCTTCGTATTCAAATAGGCCTCGTGCACGTCTTGGAGGTGCAGTCAGATTATCTGCGTCGAGTACTTCCTCATCTTCTGATACTACAGACAGTCATCCCGAAAATGTTAATGCTTCTATTGTGGAAGGTCCAAAGAAATCCCGCAAACGTCTACGAAATCCCAATAAGTGGAAACAAATTGTTGCCAAAACTTTGCGAAATACTGGGAAAGAATATGTGTCTAACACTAAATCTAAAAAGAATGTTCCTGCTCGTTCTATAAAAAATCCATGTACCAGCAAATGTAGAGTCAAAATGTGTCGATAACATAAATGAGATCGATAGAAATCTATTATTTCAAAAATATTGGGCACTAGGCAACTTGGAATTACAGAGATCTTTTATAAGAAATTGCATGGTAGAAGTAAAACCAAAATATAAATACACAAATGCGGCTAGACCAAGACAGCCTTATAATGCATTTTATTTTACAGTTAATGGTACTAAAATTAGAGTTTGCAAAACTTTATTTATAAACACGTTAGGTATATGTGATAGGCAAATAAGAACTGTTAAAAAGAAGACAGATGCGCAAGGTTTCGTAGAGAAAGATAACCGAGGTAAAAACCAGAATAAAAAAAGGATAGAACCGGCAATCATACAAGATATAAAGAACCACATTAATTGCATACCTAGGATTGAATCGCATTATTTAAGGTCTTCAACTTCTCGCGAGTATATAGGTGGAGAGAAGACCATAATGGATCTATGGAGAGATTTTGATAAAGATCAACGCGACGCAGGAAAAGCTTCATGTGAATATTGGTTATATTATGACATTTTCACAAAAGAGTTTAATATTGGATTTTTCCAACCCAAAAAAGACAGATGCGACCTATGTTTTGAATATGAACTTGCTTCTCCAGAAAAAATGCTACAACTAAAAGAAAAATATGATCGTCATTTAAAAGAAAAAGATTTATCCCGAAAAGAGAAACACAATGATCGACTGAACATTGATAAAACCCCTATTTGTGCAGTTTTCGACCTGCAAGCAGTTATGCAATGTCCTAGCGGTGATTCGTCTTCTTTCTATTACAAAACAAAACTGAATTGCCTCAACTTCACAATCGTGGAATTACTAAAGAAAAGAGACAATCTGGAGGAAAACACAGAAAGTGAACACAAACGTGATATTGGAGCTTATGGAGATGTCTACAGCTTTTTCTGGGACGAAACTCAGGGGAAACGCGGATCTAGCGAGATCGGATCGTGTGTTCTTAAGTATTTGGAGATTTTAAATGCAAAACATCAGGGTCAGGCCATCCACGTTACGTTTTATTCCGACAATTGCTGCGGACAAAACAAAAATAAATATGTAGCTTGCTTATATTCCTACGCAGTATCACATTTTGAGAACATCCAGTCTATAACCCAAAAGTACCTAATAAAGGGTCATACCCAAAATGAAGGGGACAACGTCCACAGCCTCATTGAAAAGGAAATCCAACGGAATAAAAAGGCTGGACCCATATACGCACCTTGTCAATACGTCACTTTAATAAAAAATTCGCAAAAAACGGGAAACCGTTGATTGTTCAAGAATTAACGTATGATTTTTTTTGGGACTTAAAGATGTTTCAAGAGAAATGGGCTTACAACTTTAGTGAAAATGAAAATAAGGGCAATGTGACTTGGAATGATGTAAAATTTCTTAAATTTACTAAAGAGGATACGTTCACATTTTACTATAAAACATCTTTTAGTCAAAATGAGTTCAACAAGGTAAACATGAGAAACAAAAGGAAGAAGATGAGTGATATAAGAGAAATTGCTATGACCAAAGCATACTCCCAAAGACTGGTGTTATCTGAGAGGAAAAAAACTGACTTACGTTCATTGATTGAACATAATTTGATACCTCATTATTATGCTGATTTTTATAATAACATTATTTAACTATTTTTATAAGTATAACAGGCTCTTCTGCTATACGTTTTAGTTATTAGTTTTATATAGCGTTGTTTACCAAAGTATTGAATTATAAATGTTAACCATGTTAAGGAGATTTTTGATATAATTGATTCAATTTTATTACATAGGCAAACATTCTATACAGATTTTATATAGAGTGTGCAGTACGGCAATGCTATGCATAGGGCATAGCGTTGCCGTATACTGCACACTCTTTTTATAACGAAGGTTTCTTGATTTTTTATAGTTTCTTATAACATTGTGTTAAACGATGAATATTGATTTGTAATTTTTAACTTGTTAAGTACAAGTATTTGTATTTGTTAAAGAAAATTAAACTTAATTATTACTTAATTAATAATTAAGTTTAATTTTTTTATGTGGGCTGTGCAAAGCATTGCCTGAAGACTGATTTACGAATGATTGTGATAATTGTACTTTGAAAAAGCTATTTCTATATTGATAATACAATCATTGTAAGGTTGTTTTGTTTCTATTGATTTTATTATTTTTAATTTTATAATTGCAGATTTCGACTCAAACGAACGAGATCATTATGTTTATTTTCTGTGCTAAAGTGCCTTAATACATGTCTTTTAAAAATTAAAAAGTGTTTAATTTCAGTTTTTTTAATATAAAATGACTTATTTCGATATGTGACACAATAGCATATTTTCAGTTTATTCTTGTAGTGCACTTTTCAGAAATAGGATAAAAACTGTACAATGATTTCAGAATAAAAGAGACTTAGAACGAAAACGGTATTTTAAAAAAATATAGTTTCAGTATAATACTGACTTAAATTGGGAACCTTTTTAAAAAACCTTAATTTTAATTAAAAATTTGCAACATACCATTTTTTTATTGATCATGTTTCACAAAAAATCAAATAATTGATACATTTTCATACAAAATTAATTAATTAAATCAGTTCAAAGTTGAAAGTTTGCAGTTTCAATACTTCGTTTGTTTTCCCAAAAAAATGTTTTTTTGAAATACGTCACTACTATTCTGAAGGTGCGATAGGTAGTTACAACAGATATAACATTACGTGTAAAAAAATTGACTTGTACACACTCACGTATAAAGAATGTTCAACGGCCAAGTCACACAACATTTTAATTATAATAATAAAGAAATCGCAGTAAGAAACCTTAGACTTGGTACGACTTTGTCTAGATTTCATTACTTTTTAGAGATAAACAAGCAGCTCCATCGAGACTTGGCTAGTTTTTTACAGAATGTTTTTGGTGGGATTTCACTTCTTTTTGTAGAAACGTGGGAATATTGATTTACATTATTAGATTTTCTTATTTGACACAGATTCTTTTCTTTTTAGGAGTAGTTTTTTTATTATTACAAATCTTTCTTTATTAGGTATTGTTATAATCCGTCACTAATCATAAAATTCCTAACCTATTCAAATCTTCGAATTGTTATAATAACAACTAGTGACGTGTGCGGGTATTACCGCCACTCTTAGTCCAATGCATTATATTTTGACCAAATTTTGAGCGAAATTAATATTTTAGTGTAATTTTTTTATTTAATTTGTGTAATGTTCGAGTAGAATAAAGTTAATCGTTCGATTATTTCTTCTTGTAAACTTGTAAGTATAAGTATAAAAGTCAGTCTAGTCTTATCCAGAGTTTTCCTTTAATTTTATTTATATGCGTATTAAGAGGAAAGGCGGGCGGAGAGACTTTTGAAAATTCGGTTTTTGAAGAAAGTAGTGCTGTCGCTCTATCGCAAGGTTTGTGAATGTGTGCTTAAGTTGACAGTGTGTGAGTGTCAAAGCGCGCTCGTTTCATGTAGTTGTCTACTTACTCACCAAAATCATTTTAAACATCTGCACACGTTAATTGGCATTATTGACGTATAAACAAGGGGTAAGCATGACAGTACAAGGTAGCCATTGTTAGAAGGAAACCACTGATGCTTTAAACTTTACAATATATTATCACAAGGATGGATTCAACGTTACGATTACAATACTTTTATAGGCCAGCGACGCCATAATGCTTATTATTAATTTATACAATGCAAGAGACTACTACAACGAGAATCGCACGCGCCGCCATTAAACAATGCTCTCTAGTGTTGTCAGTTCATCCGGTAACAGTGACGCGACGTGTTAGTCGATTCTAATTTCGGTTAACAGTTCGGCGATCCTGACTTTCCGGCGTCCTCGCAGGAACTCAGCTCACCCCTCAGGCACGTGCACATCTTCGACCGAGGAAGCTGTAAAGAACGGTGTTGTCTGGGGCGGTGAGTTGTGCAGAACATCTATACCGCCGCAGACAACGTTAGCCCCGAAGGCAATCGTAGATCAGTTAGCAAGCCCCGAAGGCAATCGTAGATCAGTTTGCAAGCCCCGAAGGCAATCGTAGATCAGTTAGCAAGCCCCGAAGGCAATCGTAGATCAGTTTGCAAGCCCCGAAGGCAATCGTAGATCAGTTAGCAAGCCCCGAAGGCAATCGTAGATCAGTTAACAAGCCCCGAAGGCAATTGTAGATCAGTTAGCAAGCCCCGAAGGCAATCGTAGATCAGTTAGCAAGCCCCGAAGGCAATCGTAGATCAGTTTGCAAGCCCCGAAGGCAATCGTAGATCAGTTAGCAAGCCCCGAAGGCAATCGTAGATCAGTTAGCAAGCCCCGAAGGCAATCGTAGATCAGTTAGCAAGCCCCGAAGGCAATCGTAGATCAATTAGCAAGCCCCGAAGGCAATCGTAGATCAGTTTGCAAGCCCCGAAGGCAATCGTAGATCAGTTAGCAAGCCCCGAAGGCAATCGTAGATCAGTTAGCAAGCCCCGAAGGCAATCGTAGATCAGTTAGCAAGCCCGAAGGCAATCGTAGATCAGTAGGCTTATTTGCTATCGCTTGTTGACAACCCAAGCAAAGTTCAGTAAATAAAAATAATGGCATAAACGCAAAATTATCATCGACTATGATCGGTGGCCAATTATTTAATAGTATATCTCGTTAATAATCGACGTTAGACGATGCGAAATTGGTATTTTCACATAGTATTTAAGAAAGAAATTATTGCTTTCGTTGACAACTGCCATAGTGAATACGCCCACTGGTAGAAACGCCCCGAAGGCAATGTGTAATGCAGTTGTGGTAATGTGATATTCCGCTGAGGCCATGTGATATGCCGCTGAGGCCATGTGATATGCCGCTGAGGCCATGTGATATGCCGCTGAGGCCATGTAATATGCCGCTGAGGCCATGTGATATGCCGCTGAGGCCGTGTGATATGCTGCTGAGGCCATGAAATATGCCGCTGAGGCCATGTGTTATGCCGCTGAGGCCGTGTGATATGCCGCTGAGGCCATGTAATATGCCGCTGAGGCCATGTGATATGCCGCTGAGGCCTTGTGTTATGCCGCTGAGGCCATGTGTTATGCCGCTGAGGCCGTGTGATATGCCGCTGAGGCCATGTAATATGCTGCTGAGGCCATGTAATATGCCGCTGAGGCCATGTAATATGCCGCTGAGGCCATGTGATATGCCGCTGAGGCCTTGTGTTATGCCGCTGAGGCCATGTGTTATGCCGCTGAGGCCGTGTGATATGCCGCTGAGGCCATGTAATATGCTGCTGAGACCATGTAATATGCCGCTGAGGCCATGTGATATGCCGCTGAGGCCATGTGTTATGCCGCTGAGGCCGTGTGATATGCCGCTGAGGCCATGTGTTATGCCGCTGAGGCCATGAGCACTAATGATCAAAGCAGAGCATCGTTAGCTATCTCAGAATCTAATATTACCCTACATTTATCAGAACCATCGATATTTTCGCTCAGCCTTTCCGTCGTTACACAGAAACAACCCAAACCAGCAAAGAATGCACCACCCACAACCAATTTTCTGCCCACACTCGGCACAATGGGTTATGCTCTACAGTGTTCGAAATCTTTTTTTTTGTTTTCTTTTCCGTACCCGAAGGCAATCGGCGCAAGCCAAAAACAAATGAAAATCATACCTTTATATCATCAATTACTCTAGTTGCAATTTGAAGGTAATATTGATTATTTACCCAGACACCAGCGCAGTATGTTACCTCTCTGCAGTATTGCGAACTTCCAACCAACCAGTCCTTTATCTTTTAGAGGTCGCTCAAAATGATCCACTTCTAGTTTGAGGGCAAGCATTTATACGCCAGAAAAGCATAAACCCCGAAGGTGATAAACTGCGAAGCAAACATTATCTAATATAATTTATCCAATACCATAAGCTAGTCAAGGTTTTAGCCAAGACGAGTATCGAAGCTATTCATCATACAAAACCAAACTAGTGTTGGGACAGCCAACTGCTCATAATAAACATCACTGACTTCAAAAGCCATTCGAAGTCCCAAATCCCAAATAAATATCAAGGCCATAAATATATTCAACTCAAGTTGCATGTAAGCATTTCCATAGTCCCGAGTGACTGTCATCTGCCATAGCATCACTCATCTGTAAAAGCTAATCCAAGTCCCAAGTCTCAAACCATGCAGTATTTATGTCAAACGATGACAACGTTAAGCTATCGTTAAAGCTCAATGATAACCACAAATAACTTCAAAATGTAATACACATCAATTTGAATAATCCCATATCTTGGCACAAGCAATCAACTGAATGATTATATCAACCAGTAGTCCATAATCCAATATTAAACATTATGTCTGACTGTTGGGCACGTCTCTTTGAAGACATCAAAACAGTTAAAAACTCACCAGTTAATTAAGACTAGCACAGTGGAAATTTTGAGCCACACCATAAGCTAGTATCATAATCCACCAGTCTTTTCTAAAATACTAAGTCAACAGAAACTTACAGAACAGTTGAAAGGTGTTTTATCAATCAGCCAATATCAGTCATGATGGAATACATATAAAAGTAAACATACCTACCTCAATTCCTTTTAAATTATTCTATCATCATTTTGGTCCTTAATACTTTTTACCTTATTTATTTATATTATTTTTTCATGGTTAAATTCAGCTGGTTACCATAATGCCAAAACACAACCTTTGTTATGTTTATCACACTTATTGCATAAACCGACAGACAGCAGCATGTTGTTCCAAAGCCAAAGATATATTTCATAATGCCTGTGTCTGGTAACTTAATAACATAATATTCAATTTTCTGAAATCACAATACATAATCTTACTAAGAAAATATTAATTCCATGACATAAGTCAATGTTCACCATGCATACAATCATGTTAACATTGTTTGGTAGCGCCATCTATGTTTTCTAAGACGGACTAAGTCGTCTCATCAATATTTCGCACTATTATATTAGTTCCGCAATTGACCACATTCGTAGTGAGCGATGTGACCCCCGCCCCTTCCTTAGATTCCTTCCGCACGCCTGGCGCATATCATCGAGTTCGCGCCTGTGTCGCTCCCGCCGCCCGTGTCACCCCGTGCTGCATCGCTTCCTTACCGCCGCTGTTGGATAGCGAAATATTGTGATAAACCGCCCGCGGGTGTGAACGTGACAGTTTTGTGATCGAGAAGAAAGAACGCCGCAGGAAAGAACGCCGCCGGCCGCCATCTTGTACAGCCCCACGCTGGAGAGCCAGGTATGCGTGCTTTCCCCTAATAAATACATCGCTCGCTCACCTCTTGGCGAGAACCGCCATCCTCCAAAAAATACAGTCCACTTAATCTATACTTTGTTTATCGCCAAGCCATTTTTTGGTCCAATCGACCCGGATTCATATATCCATATCATATTCCCGCTCGCGTAGGTATCTTCTAGAAGTGCCTATCTAGGTAGTTGTAGCACCTAGCTGCACTCCTAGTTCACAAATATACCCATTACGTAGTTATTTCCCGCACCGCCGGTAGGTAATATACTCTTACGTAGCTACCTACTGACTTACAATTTATAAATTATTCAAACTATCATAGTCGTTTTGTAAATTCATATTTCAAGCGCCTTTTAGTTCCACCGCCTTTAAAGTCGTTGCCTTATTAGGTACAATACATACTTACCGCATTAATTAAACTACAGTATTACTTTAGGTTATTTACTTCTACCTACATTAGGTATATAAAATGTCGCAACAAAAGAAATTATGTACTTCTGACGATAATGAATTGGCAATCTTAGAAGCTAAACGCAATGTTTTATTTGAGCGTATGCAAAACATTTTCGAGCGTTCAAAAACCGCCAAAGTTTCCGAAGTCAACAAAGAGTCATTTCTTAGTTATTGTATGACAGTAGACGATATTCGAACCGATTTTCATAAATTATTAGACGCTTATAATGCACAATTACTTTCTATTAATCCTGAATCTAAACCAAATTATCAGGCGTACACCTCATTCGAAGATCTTTATTGTATCATAAAACGCATACAATCGCAGTTAGAGAATCGACAGTCCGCGAAGCCCAGCACTGCCGGACCGGCTGTCCGAGCACCGAAACTGCCCGCGATTGAACTCGTGTCATTTGACGGCGATATACGAAACTGGCCATTATTTTATGCAAGTTTCAAGTCTACAGTGCACGATAACGCCTTGCTGACGGACGCTGACAGGTTGTACTATTTAATAGGTAAGCTGTCGCCGAAAGCGCAATCTACATTCGCAGGTGTCACACCAAGTGCTGAGAATTATCAGGTCATATTTCAGTCACTTCTTGATAGATATCAGGATACTCGCATCCTCGCGTCTACTTACTTTGATCAAGCTTTAAATCTTAAATTGTCCGGTCCCGCGTCGGTTTCAAATTTACAACTGTTTATTGATAACTTTGTTACCGCAGTAAATTCCCTTAAAAACCTAAAGTTAGAAAACCTTGCCGACTTTATGTTATTGCAACTCGCATTAAAAAAGTTCGACACGGAAACCGTTCGTGCATTCGAAATGACCGAACGTCATAATAAAATACCCACCCTAAATAGTTTTCTTTCATTCATTAAAGATCAGTGTCGAATATATCGGAATACGCAGCTTAGTTCGTCTAGCTCGTCTAGTAATAATAACATAAGTAAACAAAACTTTAATAAATCGCGAAATAGTAATAATAAGTCGGCCCCTAACCCGCAATCTTACGTAGCATGTTCGGAATCCGCAAATAATTCACACAAGTGTCTGTGCGACAATATTGTACACGACCACCTTTTTAAATGTCCCGCCTTTCATAATTTAAATCCGACTGCTCGTTTTAAATCCGTAAAAGAAAATAAAGCTTGTGTCAATTGTTTGAGTATTAAGCATAAAACACGCGATTGTTCTAGTAAAACCAAGTGTCGCTCATGCAATCAACAACACCATACGTTATTGCATTTTAAGAAAAGGTATCCGTTATTTGACCCCGGTAACCTTGACGTAAACGTAAATCCTAGCCCAGCTGTTTCGTTCTCTTTATCGCAGGCGCAGGCCGCTCGTACCACGGCGCCTGTTCCCCCCGCTTCTCAGTCCGGAGTTTCATTGTGTACAACGTCCGTTGCGCTCGCACGCAGGCAGTGCGCGCGCACTCACCACACTCAGCGCGAAGCCGAGCGTCAATGTACCGCGTCCACTACGATATTATTAGCTACCGCGCAAGTTATTCTTTACGATTTGAACAACACGCCGCGCGTGGTTCGTTGTTTACTTGATAGTGCATCACAAAGTAGCTTTATTACTTCGGATAGTTTCAAACGTCTTGGACTTTTGAATAACTTTAAAAATACTAACTTAGTAGTTAAAGGGATCGGTGGTTCAGAAAAATCTTGTAAGGGTTCCGTCGATATTAAAATACATTCGCGTTTCAATAACGATATTAATTTCAACGTTTCATCGCTTATTGTGGAACGTATTACGGACACGTTACCTAGCGCTCACGTGGACGTTTCGTTACTCGCGCACCTCAAGACATTGCCGCTCGCTGATGCTCACTTTGCTCAGCCGGGTAATATCGATGTCTTGATCGGGGCTTCAGTTTTTCCGCACTTACTACTACCTAATGTTGTACGTAGTGAGCAATATAATTTACCTCCCGCTATTGAGACGGTATTTGGCTATGTAGTTATGGGTGCCGTACCTACGCTGCATAATATTCATTATACTACGTCTTGCTGTTCTGTTCTTCAAGAAAATAGTATTAATTCTCTTCTTAAGCGATTTTGGGAGCTTGAAGAGGTCTCCGCACCGCCCTCACTGAGCCGTAAGGATCTCGAGTGTGAAGAACATTTCCGCGCTACCACTGTTCGCGACGATAGTGGTAGATATGTTGTAGCGTTGCCGTTCTGTGGCGACCCGTATTCTTTAGGCGACTCGTACGCTGCTGCACTTAGGCGCTTTTACTGTTTAGAACGTAAACTCGACGCGTCGCTTAAATTACGCGGTGCATATAATGACGCTATGCGTGATTACATAAATAAAGGTTTTTTAAGCCCGGTTGTAAACGACGAGGGCAATTCTCTTCCCGCGTATTATATACCGCATCACGGCGTGGTTCGCGAAGATAAGACCTCCACTAAACTTCGTGTGGTTTTAGATGCTAGTTGCCGAACTACATCGGGTCAGTCGATCAATGACATTTTGCATGCCGGTCCTGATCTACAGGGTGATTTATTTAACATCTTAATTAAATTCCGCCTTTTCGAAATTGCTCTTTCAGCTGATTGTCGACAAATGTTTCTCAATATCGGCATTCGAGAATCCGACCGTAGATTTCAACGAATTTTATATCGCTTTGACAATAGTGAGCCTTTAACCGTGTATCAATTTAATCGCGTTTGTTTTGGACTTAAGTCCAGTCCATATCACGCGTTACGAGTTGTCCGCCAGTTGATCGCTGATGAAGGCGACAACTTTCCCGCTGCAGCAGCTGTTGCTGCTTCCGCTTTATATATGGACGACATCGTCTGTAGTGTCGCAACCGCTCCGCAAGCAGTTTCGCTTTGTAAAGAGCTTATTCAGCTTTTCAAACGAGGCCAATTTGACCTTGTCAAATGGACAAGCAATTCCAAAAAGGTTCTCGCGCACATACCTGATTCGCATAAAGCTTCTCCAGATATTGAGTTCGAGAAGTCCGCACATCATAAGGTTCTTGGATTACGCTGGGACAGAAATTATGATAACTTTCGCTTTGACATCTTATCACCAGATGATAAATGTACCAAACGCACTATGCTATCCACAGTGGCTCGTTTATGGGACATAATGGGTTTTGTGGCGCCTACCATTTTGTACGCCAAGCTCTTGATCAAAGAGCTTTGGTTAGCAAAATGTGATTGGGATGACACTCCTCCCGACCATATTGTCGCTGCTTGGAAACAAATTTGTGCTGAACTTCCCGTACTCAATCAAATAATTGTGCCGCGCCATCTAGGTTTAGTCGATGGATGTACCGCTAACTTAATAGGTTTCGCTGACGCCAGTGAACGCGCTTATGGCGGAGTCATATATCTGCAAGTCCGCATTGGATCTAACTACTCTGTGCAGCTAGTTTGTGCCAAGTCTAAGGTCTCGCCTGTTAAAACCATTTCGGTTGCGAGACTGGAGTTGTGCGCGGCTCTGTTGCTGTCTCAGTTGCTTCGCAAGGTTCAAGACACAATTGCGTCCCATCACTACATCAATAAGATATACGCATTTTCGGACTCCAAAGTAGTGCTCGCTTGGATTAATTCTTCTCCGCACCGCTGGCAGACCTTTGTCGCCAATCGCGTTACTAAAATAATTGAACTTATTCCTGCTACTTGTTTTAATCACGTCGCGGGTATTGAGAATCCTGCGGATTGCCTGTCTCGTGGTGTTACTCCGGCTAATCTTCTGGATCATCCTTTGTGGCATCATGGCCCTTCTTGGATTTCGCGTGATCCATCAGAGTGGCCTATACATCCATCTGTCCACGATGCCGAGGACGAGGATATACCTGAGCGGAAGTCTGTCTCTCATCCCGTGACTGTTGAGGTTGCGGAATCTCCTATTTACGCACTCGCGCTACGCATGTCATCGTGGTCTAAGTTACTACGTGTCATCGTTTATGTCTGTAGGTTTATTAAGAAATTACCTAATGGAACTTCTGTTTCAAGCTCTGATCTTGAGGTCGCAGAGTATACATTATTGCGCGCCCTACAGGCTGTTCATTTTAGTAAGGATGTTCAAAATTTGAAAAATAACATTCCTTGTTCTCCCGCTCTTCTTAAACTCAAGCCGTTTCTCGATGAGCACGGCATAATACGTGTTGGCGGTCGTTTGTCAAATTCGGACGTACCTTACAACTACAAGCATCCTTGCATCCTGCCGCGTCACGATCATGTAGTCAACCTTCTTGTTGATTTTTATCACAAGAAGCATCTCCACGCAGGTCCAGAGTTACTCATGTCCTTACTTAGGCAAAACTACTGGATTCTCGCTGCACGACGAATAATTCGCCACATAATTCATAAATGTAACACCTGTTTTAAATTCCGTCCGCGTCCGATCTTTCCTCCAATGGCAGATCTTCCTAGCCAACGTGTCAATCAGGTAGATAAAGCGTTTACACATACCGGTTGTGATTACGCAGGACCACTGCAGTATACACCAGTTCGTGGTCGAGGCACTAAAGGCCGTAAGGCTTGGCTATGTATTTTCACATGCCTAACAACGCGCGCTACGCACATCGAAGTTGCGACGGATTTAAGTACGGTTTCATTTCTCGCAGCTCTAAAGCGATTTCTCTCGCGACGTGGTCCCGTACAGTGTTTATACACGGATAACGGCACTTGTTTCGTGGGTGCAAGTTCTTATCTACGCGATCTCTATAAATTTCTCAATAAAGAGTATAGTTCACGTCTTCAGGAGGAACTTTCCATTAATCACATTGATTGGAAGTTTATTCCGCCTGCTTCACCCCATTTCGGTGGATGTTGGGAAAGCATGGTCAAAGTAATTAAAACGCATCTCTTCAGAGTCATAGGCCAACAAATCCTTTCTTATGAAGAGCTCTTAACTGTCCTTGTGGAAATCGAGGCACTTGTTAATTCGCGCCCGCTAACAGCACTGAGTAGTGACCCTGCTGAACCATCCGCGTTAACTCCCGCGCATTTCTTAAATACAGTGCCATTGTCGTCACTTCCCGCGCCTGAAGCCGACTCTTCTAGCTTGCTTCAGAGACATACTCTTCTTGATAATCTCGTACAGTCGTTTTGGCGACGCTGGCGCTCAGAATATCTTCACCAACTTCAGGCTAGATCTAAATGGAATAGTCCTGCATCCCCTATACAGGAGGGTACGTTGGTCATTATTATAAACGATAATTCAGCACCGCTTTCATGGCCACTAGGCATTGTTGAGAAGTTACATACCGCAAAGGACGGCACAACCCGCGTCGTTACTGTAAAAACCGCGAAGGGTAGCTACGTGCGCCCTGTTGTACGTCTCTGTCCGCTACCGACTCAGTGAGATCTAGCTTGAAGTTGGATCTCTTTCTTAGTTTAGGTATTTAGTTTGTAATTCGATTATAATTGGTTCCGCTTTGTTTACGCAATTAATTTAAAAATATTTTAACGCTGTCTTAGACTGTGTATAGGTTATGCGGTAGTACACCTTACATAGCTAGATTATATTTCTTTTAATGGCAACCCTTTAAGGCCGGGGGGAAATGGTAGCGCCATCTATGTTTTCTAAGACGGACTAAGTCGTCTCATCAATATTTCGCACTATTATATTAGTTCCGCAATTGACCACATTCGTAGTGAGCGATGTGACCCCCGCCCCTTCCTTAGATTCCTTCCGCACGCCTGGCGCATATCATCGAGTTCGCGCCTGTGTCGCTCCCGCCGCCCGTGTCACCCCGTGCTGCATCGCTTCCTTACCGCCGCTGTTGGATAGCGAACTATTGTGATAAACCGCCCGCGGGTGTGAACGTGACAGTTTTGTGATCGAGAAGAAAGAACGCCGCAGGAAAGAACGCCGCCGGCCGCCATCTTGTACAGCCCCACGCTGGAGAGCCAGGTATGCGTGCTTTCCCCTAATAAATACATCGCTCGCTCACCTCTTGGCGAGAACCGCCATCCTCCAAAAAATACAGTCCACTTAATCTATACTTTGTTTATCGCCAAGCCATTGTTCATAAAAATAATTTTACATCCCGGTGACATAACACTTAGTCCACCTTTTCTCAAATTTATTAATGTTATATGCATTAAACATTCCTGGAACAAGTTAACTTTGACAACACCTTTTCCACCAGTCTCGATACCACTGATATTATGTAAGTACCATCTCAATTATTTGCAAACAATAGCTTTTGATACTAGACCATTTCTGAAAATAGTAATATTATAGAACGGGGATTAGCGCGTACATGCTTAAATACCTTTAGGGCTTGACGTTTCGACCGGGTTACACAGGCCGTGGTCGCAAGCAGACTGGAGATGCGGTGTCATCGCTCCGTGCACGAAGTAGATTTTTCATCTACCCCCTGTTCTTCAAGTACCCTACACACTACACTGACCGTGTCCGTATTCTGTTCACTAACCGACTTTGCAGAAAAGCGAGGTTGTGTTAAGCGAATCACTGGATACCAAGATGCAGAGAGTTTAAAGCCGTCTTCCCGATTGAAATTTGGATGCTTCTTGATTTCAATCGCTTCTCGCACTGCTCTCGAATGAAAGTGGCGATCGGTGGAGAGGACTTGCGCGCGATGGAATTGAATCCAGTGATTTACGCCAGCCTGTAGTATGTGATCTGCTATTGCCGATTTAGTGGTCTGACGGTTCTTAACAGCCGCGATATGCTCTTTGAGCCTTTCCGCGATAGTTCGCTTCGTTTGCCCTATGTACGATTTACCGCAGCTGCAGTCGATTTTATAGACACCTGGCTGTTGTAGGGGTAGAACATCCTTCGGTGTGCCCACCATGTTGTGTACCTTTGTCCCCGGAGTGTAGACGGTAGGGATGGAGACTTTTCTAAGTACTCCCCCAATCTTGTCCGTAACTCCTCTGACGTATGGCATGTAGGCTCTTTGTCTATTAACGTCCGGATGTCTGACCCGCTTCGACGGTCGTTTCATTTTTCTTTTCACCTTAAATCCATTTTTGTGTAGTACCTCCTGAACATGGTCCAGCTCGCGCTCTAAGTGTTCAGGGTCACAGAGGTCATATGCTCTATTCTTCAGTGATGTTATCATGGATTGCAGGTGTCCAGGGTGGCGATGCTAATCCCCGTTCTATAATATTACTATAAACATGCAGCGCGATAGTTTAAAAGTTATCATTTCTGAAAACTCAAACGTTTCTGAAACAAGTTTAACTTTGACTATACTTTGACCACCAGTTTTAACATCACTTATAATAATATGTTTTTAAAACATTTGTTCACAACATTTTGAGTTCCTGAAACATTCCTGTAAACTCTACTCGACAATATCAGAAACAAGTGTGACTTAGAGAACAATTTTTCGACCAGCATTAATATCACAAATATTGTTATACTCTTTGAATCATTTATTTCAATAGCTTTCTGAAACAAGTTTAACTTCATCCACCAATATTAATACAATTAATAATACATAAATGCACTGAATATTTGGTCCATAATACTCAACACACAACAAGTCAATCCACACTCCATAAAAAACATGAGATACCACAAATTAAAACATAATCTCTACAGTGAAATAAAACTACTTTTTACGGATTTTTTCGCGGTTTATATTTAGATTTTATGTCCCGACGTTTCGACACCTTTGCAGGTATCATGGTCACGGGCAGACTGAGATGGCGTTCGTCTTGACAGTAGATGTTGCTCGTTCTACCTTCATATTTTAACTAATTATTTGAGTTCCGACCTACGCAATATGAGCTCACTGTGTCTTGATGTCTTGCAGCGCTGCTCTTGGGTTTGGCCTTGAGTTTATGTATTATTGTGTCCCAAGTAGGTGATATCTTCCAGCCATCTTCTCTATTGAAATTAGGGTGTTTTTTAATTTCAATAGCCTCGCGAAACATCCTAGGTAGGAATTTGGGTTCTTTAGCGAGGATCTGTGGTTGGTCAAATCTAAGATATCACCTACTTGGGACCCAATAATACATAAACTCAAGGCCAAACCCAAGAGCAGCGCTGCAAGACATCAAGACACAGTGAGCTCATATTGCGTAGGTCGGAACTCAAATAATTAGTTAAAATATGAAGGTAGAACGAGCAACATCTACTGTCAAGACGAACGCCATCTCAGTCTGCCCGTGACCATGATACCTGCAAAGGTGTCGAAACGTCGGGACATAAAATCTAAATATAAACCGCGAAAAAATCCGTAAAAAGTAGTTTTATTTCAATGTCTAACATTCGCGTAAACCTAAGAAACCAATATAATCTCTACAGCCCCTTTTGAGCCCAGCACAACCCTAATTTCAAGTGTTACATGTGGAAACCGCTAAGAGTAAGATCCAATTTAACTCCAACTATCACTAGTACCTGTTTATATTATTCTGTACTGTTATGAACATCAAATATTCCTGTAAACATCACTTAACCATTTTTCCAGGTAAAGAATATCATATAATTCATTTATAATCTGTAAAGTTGTTTATAAATTTTTACTTTTAATAAACATTGAATACTCCATCTTTGTACCATAGCCAAAGTGAGTAGACTTCTATGAGTATAATTCAGACAAACCATAACATGAGAAATTATTATCACAGTAAAATCAACATAAAATCATACCTGTTATCACCCTACCTTTTATATTGGGGTAGCATAACATAACTCACTAAATGATTGTTATTAATCAATCATCTTGTATTAAACTTTAGTTATTCCACATACTAATTCCTTAAAATACATTGAATACTACTTGGAATGTTAACTGAAACAGAAATAGTTATAATACATTTTCTTAACAATTCCTTCGATGATCATCCTTTATTAGCATTTATTTCCTTTCATTTAAATTGCTTCATAGTATTCCTCGAGTGTCAGATATATTGGATCATAACTTCCACTTGTGATCTGGTCTATTAATTTTATTATTGTAGTTAATTGCATAATTACTTCATATAACCACAATATACTTCTGTTTGTCTCTCTACAGAATTTCATTGGGTAACACTCATATTAAGACCTGTAAAACTTCAGATTTATAAACATTTAACAGTTATTATTGAAAGACATTAACCATTTCCATTGTGTCATAATTTTATTTGTTTTATTGAAACAAATAATGCATTATGAGCAGCAAGGCTTGGAAACCGGGTTAAATCTCGTACCGGTTAACGCCTAAGTACGTAGGGAACATTTTATTTCGGTTTCGTTCTACCCTTAACCGCAATTAACCGGTTTCCGCAATTAAAGGTTCGTAAAGAGGTTTTGTTCAATTAACCGGTTAATACCGGTTTTTGCCGTCTACCTTCAATGCGCAGGAGTGCTGAAGGTCAAACGCGATTCATTCGTAAACAAACACACATGTGAAACGGACGTAATGTGGATTGTGCAAATCTACACCAATATTTAAAATTGTATTGTGCGTCCGCTCAGCCATCCTCGGCGCTCGCGGATTATACCGGTTAATAAGGGTTATCAATAACGCTCTTTTAACGGTTTGACTCCGAACGAAAAAACGAAAAAACCGATATATACCGGTTAGTAACCAGTATTTTTCAAACCGGTTCCAAGCCTTGATGAGCAGTATAATTTGTACAAAACATACAATAAATAATACTATAATTTTTCAATTTATCTAATCATTGTTATGACAGATTACTTCCTTAAATTATATTAATGTATGATTATTGATCAAGTATTAAGTCTAAAGTTGTTGTAAATTGTTAAGTCACAACACATACATGTTAACTGAATTCTGGATGACTTTGTTTCATTATGATTTATTGGACTTTAATATGTTTTATTAAAATGTATAAATTATGTATCATTAGCTCCATTATGTATAAATTTAAATGTTTGGTTATGTTTATCTACTTTGTTATCTGATGACAATGTTTGACAACATTGTTTACCTACTTATATATTTTATTGTATAAAACAAATGAAGAACATCATGCAGATAGTTGATAGGGTAAAATTGAACCCGTGCATTTGAACTGAGTTGTTCATTAAACTTTATTAAAGTTATCTTGTAAAACTTAACAACACAATAATAATAAGTTTAAGTCGATACATTACCGAATGTCCTTTGTTAGGATCATAAAAGTCTTACCACATGCATTCACATGTTTATTCGATTCCAATAAGTATTTTTACCCACAAACAATACTTATAACTTCGTATCATCGACCATGTTGTTTCACAACTTAATAAATTATTACTATAACGTACTTATTGATATGTCTAACATTATAGTTTGACCATAATATCTTTAAATTAAATAACTTTTTGCAAATTGAAATAACTTTTTCAACTTTTTAAATTACGAACAATCATTATGGCGGGCAAGTCGGTAGGTACGCGTCGGTCGCTAATCTCACTTCTGAGATGTTAGAAGGAAACCACTGATGCTTTAAACTTTACAATATATTATCACAAGGATGGATTCAACGTTACGATTACAATACTTTTATAGGCCAGCGACGCCATAATGCTTATTATTAATTTATACAATGCAAGAGACTACTACAACGAGAATCGCACGCGCCGCCATTAAACAATGCTCTCTAGTGTTGTCAGTTCATCCGGTAACAGTGACGCGACGTGTTAGTCGATTCTAATTTCGGTTAACACCATATATTATGATGAACTTTTTGAAATAATAGCCGTAGTAGTAAACAGCTTAGTGGTAGTATGATTGGGAATTAATATTCTTGCTGCAAGTTCGAATCTTAGGCGAGACACCCTTTTTGAGTTTTAGTAACTAATCTTTTTTAGTTAAATTTTGTTGCTTTGTACGACATAAGAATATTTTTGATTGTTTATATTTTTGTCGTGCATTTTTCACACAACTCGACCTATGCATAAACAATGATTATTTTGTGTTTGTGTTTACTATATTTCCGTAGTTAAGTTTGATGCCCATTGCAGACCAAGAGTGAATTATGGCGTAAAAAAATTATGTTGATTATGTTATATCTGTGGCATCATCTATAGTATTCTATCTATCGTCTATCATCTATTGTACTTAAGATTATTATATGTTTACTAGCTGTGCCCGCAACTTCGTTCGCGTGGATGATGAAACTTTTCAATTAGTTTTTTGTTTTAAGTGCTATTTGTGTAGAACGTTATCTATCTATTGGGTCCTATCCTGTTTATTATCTTCACGAATGATTTGATAAATTTTATTAAAATGATCTCTCCAGACATTAATCTCGTAGTTTTTGCTGTAGTTGGAGCGAAAAGCATTAGTGAACTGACAGAGAAGGTCAATATTTCGATGGAAGCTTTTCATTTCTGGTTCAATACAAATAAATTAATAATAAATATTAAAAAAACTAACATTATGATATTTCGAACCACTGCAGGAAATAAAGACGATATGTATATAACCCTAAACAATGAAGGTATTGAATTAGTGAGAGAAGTCAAATTCCTAGGTATTCAGTTGGATGATTTGCTAAACTGGAAAAAAGAACTAGCACACGTAGACTCCACTATTTCTTCTGCGTGTTATGCGTTGAGAACATTGAGAGAGGAAATAAATACGGAACAATTGAAGTTAGTGTATTATGCACTAGTTGAGTCCAGACTTCGATACAGTATACAGTTCTGGGGGAAAAGTTATGGTTACAATTTTCAGCGAGCCTTCATCCTCCAAAAAAGAGCAATACGTACAATTGTCAGAATCACACAAAGACAAAGCTGTCGACCTCATTTTAAACATTTAAATATTTTAACACTGCCCAGCTTATACATACTTGTGTTGTTAGTTAATTTTAAGAAATATGTCAACGAATATGAGTCTGGGGAAGAAAGAATAGTGAGGGAAAACACTCGGAGAAAGGATTTTAAAAATAGAGTTATACCAAATTTCAACATTGTTAAGCATAGCCCTCATTACCAAGCTGTACAATTATTTAATAGACTGCCAGCAGATTTGAAAATTTTGTTATACACTAGCTCTTTTAAGGCTAAGCTCAGAGCATTTCTGTTGGATAGAAACTTATACTCAATAGACGAACTGTAAATTAATCTAGTTAAGTTGTGTTAATTTTTGTTTTTTTATTTGTTTGAATTTTTATCTATGTCTGTTCAATTTAGAATTTATATTAATGTTATTATTTATTATGTGTGAAATGTATCAAATACAATGTAAATTGTTCCTGATAAATAAATAAATATCGAGCATACCTCTAGGCTAGTCTCATTCGCCTAGCGTATCTCGATGTAGCAGAAAGAGGTGGTCTTTTTCTGGAAGGCATCGTGTTATAATTATATATATATAATATATATATATATACTACTTCTCAGCCGATTTCGGCTATGGTGACTGCTACCGACTATCACATGCAGAGGAGCCAAGGTGGTCAGCTCTCTTGTTCGCCCTTTGATGGCTGCAGTATCCTATCTTATGAGTAAACGTGCGCGCGCATCGGCTGCACGTTAGGACATCGTCGACATAGTTATAAAACATGGCTGCTGGTGGTCTAGCCTTAAGGGCATCACGCTTCGAATCCAATTCTATGAACCTCAATGAACCGCATTCCTCACCATGCACTTCCATTCAGGGCGGCAAATGGCCTGTTTCTCCCATTTCTGGGGAACAATATTGCACCTTTTCATGTGTCTTTTCTGAACGTCCTTGAAGCGTAAGAACTGGCCGCCTTGTTTCCGCTTGCCGTTCTGGAGTTCAGAAAAGAAGATGCGTTTGGCCAACCTATCATCATCCATTCGTAAAACATGTCCACACCATCGGAGCTGTCGCCGCATCAGGTATGCGTCTGACATAGACATTTGCGCGTCGTAGCACTTCGGTATTTCTAATCCGGTCCGACCATTTGATTTTGAGAATGTCTTTTATGCACCTTAAATGAAACCGGTCCAGCGTCCGTATATGTTTCCGATAGAGGACCCATGACGCAGAGTACAGAAGATTTGGGAGGACTATGGCCATGTAAACGGAGATTTTTGTGGAAAGCTTCAAATCATGTGATTGTAAGACTTTGGCTCGTAATTTACCGAAAGCAGCTGATGCAGCGCCTATGCGATGGTTTATTTCGGCGTCAAGGTCACACTTAGCTGTAATTGTGCTGCACAGGTATATAAACGTATTTACTTGCTTCAGCTCAGTATTGCCAATGGTCACCTTGACAGGTTCTGTAGCTCCATGAGAGTCGATTGTCATCACCTCAGTTTTCTTCACACTGATTTTCAGACCGAAACGGCAGCAGACTTCCTGAAGATTCGTAATCAGGTCCTGGAGTTCTTGTGAAGAGTTGGTAACAAAACACAGATCATCAGCATACATGATCTCCGTTATGAGAGCGTGTGATACTTGTGTGTAAGCTTTTAATCTGGCCAGGTTGAAAAGTCCTGAAACGTATTTTGATTCCAGCAGAAGTTTGTTCGAGTGCTTCACTGACAACGACAGAAAAGTAAAGAGCAAACAGTGTTGGTGCAAGCACACAACCTTGTTTAACCCCACAACTGACAGGGAAGAACTCTGACTGATCACCATTATAGGTAACACAGCAGGTCATTTCGTCGTGAAGAAGGCGAATCATTCTAACAAACTTCTCAGGAGAACCTAATTTTGCCAGTAAAGTCCAGAGGGCTTCCCGCAGCACACAGTCAAAATGCTTTCTCCAAGTCCACGAAGCACATATACAAAGGTTGACTGTGTTCGCGACTTTTTATCTGGAGTTGCCGGATGGAAAAGATGGCCTCGCAGGTGGGACGAAACCCAATAGAGTTTCTGGCAATATGTCTTCGGAGATGGGTAAAAGCCGGTTGAGAAGAACTCTGGCGAATATCTTCCCAGGGACAAAGAGGAGCGATATACCCGGTAGGAGTTGCAGTCAGAACGGTCTCCTTTGTTTTTATACAGGGTCTCTATACGGGATATTTTAAATTCAGGCGGTATTATTTCCTCGTTCCAAATGCGATCAAAAATTTGCCAGATGTAAGTGTGAAGTTGCTCCCCTCCGTATTTAAGCAGTTCTCCGGCGATGTTATCAACGCCAACTGCTTTTTTATTTTCTGCTCTTTTGTGGCTCGAACTACTTCAGCAAAAGTCAAGTGGCTCAGCAAGCGAATCATTCAGCGGCAAAGGACGAATACGCTTTATAATATAAAGCATATTCGTATGATCAAGATCTGCTAATCGATCTACATTGAGCAGATTGTTAAAGTGCTCTGCCCAACGATCAAGTATATCCTGCTTAGCAGTGAGTTTTTGAGAACCATCTAGGGATCTTAGTGGTGTGGTATTTTTAATGGAAACGCTAATCAACTTATGCATTTCTTCACAAAAAGCGCCTAGTTGGTGTGTGTCTGCGAGCCAATGTATCTGTTTTGCCTTTTCAAGCCACTATCTATCTTTCATGTTCCTTGTTAATCTTCTTAAGGAATCACCACTACTTCGGACTTCTTGAGTGAGATTATGATTACCTTCATTACGCTTTATGAGTATACGATGCTGTTTGAATGCTTCAGTTAGGGCCCTATCATTTTGGTCAAACCAGTCTACGTTGTTACGTTTTTTGCGTCCTATGATTTCTGTAGCCACAGTCAGTACGGAGGATGACAACTGTATCCAGTTTGATATTAGGTCACCTTGCTGGGCATCAAACCCATCTAGCGTGTCTATCAGTCCTTCCTGGTATTTTTCTCGAAGGTCCGCACAATTTAGTCGTTCTAAATTGAGAGATATTGGTTTAGCCCTGCAGGGTCTTCGTGGTTCGCGAAGGCGGAGTCTCAATTTAGTTACCAGAAGCCGGTGGTCTGTCCAGCAATGCGCGCCGCGCATGACGCGGGTGATATGCACCTGGGAGATGTCCCTTCGTCGGGTTATGGCGTAATCGAGGAGGTGCCAGTGTAAAGAACGTGGGTGCATCCAGGTGGTTTTGAATTTGTCACGAAGCCTAAACAGAGTGTTAGTGATGGTAAGGTCGAATTGGGCACAGAGTGTGAGTAGTAATTGTCCGTTACTATTCATATTGCCCACACCATTATTTCCAATCACGCCCGGCCACGACTCAGTATCTCTGCCAACCCTTCACCCAGCAGAAGTATTTGCTTGTTTGAACGTATGTTGCTAAGGCATTGGCAAAGTTCTTCATAAAACTGATCTTTGACACTGTCCTCGTTACGCATTGTTGATGCATATACGCTTATCATATTCAGGTAGTTGTTGATTTGTAGGTGAAGGCGCAGTGTGATAATGCGGTAAGAGATGTATTGCGGATATTCAGACAGTTTTTGCGCGATGGTGGATTTGACGGTAAGCCCTACGCCAGCTAACCTTCGTTCCGTTTGGGGTCGTCCTTTTCAGAAGAATGTGTACCCACCACCGATTTCCTCGAGTTCGCCTTGGTCAGCCAAGCGTGTTTCGCTTAACGCAGCTACATCTACGTTGTAGCGACCAAGTTCGCGTGCCACGACAGCAGTTTTACGCTCCGGGCAAAATCTTTAAGACTATTTTTAAAGAAGAGCCCTAACACCTAGCGCCTACCTACACTTATATGTATATACCAATAAATAAGCAAAATCGACTATTCCAAGTCGCGGGCACAGCTACAATATTTATTTAGAAACTCTAAATGAAGATAAGATACCCAAAAATCAAGGAAAGAACCGCCTAACCCAGGGGTCGGCAACCTTTTGAGTCGGAAGAGCCAAATATTACTATTTACAAAATTTCAAGTTTTTAAAGAGCCACAAAAATTTTTCTTGCCAACAATAAATAGCCTCTATACTTTCATAAAGTTTGTTGATGAAAAAAAGTAATCTATTTATTCATAAGAAAAATATCTATTTATTCATATATAAGTAGTGTTTTTCACAACAAATAATCACATGATAATGAATAAGATAAAAATGAAAACCATTAAACATTTACTTACTTACAACACTAACTTGTAGGAACTTCAACAACAAACATTTGCAAACAAATTCAATGAGAGCGATGGCTCTGCATGGTTATTCAAGTAGAAAATTTAAACTTTACTAAACAATGTAACTTGTACTTAAAAATAAAAAATAACAATAACATACATTTGAGCAACCAATTCAATGGGAGCGTTGGCTTTGCATGTCTTTAGAAAGTTGGGATAAATTTGGCTCATAACTTGTTGTTTTAAGTTTCAAACACGACTCTAAATTTTCATTTGT
The DNA here is from genome assembly GCA_905475315.1 of Autographa pulchrina. Classification (NCBI taxonomy): domain Eukaryota; kingdom Metazoa; phylum Arthropoda; class Insecta; order Lepidoptera; family Noctuidae; genus Autographa; species Autographa pulchrina. Next base: position 4,578,610 of record FR997761.1, on the reverse strand, counting down.
TAGTTGGCTTCTTACTTTACTTTTAATTATATTCATGCAAGAAAACGCTTGCTCGCACGAATATGTCGATCCGAAGATAGTCAGTACTCCAAATGCCAACTTCTTCACCTCACTGTAGCAATCTGGAAGACTATTCCATGCGTCGAATATAAGTGCCTCAACTCGGGGCATTTCTTTTAAAGCTGTCCATTTTTGTTGCGTTACGTACATACATTTCTGGACCTCCAACTCTTCTAACTTAGTTTTCAACTCTGTAAATTTTCTACTCCACAAATCTTTACTTTTTAAATCGATCAATTGCATTTTTAGAGATGCAGTATCAACTCCAAATGGCTCAATGTGTATTTCGTTACTGTTTGTGTTGAGAGGATTTACTATAAATGCTAGAGTGGTTTTGTTGGTTTTGAATTGCTGAAATCTGCCAGCAAATTCACCTTTAATTTTTTGTATAACTGTGCTGAAGTAATTCGTGTCGACAGTTGCACTGGTTTTATCGCGATATTGCTTTAAAAATTGAAAATGAAGTAATTTACCGCTCTGAATATCTTCTGCAAAAATATTTTTTTTTTTTTCGAAACAAATCAATTCTTCTACTAAAACATAGGCTGGGTTTCCCTTTCCTTGCAGTTTTAGATTCAGCTCATTTAATTTCGCTGTGATGTCCACCATAAAGTAAAATTTTTGCAACCATTTGTCGTTCTCCAATTCAGGGTGATTAATGCCTTTTTCATTGAGGAATGTATTTATTTCATTCAAGCACAAAGCAAAACGCTTCAACACCTTACCTTTGGAAAGCCATCGCACTTTATTGTGAAGAAGGAGGTCAGAATACTGAGTCTCTATTTCGTTTAAAAATTCTTTAAACTGACGATGGTAGAGTGCTTTTGACAAGATGCTGTTAACAATCTTGATTACCAAATTCATGACCTCAACTATTTCGGCAGGAAATGTTTGGGCGCAAAGCGCTTCTTGGTGTATTATGCAGTGAAACGTAAGAACTTCGTGGTTTATTTTGCTCTGAAGAATCGTTGTTGCCCCTTTATTTTTTCCTGTCATACTTCTGGCTCCATCAGTTGCTATTGAAACGATTAAAATTTTATTTAAATCGATCTTATTATCTTCGAAGCATTTTTGCACGGCATTCGCTAAATCTTCCCCTCTAGTTTGTCCCGAGAGCGGTAGTAATCCTAGAAGTTCTTCTTTTGGACCTTGGGAAGATATATACCTGACAAAAAGGGCAACTTGTGCCGTGTCTTTTATGTCGCAAGACTCATCTATAGCAAGTGACAAGGCAGAAGCCAGTTGAATGTCTTCCACCTGCAAATATGTTACATTTGAAGACATTTTAGCTATTCTATCTTGTACTGTTTTAGCAGATAGTGGCAAATCTTTGATTTTCTTCAAAATTTCTGGTTTGTTTTTGAAATCACGAAACAGTTCTTCAGATGCACGTATGAAGCAATCTTTGACATACTCGCCATCTGTGAATGGTTTGCCTTTTTTTGCAATTTCTAGTGATACCGCGAAGCTTGCCAGATTAACATTACTTGTAGATTGCACCCAGTTACTTAACATGGAACTTGATTGCTGTATTTGTTTTTGGAGCTCGTCGACAGCTTTTTTTCGTTCTTCGCCGGCTGCATATTTACTAGCAAACTGAGTATGTTTTGTATTGAAATGTCTTTCTAAATTTGATTTCTTATTGTGTGCTAGTTTTTCGTGGCAAATGAGACAAGTCGGAAAGCCATCTGAGTTGCATATGAAAGCGAACGAATCTGTCCAATCCCGATTGAATTCTCGATGCTCTTCTTCAGTTCTTCTCTTTTTTTTTGTAGATTCCATGCTGGCGGTGAAGCTGTAATAAATAATTTTTAAAATTATTATTTATGAATCCAAAACAGCAGATGACAAGTTTTGCAATTATTTACTACTTATGTCAATGTATGCCTACGTAAATACACACGAGAAGCTGAGCATAATGAAATATAATTTATCAAAAAACATTTTGCAACGATATTTCCCTATTAAAAAATACCGACTTACCTAAATAAAATAAATAAATCTCTAATAATGTAATTATTAAAATAAATAATGTAGACACGAAACACTGTTTGTCTCACTCTGTCACGTACGTGATTGACTTTAAGTAGGTACCTACATAATTTCGTCGCAATCGCCGACTGGCACGAACGGACTTGTCAGAACGTGTTTATCATGGTGCAGTCTGCCGCCGTGTTAAGCTTTTTAATTTTAGCAAATATTAGATACCTACTTAGTTTACGAGTAAAGGTATGGCGAAATCAATCAAAATCGCCAAACATATAAACAATCTAAAACACTTTGATCCTCGGAGTCCGAAAATAGGTTTAATTAATAACAATTTATAGGTAGGTACCTACTTACCTTACTGTTAACATTACACTAATTATTATTTTAACGCTAATTTTTAAATAATAAAAGTAGATAAATTACAAAATAGGCAATATGAAACAGTAGTAGGTATATAGGTACCTACTTTGTTTCTTTTTTGACAATTCTTATCGACTTCAAAAAAGTAAGTAGTTAGGTGTCTTATTTGGAAAAAAATATGTATTTTAAAAATGTAATATCTAATAAGTTGCCTACCTTTACTTCGGTTTTTTATTATTATTATATATGTACATACACCTTTAAGAAGATAAAATTCACTTCTAACTCTTCTACTTGAAACAACAAACTATACGTCACAACCAACACACTGGTGAAGACGCCAAACTGTCTTGCGTCGAAAGTGAATCAAAACCTACATAGAAACATCCGAATACGACGGCGCGGGCGTCATTCGAGAGCTTCCGACGGAATGACGACAGTGACGACGTGGGTCGCGAGGGAGGGGTGCTGCGGTGAGAAGCGAGTATAAGTAGCTGAGAGATAGAAATAATGCCTAAACCTCGTTAATCGTTTCAGAATTTTTTTTTTATAAAATAAATAATATTTGCGAATGGAACTAAAGAGCCGCAGCCTCACATCCAAAGAGCCGCATGTGGCTCGCGAGCCGCAGGTTGCCGACCCCTGGCCTAACTTATACCAAATACTTACTATGTTTTTTTTGTTTACAAGAAAATTAAGAAAAGGAACCTAACCTACAAACCCTAAAATATAAATAAATGATATATGCAAACAGTCAGTATTCAAGTGAATCTCAATAATCGAATGCAACTATGCGAGGCGTGTACGTACTCTGATAAAATAGCTCAACAATTGTTCGCCATGATTCTTTAAATTGTCATAACTTTTTTATTTATGGACCGATTGACATGAAATAAAATAAATGTTAAGTGAAGTTTACTACAATATATTAGTGAAAACCGCATCTAAATCGAATAAGCCGTTTCTGATATTAGCGTGCACAAACACACAGACAAACAGACAAACAGACAAACAGACAAAAAAATTAATAATTACAATTTCGGGTTCGGCATCGATATAATAACAACCCCTGCTACTTTTTTTATATACAGTGTGGGGATGACAATATGACTTTAAATGAAAACACTGGCAGTACTGGTTTATAGAAACATTTGTCAACTATCAAATAAATCCGAACATCGAAATTAAAAAAACCATTTTTTTCTAACAAACTAAATAGCTTAAAACTGCAAACAAAATAAAACATCATGTATAAAATTGGTACACTTACCGGCGATAAGAACGGCAACGCAGCTTGGTTTCATTCATGATAAAGTTGTGGCCGACGGCGACGCAGCGAAGTAATGTTTGGCGCCATTATTGTTATTTTTTCAATTACACAAATCAAATCACAGAATATTAACCAAATAGTCAGGCATCATTCACGCGCGAGTTATTCACTAATCAATTTATTATTCATAATCACTTTTCGATCACATAATTATGTCGCCAGTCATTAAATTTTTTTATTTTCAATATGTCCGCCATTTTCTTCGATACATAAACTACACCGACGTATAATGTTATTTCTCACTCTTGATAATAGGTCACCATTAGCAGCCATTTCTTTCAATTTATTAAAAGATATTACTATTCTAGCTTTTAACTCCTCAACGGTGGTAACTTCTGTTGAGTATACCTCATTCTTTATGTGACCCCACAGGAAGAAATCCAGGGGCGTGAGATCTGGTGACCTCGCTGGCCACCGCACTGGTCCAAAACGGCCAATCCACTGCTGTCCGAACATTTGAGTCAAACGCTCTCTTGCAGACACCACTGAATGAGCTGGTGCTCCATCTAATTGGTACCACATCTGCCTGTACACGTCCAGCGAAAGTTCGTCCGTGTACTCGGAAACGGATCCATCGAGGAGTTCAATGAACTTTACAGCATTTAAATTGCCATCAATAAACACCGGACCAATAATGGTATTCCTATGTAGGTATGCCAGCCCACACATTGACCGCAAATCTGTACTGGTGCGAAGACTCCCGTACTAGATGCGGATTCACGCGGCTCCAGTACCGAAGGTTCTGTCGGTTCCATAAACCATTCCTTGTAAATGTACTCTCGTCAGTCCACAGCACATTGTACAGGAAGTCAGGATTCTCGAGATGTTTGGTTTCCAACCAGCGACAGAAAGTTTCTCTTATTGGTTTATCTCTCGGTAACAATGCTTGTACTTTCTTGTACTTGTAAGGTCTGCGTTTGTCACGTTTCAAAACTTTTTGAATGGTTTTGTGATTTACATGAAAATGTCGACCTGCATTACGCAGACTGGACGTCGGATTGCGATCATAATAATTAATTACTCTTTCGTCTGAAATCACATTTGCACGTGGAGGAGCACCATCTACGTGCGGGATCAAGGATTGATTTTCCCGTATCCTCTGGACAGCTTGTACAATAGTACGCCCGTGGGTCGGACACATACGCGTGTTCTCATACCTCTCACGGTATGTCCGTACAGCTAAAGCGGCATTACCGTGACACTCCCCATAAATTAAAATCATATCGGTGTATTCCGAAGCGGTATAATTGTAACGAGGCATGATTATTTAATAATAACACTTGAAACACCTGAATAACCTTGAAACACCAAGTATTAAGCGTCTAATTTCGCAAAGTTTACTTCACTATTTAACTAAGTACCTATAATACGTTTATGTGTCCTGTCACTATTAAAACAAAGCGTCAAATTTCGCACAACACAACACAACAACAAAGATACGATAACACTCGCGCGGCGACTTCAAACGGGCGCGGGCGCATCCGAAATTCCAAAGGAAAACAAAACGCGTCACAGCAGGAAGGAGGTCCGGTGACACACTGACCGCGTGACCTAGACACTTCGACAAGTAAGCAAAGTAGAAACAAGCAAACTTACCTATCTCTTTCGCACATACATATTTTGCGATTGACATGAGTGCGTAACAGGAAAGTAATAACTTTCGCATGCATTTTTTATTATTTAGCTGTGACGACACGCTTTATGACTCTTATTTTGAGAAAATAGGTTTTTAAAGTAGCGAGCTGGCAACGTGTGTCGTTGTAGCGCGCTCAGCTGTTTACAATACATCATGTAGAAAATACTTAAACTGAAAAATAATTTCCTGTGGCTAAACTACTGGATATATTCATTTGATTTTTTGTGTGACGGTTGGGAATATCATGACTTATACGAAGTTTAATTTATGATCATATTGTCCTCCCCACCCTGTATATTTCCATTGTACAGACACCACTTTTCTACAATTTTATTATATGTATAGATATAGATAGAAGATATAGATATAGATATAGAAGATAGATATAGATGGTAGCTTGGATGAGATTGTTTTCGGGAAAGAAATTGTTGCTCTACTCAAAAGCCATGAGATCATGTAAAAAAATTAGCAAAAACTTCTAAAAATTTTTGTTTTCTAGTCAGGGTCACCAGATACTCCAGATCTTCGATTATCCTAGTTTTTATAGTTTTCCCTTTATGTGGCCATAAAACCCTAACTCTGTACCAAATTTCAGCTCTCTGAGTTTATGGGAAGTACTAGTTCTATTTTGATGATCATGAGTGAGTGTCGTAAATGCGAAACTTTGCTTTCGCTTAACTTCGGAACTAAATGACCTACTGACTAGAAATTTTGGATTTTAAGTATATGATTACAGCTTACTAGATGACGAAAATTTCTGCGTTCTGGTCTTATCCAGAGGTTCTCAAATAGAGGCCTGAAAATGCGGCGAAATGGTTCCAGTAAAGGATGGTACGGCAGTGTTTGCTTCGCGCTCGACTTGGCAGGGGCACTGCCGTGCCCCCCGATTTTCTACATTGACCCGTCCGGGGATTGAACCCGGGACCTCGGAGCTAGCGACACCTAAATATGACCATTCGAGACCATTTTAAAATGCTAATAACTTGTAAATTAATTATCACAATATTATTTAGTTACTTATTATTGTTTATTATATTTAGTTTTAATTAACATTTTTATTGTTTTACTTCTGTGTTGCAACTTGGTCGTTTTTCGATATTTATTATCTGTGGCAGATTGTTCATGCTAGTTTCTATTTATTGTGATTTTGTGAAGTGGCTGTAGTTTAAGAATCAGGAGCATTAATAAACCGCTATGTGTATTAATGTTAAGATAGTGGCGAAAATGAAATATGTTTGGATAGCATACGTGCGTAATTACAAACTTACAATACAAACCCATCAGATGGGGTTTGTTGACAAAACTTTAAAGGTAAGGCTCTTAGTAATATTAAATCAAAATGTTAGAAACTATCGCCTGACTAGCGGTGTGCTGCTGGACGAACTGTTATTTTTGTGTTATTCATCGTTTCTTGATTGTTAAATACGAAATTGTTGTGTGAATTGATACCTACGAGAATAACTACGACGAAAACATATTGTTGTTGTGGATGATGATATTAAGTAATTGTTTTTAGTTAAAATCTTAATAAAAATGGCGCCTGCGCGCGCCGCGCGTGCATTTTAAATTGTATCTTGCTCGCGCCGCGCGAGAAGCGCGCGTACTGGGGCCCGAGTCTGCTATTTACACACGATTTTACGATAATAGGCATTCTACTAAGTTAGTACCCACTATGAGCCAACTATAAGCACACTGACACGGAGTGTAAATAGCAGACCACAGATAAAACAGTAGTAATACAGATGCGACAGTCACTTTTCGCGCAGTTTCCAACTAGTCCGTTTTGTCGCTAGTGGCGTAGCAATTTGACATGGCGGCTTAGGTACTTACACACACATAAACAAGGCGTAGTGATGTGGTGATGACGTGATGTCTGATATCGATGACTAGTGTTGTTCTGATTTATCGATAAAATTTCAATTTATCGATATGGACCTGTATATTGTTTTCAATTTATAATTTAAATAAGGTAATAATTAATAAAACAATTTTGAAATACTTATTGTTTATTAGAAAAAAAAAAAAAAAAACATTTGGTTAGGCATTTTTTCCTTAACCTGAAGGTTTTATATTTCATTAAAGCCCGTTTTTGAGGCTCGCTCATCTTTATTACATATTTCTCCTCGATTGCACTTGTTTAAGCTGCATAAGCATAAATGTCTTTGCTTGTTTATTTAATAAATCAAATTTTTCAAGCAGTTTAATGTCAACAGCAAGTGCTTTATTCAGTCTTTCTGCAGTTGAGTGACTTACACTTTCCTTTGCCATCTGTGTGATTTGGTTAATAAACTTCTTATTTTTAGAGCCAGTTTTTCTACGTTTGGAATCTAAAAGCAATTTTTAACAATAATGAATAATTTAGTATTGAAACAAATACATTTATAATAGGTTGAGTTCTTTTAAAGGCTTTTCTAATCGAATTTAAACATCAAATGCCACATGAGCTGCATCACTTGTGTTAACTAATCCTAAACTGCAATAGGGGACAAAAAAAAATTTGATAGCATTAACATTATTATACATACTATTTTTTGTAGGTGGAAGAGCTGTTTGTACTCTTTCATACTCTCTTTCAACATTTAAGCCTGAACATGATGGTTTTTCCAACATTACATCTGAAATATAAGCAATGAATTAATGTAAAAACTCAGTTATTATAATAATAAGTACAACAGTATTAATATCCAGCAAAATTGTATAGTAGTAAAAAATATTTTTGCTGCCTACATACCCTATGTTTAAAGTAACTGTTGGATGTTGCGAACATGAAGGAAGATCAGTTTCAATATCTGAAATACATAAAATACTATTAATTCAGAAAATATCAGCGAGACATGACACACATTAAAAACATTACAGCTTAAACAGACCTGCACTGCCTAGCATGGCTGTTTCTAAACTTTTTATATTGGTGTCAACTTGCTCCATACAGTAGTTGTGATCACCTGAAAAATAAAAGAACTTAATCAATCTAGACTTGGCTACGTCCAGCTAATGAAGATCATTAGTTGCTAGCATTGTCATCCTTATTGGTAGTCTTTCTTTAAAATATTTATAACTAGCGGTCGCCCGCGGCTCCGCCCGCGTGGACCATTGGATTTATTTTGGATTTTTCCAAAATAAAATTTAGCCTATGTTACTCGTGGATAATGTAGCTTTCGAATGGTGAAAGAATTTTTAAAATCGGTCCAGTAGTTTTTGAGCCTATTCATTACAAACAAACAAAGTTTTCCTCTTTATAATATTAGTGTAGATAGTGTAGATAATTAAGTTACAAACAAATATCCTGTAACAAAGTGAATAATTTGTTTGATGCTATAAAATGAATTCTAAACAAGAATATTGTATTTCAATATATTGTAACTGTAGTATATGAGGGAAATGAAAAAGATTTTGACAAAAAAAATTACTTATAGGTAACAAGGACTTGTCACGAGTATTTAACTAAAGTTAATCCCTTACTATCAAAGTATCAATGTCTCTTCTTCAAGTATTTCGATTAATTATGAAACTGAATTATTTAGGGAAATAAATACATACCAGTTTCTTTAATGCATGAGTGTGTATCCAAAGCCTCCTGCTCTTGTTCTTTAAACTAATTATGGTCAAGTGTAATATCCCACCCTGAAAACAAACAAAAAATTGCTTAGTAATAATAAACAAGTACTTAGTGTTTATTGAAATATTTCTCATCTACATTTGCAATAGAAAGTAGTTCTTTAGGTTTATAGTATGTACTAACCTGCGGCACCAATAAGTGGAACCCCGTGAGCTATTTCAGCGTTAGATAACAGGCACGGGTAGGAGTATCGAAGTCTACGACCATTATGATCAAACTGATGTCTATCGAAATGTTATACGCAGACACGTTTTCTTAAAAGTTGCTCCTTAGACAGTCCAAGGAGAGAGGAATTTGTGGGCACTAGAAAGGACATCTACTGATTCCTAAGGTTAGCTTTCTTGGGAAAGCTAAAAAGCCGGTGCGTTTCACTTGTTGCATTGCAATCACCAACGCAGCACTTCTGGGTTCCCATGACGAATACACTATTGACTATTGGTCTATTAGATTAACCAATATTGTCTCAAACAACAGATTTGCGTCTCAAGGATCTCAACTCAATAAATGTGAGGAAATACACTTGCATATACAAACACTCGACTCGGAAAATACTTGTTTTAAAGTTTTGAAAACTAACGTCAACAGACGAGCATTGACATTGACATAAGGCTCGTGTCATAAACTCACACAAACACAAAGCTCAAATCTCAATATGGCGGCAGTGTCACGTGATCGCGCTATAGCGACGCTAGCGACAAAACGGCTCAACTGGAACTAAAGCTGTCACAGGCCTGTAGCAGACTCGGGCCCCTGCTCGCGAACAGTTCGGAGACGGCGTTATTTGCACTATCGACCTTTGCGTGAGTTGCGTGGAGGAGGCGCACTAACATATTGCAGTACCTAACTGCAGGCGCGAGCAGCGCATTCGGTGCGCGTTCGTCCTGAACGCACCTTGTGATCCACAAAAATAATGCTTGTTTAAATTTTTTGGGAGTTCATTTGCGTATTTACGGTAAAGTTGCTCCATGTACGAGTGCCTACCATGGCCGAAAACCAATGCACGCCACTGAGTACATATAGATCCTGTTGATTGATGGGTATGCGGATTTCATCATTTCTATTAAAACTAGTTACGTAGGGTTTATAAGAATGATATTCAACGCCTTCTACACTATTATCGTAAGAGGGAGTCGATAAAACGTCTAAAATATTCATTTTAATAAGCCGATTGCTTTTAAGAATGCCTTATTGTCTTTCGTTAATTTTATTTTCTTCTTAGAGCAAGCTCTTGTATGTTTGATTCCTTGATTCCAACTGACGTGTTTAGTATGTTGATGCTCATATTTATTATAGTCAATCATTTCTTCTTCTAAGATGCAAATACAACTGTACTTCTTCACCACGTAAATTGATTAAATGATTATTTATATCTAAAAGTCTAATATTTATGCAGCTTACGTTGCTCTGGTTAATGGGGAAGTAAATAGCGTTTTTGGGTATTTCTATAATCCGATATCCAGGAGGCACGTTTAGTGCAAATTCGTGAATAATGTGACTTGATTCACCGTTTATTTATGAGCCGCTTACAATATCACATTCAACCCTGATCACGGTCGTTGGTAAAATGTTTACTGGAAACTGTGACACATGCCATTTATTCGCTTCCAAAATTTGTTTTTCGAACCCCAACAACCTTCGAAAAGTATTTTGCTTCATAAAATTTATATCTTTTGTACAGTACAAAGTAGCTTTCAATGTGTTGTTATTACACTGTAGTTTGATTGATGCATCCCTTAATTCAGATTTTAAGTAATCATTAATATCTTGTAATTCATAAGTTCCTTCAGGTACTTCAATAACACCATTAGATCCATAGAATAACTTGTTGTTCGTTTTATCAATATTTGGAATGGAGTTAAATGTTGAAATGTGTAATAAAGCACATTCATACTGTCCATCTAATTGCAAGGTGTTAGGATAGTAAGTGGATAAACTTGATGAATTTCCTGTTATTGACAAAGTGAGTGACATCTTGCGAATGGTGAGAAAAAAAGAAAGTTATATATTTTATATGTTTTTATTCCAAAAATTCCTTAAATATTCCAAGCATAAGTGACCACAATTAACTGTATTGAATGACTGAAATCTAGTATAGTTGTAAAAAACATTACAATTCTTAAAATAACGCATCATTTCCTTAGGGGGTTTTAAATCACCAAAACTATCAAAATATTCACAATAGTCATATACTTTAACATAAGCCACCCAGTACGTCCCCTCGTTCCTAGACTCGTCCAAATTAACAATACCACATTCGATATCTTTTGGTGCACTTGGTAATTGATCTCTCATAAAAACTCCTCTGAAGTGAGGGATATCACATGCGTACTGTATTATGTCTATATTACTTAGGGCACGATTAGGCAGCTTACATTTCAGTTTTTTTAAGATTTTATAAATATACCATGACCATTTCTGTGCGGTTTAATATATAACCCTTTGCCCAATGCTACACCCTCCATAGCTTTGTTATGTCGTTGTGTTTCTTGCAATTTTTTCTGAGCGGCTCTGTAATCATTAATGGTTTTTGCAATGCCAGCTGCACCCTCAGCTAAAGTGCCTAAAGCCGAAAGACCAGCAAAAATAGGGATCAAAGGTAAAATACCCCCCGTTTTTGGGATAGGTATCACACGTGGTATCCGAATTTTCTTTTTGTTTGGAAATACTTTCATAGCTGCCGAATAAGCAGCGTCGATTAATGATTTACTATCATTGTGTTTTAATTTCTTGAGTTTAGATCCTTTTTTAGATACACATTTCTTAAACGTTTTGATACCAGCACCAGTTTTAAGTTTGGCTTTCATTACTTTACTCACTAACCATGAGCTATGCTTTTCACCTTTGTCAGCATCTTTTGATTTAAGTCGTTGTTTTGCCATATTTAGAAGTTGTAAATCAGCTTTATGACGTTGAGATAGGTCTGTATGTTTTGCATAAGCTATGTCGTGTTGCATACAAGCGTCGTCTAACTTATTTACTCCTCGATCACCGCGTAGTAAACGTTTTTGAAGTTTTGTGCCAGGTCCACAATAATTGTAACCAGGCAAATGAACTTCAAATGGTAAATTATTAATGATACTATTAACTAGTCCACCTCCTTGCATCAACAAAGTTGTAATGAAACAAATGTAACAAAACTTCCTATTTAATATAAACTTTAACCTAAAATTGCAGTTTTGTCGATCCAACTATTTTCTCCATTGTTTAGACCTAACCACTTCACAAACAACTTATTTCCTTTCTTTTTTAAAACTTTTTCAATTAAGTAAACATCAGGATAGCTAGTCTTTTGCAATTCGTGTTCGTAGAAAGTTCCCAATATAGCTTGCTTTCGTTGATCTTCTAAGTGATACCACCAACGGCCAACTAGTTGCATATCCTAAAAAGTTTAGTAAAATGCAACGCAAAATAATAAGTTTTGTTCCTGTAACTAAATGTCGTTTAGAACTTTTTGAAAATAATTTAAATGCAAAATTGCCCGGTTTGCCCTATCACAGTAACCCAGATCAAGCTTATTCCCTATTATTCAATTTAATTAATTCAGAGTTTAAGAATGTTTTTACTTCAAGATCACTCTCTGTCAGCGATCGCTTTACTTTTAGTGATTGGGCAACTCCGGGAATTTTTAAAAGCAGACTTAGATTGTATGAATTATATGATGAAAAAAAATACAATCATAGTAATGTTTTTATGAATTATGTTAAGAACTATTCTAAGACTTTTAAGAGAGCATGTACCTATGCGAAATCTTTATTCATTAAAAATAAGATAAAATCATCTGGAGATAAAATTAAAACTACCTGGAACATCATTAATTCAGAAACCGGACGAACTAAAATTACAAATCGCGATTTTCATCTTAAAATTAATGATGTGGATATTAGGTCGGATATGGAGGTGGCAACTGAGTTTGAATCCTTTTTCACCAACATTCCGATTTTAACAACCAGAACTCTGTTGTCGTCCCCCAGCTCCGCACATTCAATACTTAAAGATTGTGTTGCGGAATGTGGCGCAGGATTTGAATTTACTATTGTTAGCGACAAAGACATTTTGGAATCATTTAAGGATATAGAAATAAAAAAAACTGCTGACCTTTGGGGACTTTCTGTACATATTATATATTCAGTAATAAAAACAATCGCCCCATTCCTTGCAGTGGTGTTCAACTCTTGTGTCGCATCCGGTGTGTTTCCAGACTTGATGAAGTTAAGTAAAGTGATTCCACTCTTTAAATCAGGTAGTACAACTGATCCTACCAACTATCGCCCTATCTCAATTTTGCCCACCTTGAGCAAAATTTTTGAGAAACTAATTTTAAAACAATTGTTGAGTCATTTTAATAGACACCACTTGTTGCATTTAAAACAATTTGGTTTCACAAAGGGTCGGTCTACTACAGACGCAGGGGTGGAATTGCTTAAAAATATATATGAGGCTTGGGAGAATTCGCAAGATGCTCTGGGCATTTTTTGCGACTTGTCCAAAGCTTTTGATTGTGTATGTCATGATACACTTATCAAGAAATTGCACCACTATGGTATTAGAAATAAGTCTCTTAGCCTCTTAAGTTCTTACTTAGATAATAGAATACAGAGAGTGGATGTAAATGGAAAAAGATCTAAAGGATCTGTGGTAACGATGGGTGTTCCGCAGGGTTCAATTCTAGGGCCATTTCTATTCCTTATTTATATAAACGATTTACCTTTTCATGTAAGAGAAAACCATAAGATTCTGCTATTTGCAGATGATACTTCACTTGTTTTTAAAATAAAACGCCGACTTGAAAATTTTGACGAAGTCAATAATGCGCTCGATAAGGTTGTACATTGGTTTAATGTTAATAATTTGCTACTAAATCCATCAAAGACTAAATTAATAAAGTTTTCTACACCCAATGTCAGGCAACTGAGTACCAATGTACAACTTAATGGAATAGAGTTGGACCCTGTTGAGTCAACTGTTTTTCTTGGCATTACTGTTGATGCCAAACTACAGTGGGGCCCTCACATTAACAAATTATCCGGAAGGCTTAGTTCAGCCGCTTATGCTGTGAAAAAAATCAGACAGATAACTGATGTGGATACAGCCAGAATTGTTTATTTTAGTTATTTTCATAGTCTTATGACGTACGGTATTCTCCTTTGGGGAAGCTGTTCTGATATTAATTCCATTTTTGTGTTACAAAAAAGGGCTATTCGCGCTATTTATAATCTAGGCCCAAGAATTTCTCTCCGAGAGAAATTCAAAGAGATTAACATTCTGACTGTAACCTCACAATATATATTTGAAAATTTAATGTATGTTCATAAAAACGAATCAAATTTTGTAAAAATGTCTGATGTTCATAGTCTGAATACCAGGAACAAGCATAATTTAACTGTTCATGCTACTCGGCTCCATAGAGTAAGCAACTCGTTTATGGGTCAATGTATACGCTTTTACAATAAACTTCCCATTGATATTCGTAAGTTACCTATTAAAAAATTCAAGACCTTTATTAAATCCAAATTATCCAAAAAAGGATATTACAAAATATCCGACTACTTAAATGATAAAAACGCCTGGGATTGAGCTGCTCGCTTATACATCTATCGCTTGTGTTTATATATACATATATTTGTACATATATACTGTCTTGACATGATTTGTGCTTTTTGCATATATATTTTCATTATTTTTACATCTTGACATGATTTGTGCTTTTGCATATTTTATTTTCATTATTTTTACATCTTGACATGTTTTGTGCTTATTGCATATTCATTTACATTTTGACATGTTCTGTGCTTTTGCATATAATGTTTTACATTAATTTGTTCTTCATGTTCTTAGAGTATCTTGTATTTATTGTAAGTGTAAACATTATGCAGGTATATTCATTACTCATCTTGTTTTATTTAATATTTTATACATCATATTCTATTCAATTGTATTTTAGGCTGGCGATCTGAGTGAGTTGTTGACCCACATATTTTTATGGTGCCACTGGCGGTATTGTTGTGTACCGGGTTGTGCAGCTCCCTCAAAAATGGTTGAGCTGCATGAGCTATTCGGGGCATGCTTGCCGTCTGCTGGCACATGCTTCCTCAGATCGATCTGGTTCTTTCCTCTAAAGACCAGTCCAGTAAATACTCTGCATTTGTTTACACAAATTTACTATTGTATTGTCAGGACTAAAAGAGACTGTGACCCCCGAGTTTGTTTCGACATTTCTTCTCAGGGTAGTCAGTTAGGAAATGTCGACCTCATCTAGATTAAGAAGACGTGTGAAAGTGATTGAATGGTCCTATTTACAAAATAAAGAATTTGAATTTGAATTTGAATTTGAATTTATACGTAACTGGAAATGTGTTTTTAATATTTTTTATCGTAAAAAGTTGACCAATTAGGAGTATAACCTTTCTCGAAATGCTATTTATATTTACTTATTCGAACGTAGTCACCTACTTTGAGCTTTGGCGTCCACTTTAGTGATGCATATTTGTATGTTTTTTTTATGTTATCTGCTCGCGCAAGTTTTTAAAAATATATCATTCAATTTCCGAACGCATCTCTCTTATTCAAATAAACCAATTTTATTCGACTGCAGTATGAGTTGGCTATCCTTCCCTTTCCCTCCTATCCCGCTTGCATACCGCAGAAAGAGAAGGAAGACTCGCCGCACGCGCCAATCGCGGCGCGCCTACGGCCAACAGTCGAGAAGTTTCGAAAAACCAACCTCGTCAAGACCGCTCCGCAAGTTTTATGACTTAAACGCAAGTTTTAAGTTACCGTTTATATATTTAACCGCTAAAAATTTATACTGTGTAGCCGGCACACATAGTTATGGACAAAAGTGCGTGAGTGATAGTGCAAATCAAGAACTACAGCACATCAGGCCTGCGGCAACGTGCACCATCCACATCAGTCAGCAAGTAAGTCCCAACTCCTAATCCTTCCCTGCAAGTCAACTCATACTGTGTGTCAGGCTCCCATATATCAATATCCTCGTAAAAAGTTATATTTCCCCGCACCCGCTACGGTCCTTCGAAGTCATAACCTCAATGATATTATAAAGGGAAGATACGTTACGTTCATACTGAGCGGTGTCCAGAAATTGTTGCGTTGTTATTACGAATGTACTTACATGTAGGTGTATAGTCATTTTTAACTACGACTGCGATAGATAATAGGGAACGTATGGTACAGAAAGAGATAGCTATCTGTAGTGTGTTGCGCTTGAAGTACAGTAGTGAATCATAGAGTATGCGGATTTGCCACAGATGAGACATTGAATATAAGCATAGGTACATTACATTGGTAATGATGTTTTAAATAAAACAAAAAACAGAATTGTTATTTATTTATTTACAAACTTAGACTAAGATACAATGAAAAAAAAAAGTCGCCCAAGTGCGAGTCGGACTCGCACACCGAGGGTTCCGTACAAATTTAAGTTTCAAATTATTTTTATTATATGATGTAAGTAAAAATTTACGGTTTCCGTGAGATAATTCTTTTTTTTCAAATCCTTTACAATGTTCTTCATGCTTGTAATTTTTTTTTTAATCTGCTGTTTTGGATTCTAAGAACATTATTTTTTTTCTGTAACATTTCTTTTTCAACAACTAATTTACGAACTCGCGTCTTAAGCTTTGCTTTTCTGGGGTGTCGAACACTAAATCCAGGTCGGATATAACAACATGGTCCAGACTGGTAGGTGAGCGAAATTGTGGAACATCATCATTGTCCTGAAATAGAATAAATTCTCTTAATTGATACGGTAAATATAAATTATATTTGTAATTAATTGACCAAGATTGAATGCACGGGTCACATCATTACATAAGTTACGACCATTTTTTTTTTGTTGTGAAAATAATGAACTATCGTAATATTTATAAAATTTAATTTTACCGGGGCTATCACAGGCACTGAAGTTTTTTTCAGACGCATGTAGCCTTTGGAAGTAGTATATTTATCTTCATTTTTAAAATGTTCGGAACAAATTGTACTACTTTTTGTAGGCATCCAGTTATGTTCACTTCTTTCCGCCTGAACTATGCCGACCCATTCATGTTTTATAACATCATCACTAGAAAATCTGGAAATAACAAAAACATTATAAAAAAATATGTTTTATCTAGGTACATACATTCTAATCGAGTAATAAAATAATATTGAATAGCCCACTATTACTAAACAAACTCAAGCGGTCAACGAAAGCTGTGTATTCTGCCTACGACTTCGCTTCTAGTTGATTAATCTATGACGCATGGCTATTTGTCCTTGTCGCGCTGCAGTTGTCATCATATTCACTGTCCTTTTCGAACCACCATTAATAATTCGAAATGTATTTTGTAAATGAGAAATAAAATCGTGAAAAAATATTAATATGACATTATTTTAATATACTTACGAATGGTATGAAACTCCTACACTTTTATTTATCATGGAACCATAGTTTTTACACTTTCATAACACACAACTTGGCATTTTAGGTAGTTATAGGCACGACACAGACACGCTTCGTTTCGCTCGCTGCTATTAACCGACTAAAACAAATCACGACAATTGTCTGAATTTGTTCGCAACAACTTTTGCGCGCCAGTGCGATATCTACCTCTTTTTTATATATAATATCATTGCATATCAAAGTATCAATGTCTCTTCTTCAAGTATTTCGATTAATTATGAAACTGAATTATTTAGGGAAATAAATACATACCAGTTTCTTTAATGCATGAGTGTGTATCCAAAGCCTCCTGCTCTTGTTCTTTAAACTAATTATGGTCAAGTGTAATATCCCACCCTGAAAACAAACAAAAAATTGCTTAGTAATAATAAACAAGTACTTAGTGTTTATTGAAATATTTCTCATCTACATTTGCAATAGAAAGTAGTTCTTTAGGTTTATAGTATGTACTAACCTGCGGCACCAATAAGTGGAACCCCGTGAGCTATTTCAGCGTTAGATAACAGGCACGGGTAGGAGTATCGAAGTCTACGACCATTATGATCAAACTGATGTCTATCGAAATGTTATACGCAGACACGTTTTCTTAAAAGTTGCTCCTTAGACAGTCCAAGGAGAGAGGAATTTGTGGGCACTAGAAAGGACATCTACTGATTCCTAAGGTTAGCTTTCTTGGGAAAGCTAAAAAGCCGGTGCGTTTCACTTGTTGCATTGCAATCACCAACGCAGCACTTCTGGGTTCCCATGACGAATACACTATTGACTATTGGTCTATTAGATTAACCAATATTGTCTCAAACAACAGATTTGCGTCTCAAGGATCTCAACTCAATAAATGTGAGGAAATACACTTGCATATACAAACACTCGACTCGGAAAATACTTGTTTTAAAGTTTTGAAAACTAACGTCAACAGACGAGCATTGACATTGACATAAGGCTCGTGTCATAAACTCACACAAACACAAAGCTCAAATCTCAATATGGCGGCAGTGTCACGTGATCGCGCTATAGCGACGCTAGCGACAAAACGGCTCAACTGGAACTAAAGCTGTCACAGGCCTGTAGCAGACTCGGGCCCCTGCTCGCGAACAGTTCGGAGACGGCGTTATTTGCACTATCGACCTTTGCGTGAGTTGCGTGGAGGAGGCGCACTAACATATTGCAGTACCTAACTGCAGGCGCGAGCAGCGCATTCGGTGCGCGTTCGTCCTGAACGCACCTTGTGATCCACAAAAATAATGCTTGTTTAAATTTTTTGGGAGTTCATTTGCGTATTTACGGTAAAGTTGCTCCATGTACGAGTGCCTACCATGGCCGAAAACCAATGCACGCCACTGAGTACATATAGATCCTGTTGATTGATGGGTATGCGGATTTCATCATTTCTATTAAAACTAGTTACGTAGGGTTTATAAGAATGATATTCAACGCCTTCTACACTATTATCGTAAGAGGGAGTCGATAAAACGTCTAAAATATTCATTTTAATAAGCCGATTGCTTTTAAGAATGCCTTATTGTCTTTCGTTAATTTTATTTTCTTCTTAGAGCAAGCTCTTGTATGTTTGATTCCTTGATTCCAACTGACGTGTTTAGTATGTTGATGCTCATATTTATTATAGTCAATCATTTCTTCTTCTAAGATGCAAATACAACTGTACTTCTTCACCACGTAAATTGATTAAATGATTATTTATATCTAAAAGTCTAATATTTATGCAGCTTACGTTGCTCTGGTTAATGGGGAAGTAAATAGCGTTTTTGGGTATTTCTATAATCCGATATCCAGGAGGCACGTTTAGTGCAAATTCGTGAATAATGTGACTTGATTCACCGTTTATTTATGAGCCGCTTACAATATCACATTCAACCCTGATCACGGTCGTTGGTAAAATGTTTACTGGAAACTGTGACACATGCCATTTATTCGCTTCCAAAATTTGTTTTTCGAACCCCAACAACCTTCGAAAAGTATTTTGCTTCATAAAATTTATATCTTTTGTACAGTACAAAGTAGCTTTCAATGTGTTGTTATTACACTGTAGTTTGATTGATGCATCCCTTAATTCAGATTTTAAGTAATCATTAATATCTTGTAATTCATAAGTTCCTTCAGGTACTTCAATAACACCATTAGATCCATAGAATAACTTGTTGTTCGTTTTATCAATATTTGGAATGGAGTTAAATGTTGAAATGTGTAATAAAGCACATTCATACTGTCCATCTAATTGCAAGGTGTTAGGATAGTAAGTGGATAAACTTGATGAATTTCCTGTTATTGACAAAGTGAGTGACATCTTGCGAATGGTGAGAAAAAAAGAAAGTTATATATTTTATATGTTTTTATTCCAAAAATTCCTTAAATATTCCAAGCATAAGTGACCACAATTAACTGTATTGAATGACTGAAATCTAGTATAGTTGTAAAAAACATTACAATTCTTAAAATAACGCATCATTTCCTTAGGGGGTTTTAAATCACCAAAACTATCAAAATATTCACAATAGTCATATACTTTAACATAAGCCACCCAGTGCGTCCCCTCGTTCCTAGACTCGTCCAAATTAACAATACCACATTCGATATCTTTTGGTGCACTTGGTAATTGATCTCTCATAAAAACTCCTCTGAAGTGAGGGATATCACATGCGTACTGTATTATGTCTATATTACTTAGGGCACGATTAGGCAGCTTACATTTCAGTTTTTTGAAGATTTTATAAATATACCATGACCATTTCTGTGCGGTTTAATATATAACCCTTTGCCCAATGCTACACCCTCCATAGCTTTGTTATGTCGTTGTGTTTCTTGCAATTTTTTCTGAGCGGCTCTGTAATCATTAATGGTTTTTGCAATGCCAGCTGCACCCTCAGCTAAAGTGCCTAAAGCCGAAAGACCAGCAAAAATAGGGATCAAAGGTAAAATACCCCCCGTTTTTGGGATAGGTATCACACGTGGTATCCGAATTTTCTTTTTGTTTGGAAATACTTTCATAGCTGCCGAATAAGCAGCGTCGATTAATGATTTACTATCATTGTGTTTTAATTTCTTGAGTTTAGATCCTTTTTTAGATACACATTTCTTAAACGTTTTGATACCAGCACCAGTTTTAAGTTTGGCTTTCATTACTTTACTCACTAACCATGAGCTATGCTTTTCACCTTTGTCAGCATCTTTTGATTTAAGTCGTTGTTTTGCCATATTTAGAAGTTGTAAATCAGCTTTATGACGTTGAGATAGGTCTGTATGTTTTGCATAAGCTATGTCGTGTTGCATACAAGCGTCGTCTAACTTATTTACTCCTCGATCACCGCGTAGTAAACGTTTTTGAAGTTTTGTGCCAGGTCCACAATAATTGTAACCAGGCAAATGAACTTCAAATGGTAAATTATTAATGATACTATTAACTAGTCCACCTCCTTGCATCAACAAAGTTGTAATGAAACAAATGTAACAAAACTTCCTATTTAATATAAACTTTAACCTAAAATTGCAGTTTTGTCGATCCAACTATTTTCTCCATTGTTTAGACCTAACCACTTCACAAACAACTTATTTCCTTTCTTTTTTAAAACTTTTTCAATTAAGTAAACATCAGGATAGCTAGTCTTTTGCAATTCGTGTTCGTAGAAAGTTCCCAATATAGCTTGCTTTCGTTGATCTTCTAAGTGATACCACCAACGGCCAACTAGTTGCATATCCTAAAAAGTTTAGTAAAATGCAACGCAAAATAATAAGTTTTGTTCCTGTAACTAAATGTCGTTTAGAACTTTTTGAAAATAATTTAAATGCAAAATTGCCCGGTTTGCCCTATCACAGTAACCCAGATCAAGCTTATTCCCTATTATTCAATTTAATTAATTCAGAGTTTAAGAATGTTTTTACTTCAAGATCACTCTCTGTCAGCGATCGCTTTACTTTTAGTGATTGGGCAACTCCGGGAATTTTTAAAAGCAGACTTAGATTGTATGAATTATATGATGAAAAAAAATACAATCATAGTAATGTTTTTATGAATTATGTTAAGAACTATTCTAAGACTTTTAAGAGAGCATGTACCTATGCGAAATCTTTATTCATTAAAAATAAGATAAAATCATCTGGAGATAAAATTAAAACTACCTGGAACATCATTAATTCAGAAACCGGACGAACTAAAATTACAAATCGCGATTTTCATCTTAAAATTAATGATGTGGATATTAGGTCGGATATGGAGGTGGCAACTGAGTTTGAATCCTTTTTCACCAACATTCCGATTTTAACAACCAGAACTCTGTTGTCGTCCCCCAGCTCCGCACATTCAATACTTAAAGATTGTGTTGCGGAATGTGGCGCAGGATTTGAATTTACTATTGTTAGCGACAAAGACATTTTGGAATCATTTAAGGATATAGAAATAAAAAAAACTGCTGACCTTTGGGGACTTTCTGTACATATTATATATTCAGTAATAAAAACAATCGCCCCATTCCTTGCAGTGGTGTTCAACTCTTGTGTCGCATCCGGTGTGTTTCCAGACTTGATGAAGTTAAGTAAAGTGATTCCACTCTTTAAATCAGGTAGTACAACTGATCCTACCAACTATCGCCCTATCTCAATTTTGCCCACCTTGAGCAAAATTTTTGAGAAACTAATTTTAAAACAATTGTTGAGTCATTTTAATAGACACCACTTGTTGCATTTAAAACAATTTGGTTTCACAAAGGGTCGGTCTACTACAGACGCAGGGGTGGAATTGCTTAAAAATATATATGAGGCTTGGGAGAATTCGCAAGATGCTCTGGGCATTTTTTGCGACTTGTCCAAAGCTTTTGATTGTGTATGTCATGATACACTTATCAAGAAATTGCACCACTATGGTATTAGAAATAAGTCTCTTAGCCTCTTAAGTTCTTACTTAGATAATAGAATACAGAGAGTGGATGTAAATGGAAAAAGATCTAAAGGATCTGTGGTAACGATGGGTGTTCCGCAGGGTTCAATTCTAGGGCCATTTCTATTCCTTATTTATATAAACGATTTACCTTTTCATGTAAGAGAAAACCATAAGATTCTGCTATTTGCAGATGATACTTCACTTGTTTTTAAAATAAAACGCCGACTTGAAAATTTTGACGAAGTCAATAATGCGCTCGATAAGGTTGTACATTGGTTTAATGTTAATAATTTGCTACTAAATCCATCAAAGACTAAATTAATAAAGTTTTCTACACCCAATGTCAGGCAACTGAGTACCAATGTACAACTTAATGGAATAGAGTTGGACCCTGTTGAGTCAACTGTTTTTCTTGGCATTACTGTTGATGCCAAACTACAGTGGGGCCCTCACATTAACAAATTATCCGGAAGGCTTAGTTCAGCCGCTTATGCTGTGAAAAAAATCAGACAGATAACTGATGTGGATACAGCCAGAATTGTTTATTTTAGTTATTTTCATAGTCTTATGACGTACGGTATTCTCCTTTGGGGAAGCTGTTCTGATATTAATTCCATTTTTGTGTTACAAAAAAGGGCTATTCGCGCTATTTATAATCTAGGCCCAAGAATTTCTCTCCGAGAGAAATTCAAAGAGATTAACATTCTGACTGTAACCTCACAATATATATTTGAAAATTTAATGTATGTTCATAAAAACGAATCAAATTTTGTAAAAATGTCTGATGTTCATAGTCTGAATACCAGGAACAAGCATAATTTAACTGTTCATGCTACTCGGCTCCATAGAGTAAGCAACTCGTTTATGGGTCAATGTATACGCTTTTACAATAAACTTCCCATTGATATTCGTAAGTTACCTATTAAAAAATTCAAGACCTTTATTAAATCCAAATTATCCAAAAAAGGATATTACAAAATATCCGACTACTTAAATGATAAAAACGCCTGGGATTGAGCTGCTCGCTTATACATCTATCGCTTGTGTTTATATATACATATATTTGTACATATATACTGTCTTGACATGATTTGTGCTTTTTGCATATATATTTTCATTATTTTTACATCTTGACATGATTTGTGCTTTTGCATATTTTATTTTCATTATTTTTACATCTTGACATGTTTTGTGCTTATTGCATATTCATTTACATTTTGACATGTTCTGTGCTTTTGCATATAATGTTTTACATTAATTTGTTCTTCATGTTCTTAGAGTATCTTGTATTTATTGTAAGTGTAAACATTATGCAGGTATATTCATTACTCATCTTGTTTTATTTAATATTTTATACATCATATTCTATTCAATTGTATTTTAGGCTGGCGATCTGAGTGAGTTGTTGACCCACATATTTTTATGGTGCCACTGGCGGTATTGTTGTGTACCGGGTTGTGCAGCTCCCTCAAAAATGGTTGAGCTGCATGAGCTATTCGGGGCATGCTTGCCGTCTGCTGGCACATGCTTCCTCAGATCGATCTGGTTCTTTCCTCTAAAGACCAGTCCAGTAAATACTCTGCATTTGTTTACACAAATTTACTATTGTATTGTCAGGACTAAAAGAGACTGTGACCCCCGAGTTTGTTTCGACATTTCTTCTCAGGGTAGTCAGTTAGGAAATGTCGACCTCATCTAGATTAAGAAGACGTGTGAAAGTGATTGAATGGTCCTATTTACAAAATAAAGAATTTGAATTTGAATTTGAATTTGAATTTATACGTAACTGGAAATGTGTTTTTAATATTTTTTATCGTAAAAAGTTGACCAATTAGGAGTATAACCTTTCTCGAAATGCTATTTATATTTACTTATTCGAACGTAGTCACCTACTTTGAGCTTTGGCGTCCACTTTAGTGATGCATATTTGTATGTTTTTTTTATGTTATCTGCTCGCGCAAGTTTTTAAAAATATATCATTCAATTTCCGAACGCATCTCTCTTATTCAAATAAACCAATTTTATTCGACTGCAGTATGAGTTGGCTATCCTTCCCTTTCCCTCCTATCCCGCTTGCATACCGCAGAAAGAGAAGGAAGACTCGCCGCACGCGCCAATCGCGGCGCGCCTACGGCCAACAGTCGAGAAGTTTCGAAAAACCAACCTCGTCAAGACCGCTCCGCAAGTTTTATGACTTAAACGCAAGTTTTAAGTTACCGTTTATATATTTAACCGCTAAAAATTTATACTGTGTAGCCGGCACACATAGTTATGGACAAAAGTGCGTGAGTGATAGTGCAAATCAAGAACTACAGCACATCAGGCCTGCGGCAACGTGCACCATCCACATCAGTCAGCAAGTAAGTCCCAACTCCTAATCCTTCCCTGCAAGTCAACTCATACTGTGTGTCAGGCTCCCATATATCAATATCCGCGTAAAAAGTTATATTTCCCCGCACCCGCTACGGTCCTTCGAAGTCATAACCTCAATGATATTATAAAGGGAAGATACGTTACGTTCATACTGAGCGGTGTCCAGAAATTGTTGCGTTGTTATTACGAATGTACTTACATGTAGGTGTATAGTCATTTTTAACTACGACTGCGATAGATAATAGGGAACGTATGGTACAGAAAGAGATAGCTATCTGTAGTGTGTTGCGCTTGAAGTACAGTAGTGAATCATAGAGTATGCGGATTTGCCACAGATGAGACATTGAATATAAGCATAGGTACATTACATTGGTAATGATGTTTTAAATAAAACAAAAAACAGAATTGTTATTTATTTATTTACAAACTTAGACTAAGATACAATGAAAAAAAAAAGTCGCCCAAGTGCGAGTCGGACTCGCACACCGAGGGTTCCGTACAAATTTAAGTTTCAAATTATTTTTATTATATGATGTAAGTAAAAATTTACGGTTTCCGTGAGATAATTCTTTTTTTTCAAATCCTTTACAATGTTCTTCATGCTTGTAATTTTTTTTTTAATCTGCTGTTTTGGATTCTAAGAACATTATTTTTTTTCTGTAACATTTCTTTTTCAACAACTAATTTACGAACTCGCGTCTTAAGCTTTGCTTTTCTGGGGTGTCGAACACTAAATCCAGGTCGGATATAACAACATGGTCCAGACTGGTAGGTGAGCGAAATTGTGGAACATCATCATTGTCCTGAAATAGAATAAATTCTCTTAATTGATACGGTAAATATAAATTATATTTGTAATTAATTGACCAAGATTGAATGCACGGGTCACATCATTACATAAGTTACGACCATTTTTTTTTTGTTGTGAAAATAATGAACTATCGTAATATTTATAAAATTTAATTTTACCGGGGCTATCACAGGCACTGAAGTTTTTTTCAGACGCATGTAGCCTTTGGAAGTAGTATATTTATCTTCATTTTTAAAATGTTCGGAACAAATTGTACTACTTTTTGTAGGCATCCAGTTATGTTCACTTCTTTCCGCCTGAACTATGCCGACCCATTCATGTTTTATAACATCATCACTAGAAAATCTGGAAATAACAAAAACATTATAAAAAAATATGTTTTATCTAGGTACATACATTCTAATCGAGTAATAAAATAATATTGAATAGCCCACTATTACTAAACAAACTCAAGCGGTCAACGAAAGCTGTGTATTCTGCCTACGACTTCGCTTCTAGTTGATTAATCTATGACGCATGGCTATTTGTCCTTGTCGCGCTGCAGTTGTCATCATATTCACTGTCCTTTTCGAACCACCATTAATAATTCGAAATGTATTTTGTAAATGAGAAATAAAATCGTGAAAAAATATTAATATGACATTATTTTAATATACTTACGAATGGTATGAAACTCCTACACTTTTATTTATCATGGAACCATAGTTTTTACACTTTCATAACACACAACTTGGCATTTTAGGTAGTTATAGGCACGACACAGACACGCTTCGTTTCGCTCGCTGCTATTAACCGACTAAAACAAATCACGACAATTGTCTGAATTTGTTCGCAACAACTTTTGCGCGCCAGTGCGATATCTACCTCTTTTTTATATATAATATCATTGCATAACCTCATAACCCATTAATTAAGGGCTCCGCACAAACCACCGCATCACACACACATATTTTTTGGTCCATACGAGCCGGATATTAAGAATCAGTGATACGTTTCCCCTTATTTTCCCGCATCCTATAGGTCTTATACCTGGGATTAGGTCTAAATACCTAATATTAAGACCTTAATATATTTATTAATACCGCCATATTTTTTCATTATTACTATTCCAACATGGAAGATATTAAAACGAAAGTTAAATTACTTCAAGTTAAAAATCAAACAATCTTTGAACGATTATCGTCATTATATGAATCTTCTAAGAAAATAAATACAACTAGCATTGAGCTTCGTTCCGCGGAAACATTCATGGCGGACACGGAGATTCTGTCAGTCACTCGTCAGGAGTTTAGTGCCAACTTAGATAAACTAAATGCATATCTCTTAGAACTAAATCCCGATCATACAATCGATTATAACAGTCTTATATCATTCGACGGAGTTTATACCCGTATTGAACGAGTTCGGTCTCTTATCAATGCGAATCGTTCTAAATCGTCGAACGACTTAACGTCGCATGATAATACCGCGCGAAATAAAGGTGTAGTCAAACTACCACCGATTCAAATTCCGTCGTTTGATGGTAAAATTAATAACTGGTCTGTTTTCTATGAATCGTTTAAATCAAATATACACATTCATTCAAAGCTTACAGATTCTCAACGTGTGCAGTATTTGATAGGTAGTTTAAAAGGAAACGCATTGCAAATTACCGCTGGAATTATTCCTTCAGGTGATAATTATTCCGCTATCTGGGAAAGTCTAGTTAAAAAGTACCAGGATAAACGAACACTAGGTTCACATTACATGTCTAACATATTAAATATTAAACCTGCAGTTAATAATTCGATATCTTTAAATAATTTAATTGAAAGTTTTCACGCGTCTGTTTCGGCTTTAGAACAATTACAAATTAAAGACTTAAAGTATTTCATTTTATTAAATTTAGCTTTGAAAAAGTTAGATCCCTCTATCGTACATTTATTCGAAATGCATATGAGAGACGAGAGACGAAGAAATTCCCACTTATACGGGTTTCGTTGAATTTATAAAATCACAAGTTAAAATATTAGATCGCACTACCGCGTCTCGGAACGCGTTAGTAAGTACCCAAGCTAATAAAAGTAAGTCTGCCGTAGCTCACAGTCAGTCAAGTAATAATAACAATGTTCATTCGTTCGTTGCTCGTAACAATAATAATGTTAATGACCAAACCTGTTTGTATTGCAGTAAAAGTGATCATTTCAAGCTTTTTTTGTCCATCTTTTCAATCGCTTTCACCTAATTCCCGTTTGGACTTTATTAAAACCAAACGTGGATGTGTAAATTGTCTTAGTGTTACGCACACTGCTTCTCAGTGTAAATCTATACATACTTGTAGGACGTGCAATAAAAAACATCATTCTCTGTTACATCTTGAAAATAATAATAACTCGCAGCCGTCTCGCGCGCTCTCAGGTGATTCGGCCGCTGTCGTTAGTTCCGCGACTTCGCAACAGGTGGCGCTATGCGCGTGCTCTCGCGTAGATAACACGCCGCGTTCTACGATACTTCTGTCGACTGCGCAGGTGTACGTTGATAACAAACATATTTCTGTCAGATGTTTAATAGATAACGCTTCGCAAAATAATATAATTACTTCCACTTGTTGTAAGAAACTGCAATTAGATATTATACCACTTTCAAATTCATTTATATCAGGTGTTGGAACTTCTTCGCGCCCTATTATAGGTTACGTTGACATAAAGGTTACTTCTAAAAATAAAATTAATTCTTTTAAAATTTACGCTCTTGTTGTCGATTGTATTACGGATAACTTACCATCTCATTTTGTTGACACTTCTGTAGCGCAACATTTGTTTGACTTGCCGCTCGCGGACCCACTATGGCATATACCTGGTGAGGTTGAATTGTTACTAGGTGCAAAATTGTTCCCGCATTTATTATTACATAATAAAATTATCTCACCTACCTCTCTTTCCGCTATTGAACCCGTGTTTGGTTATATTCTTATGGGTGAGATACCCGCTAGATTATCTGATATAAAATATAGTCCCGTATCCACTAAATTGAATACTGCTTCATATTTTTCCACTACATTAAATATTGATAATACTCATTGTTTTCTATCTTTAGAAGATTCTTTAAATAAATTGCTGGCGCGTCGGCTTGCGTAGTGAGCGGTCGTGTTCACCTTTTACTTAAGACAAATACAAATTTTAAAATAGTAGTGCTATACAATTTTTAACTTAATTGTGTGCGTCAGTTAGTCCTATTTCGCATACCGCAGTGAGTGTCACACAGAACCACAGTCCGTGTTAGAAAGAACTGGATAGATTAGCTTCATACTGCTTACGCACTATAAGGGTCACCCACATATTAACCGAGCGGAGCGATAAGCGGAGCGGTAAGAAAACAGTTATACAGTATGAGTACCATACGTTCACCTACTGATAAATCCATTGACAAAAGGAACGCTACTGTTGGGAATAACAGCTCTCAGCCCGACCTATCAACTGTCGGTACTTCTAATTATAACGAATATGTATCACAGCCAGTGGCGGATTAAGACATTTGCCGCCAGTAGGCTATTCAAATTTTGCCGCCCCTTCTGACCTCTCCATTTCGATACCCTACACGGTCAAAAGACGGTGGAACAAAATGTTAGAGAAATAAAAGACTAAAAAATGATACTTTGTTTAAAAAAATATATATCTTATGAAAAATAAGAACTGATTACAGTCATTCTAAACCTGTCCAGTAAATTTTCTATTCTAATAACATTACCTATTCTAAACCAGTTTAGTAAATTTTCTGAGCTTCTAAATAATGTAATCCATGAAATCAATACATACGAATTTCTAGTAAGCAAGATACTGATATTTAACATCATTGGATTCCAAAAATAACTGCACAGTTTTTAAACAATTGGTATTCTCATCACAAATATTAAACTATATAAGAATACTTGTACTAATTTTTAATAAATGGTTGACAAAAAAAGATAAATAGTAAATTTACTAAGCCGGTTTGTAATTTTTTGAGTTTCCAGTAAGTAAAGTTTAGTAACTTGAGAAATGTATTTTTTGCTGAAGCTTGATAATTATTGCTACGTTTTATTCCTGATTCAACATTAGAAACAGAATATGACTGTTTTTAAAAAAGATAATAATTTTTAGTATAATACTTTTCTCCGTGTAGTCAAAATCAATTAATCATAATATTAATTTTTTTGTCAATGAAATTGCAACTTGCATGGAATAACACGACTTGTGTACTATTATTGTCTTTATTTTATTAGATTTTTTCCGTTATTGGTATGACTGTAAACTAGGGATCATATTATATATCTAGGGGATATTTTTACAACCCTCGACTGAGGGAGTTGTCCGACTTACGGGCGAGAAGCGAGTAACTATCAACTATAAAATCGCTCAAGAAACGTACAACAAGATATTGATCCCGTGTAAATGAAGGAGATGCATATAGAAATAGTTACTCGCTGACCGTTCACATTACCGGAGAGAACTCTCTCAGCATTTGTTTTTTGCGGCGAGTAGAATTATAAAATATACTCGCTGAGCGAGACTCGCTGAGCGAGACTCGCTGAGCGATACTCGCTTGGTGATCAAAACACTCGCCGAAGACCAACCAGTGTAATTCTGCATAAAAGTGCGGTTTCGAATTTAGAACAATTTTTAGTAGGGGAAGGGAGGGCAAGGTGGAAGGCTTAACCTCACGATATAAGAAAACAAAAACATTTAATTATTTTAGACTTTTACTATGATGATGCCTGATATTTTTTGTACCTTATGGTGTTACTTTTGGGAAATTAAAGTTTTTATGCTTGACATTTAATTAACGATGTTCATGGTTTTACAAGAGAACTTGCCCTTAAATACAAAACTCCATCTCACTCGCCGTCAATTTTATATTGAAGTTTCTAAAAACCATTAACCATTTTTCATGTTAAAATATCATTACAATAAATCTATACTTAGAAAATACTACCGTAAAATGGGAATAACGACAAGACCTACCCTTTACTAGCAAAACCGCCTGATACTGTGTGCATTTTAAATCGCGCGCACGTTATATGATCCGGGTTTTAAAGGCATGTTCCATTTTACCCTCCCTTCCTTTACAGTAGTATAGAATGACCCGAGCGAATTGAGCGAGTATCGCCTGTCGCACTCGCTCACTCGCTTATCGCTCGGCGACAAAACTATCAAAACTACATACTCGCTACTCGCTGCTCGCCGACTCGTTTTGAGTTTATCGTTCTACTCGCTACTCGCTTCTCGCTCTAAGTCGGACAACTGCCTTAGTGTAGGTTACACAAGAAGTAATGTTATTTCTGAGCTAAGAAAAGCTCAATCATGTATTGCTTATAAGATGGACTAAAGTTTGCCTTAATACCCTTACACAATATGAATGAACACAGATTACAAAATATTTTACATTCGGTAAATGTTGTTTTTTGCATTTGCACCAATTGCACCACTTAACTTAACCTGTCAATGACAGGTTAAGTTAAGTGGTGCAATCTAATAACATTGAGGTATTTATTTATTTTTTATTTCTGTAAGACAATTTTTTTTTTTTGGGACAAATTTGCCGCCCCCCAAAGTCCGCCGCCCTAGGCTCAAGCCTACTCAGCCTGCTGGTAAATCCGCCACTGATCACAGCGCAAAAGAAAAACGCCGGAGGATGATTTCTCGCACCAATTTGAGGAATTTAAAAAAGATATTATAGGATTATTGAAAGAGTTTGGTAATTCTCAAACAGAAAATATCAATACTATAAAAAAAGATATCTCATCTATAAATGAACAACTTACTGAAATGAAGACGAAAACGGACCAGCTGATTATGGAACATCACAACTTTAAGTCCGAAATTCAAAACCTATCAAGTACTGTCAATAAGAATGAGGAAAAAATAAAATGTATTGAAAACGAAATACAGGTCCTTCAAAATACTCAAAATAATTCATCGCCATCAGAACATCCTACATCATCATCTGCTTATGGTAACATCATGATCGAACTTCAAGAGCGTATGGAACGCAGTAAAAATGTAATAATCACTGGAATCTCTGAACCCCACTCAGAAGACATGGAGAAAAAGAGAGAAACCGATAGATGTGAAGTGAAGAAAATATTATCAGACATATATCCTCTCCATCCTGAACCGGAAAAAATCATGCGCTTAGGGAAATATGACGGGAAGAAAACACGCCCTATAAAAGTTTGTTTCTCAACATCAGGAACAGCTAAAGGGATACTGAAAAATAAATTTAATTGCAAGGATAAAAACATAAAAATTTACTCCGACCAGACACCTAATCAAAAACAGGATATGGAAAATCTACGAGAAGAGTTACGTCAACGTAACTCGAAAGGAGAGAATGACCTAATTATAAAATATATAAAAGGAGTCCCTAAAATAATAAAACAACAGCCAAAAAACGAGACACTGGAGAAAATACAATAAATGAAACTACAGGTAACAAATCTGTAACTCATAAAATATATAATAACTATGCCAATATAATAATTACAAACAAAGCACTAAAATTTCTGTATGCAAATATCCGCAGTTTAGTGAAAACAGGCAAATTGGATGAGTTGCGATGTATAATAGAATCGTTCGAAGCTAAGATTCATGTCATAATCATCACAGAGACTTGGATAAAAAATGATGAGGAAGCACAAAGGCTAAAACTGCCAAACTATACTCACTACTATAACTACAGAAAAAACACCAGAGGTGGTGGAGTGTCTATGTTCATCCACAACAGTTTAAAACATGAATCTTTGGAAGATGAGTGCGAAGATGGGAACCATTTTCTATGGGTACATATTGACACTTTTTCTCTGGACATAGGCGCAATATATAAGCAACCAGCGGCAAACACAGATAGGTTCCTAGAAAAATATAACTAGAAATAACTATTTTAATGCAAATTAATTAAATCGATATTCTTCTTCACTAACTGCATACCTACATTTAATTTTTAAATAAATTCAATAACATACGATAGAAATTACATAGAAAAATACGATAGCAACTTTCGCAGTTCGAAACAAACAAAAGCGTCCAAAACAAACTCTATCAAACACAAAACAATTGACACTTGCGTTTCGTTTCTGCACATTTGGAATTAAACATGTCGTTACTCATAGGAATCTTACAAATTTCGGTCTATAATGATAAAATTATACTTCAAAATGTAAAAAAGGTTGACTTAAAGGATTATTTTGAATAAAAATTATTTCATAATGAAGTTTTCAAAATTATTTTCAAACTAGCTGTGCCCGCAACTTCGTTCGCGTGGATGATGAAACCTTTCAATTAGTTTTTTGTTTTAAGTGCTATTTGTGTAGAACGTTATCTATCGAGCATACCTCTAGGCTAGTGTCATTCGCCTAGCGTATCTCGATGTAGCAGAAAGAGGTGGTCTTTTTCTGGAAGGCATCGTGTTATAATTATATATATATAATATATATATATATACTACTTCTCAGCCGATTTCGGCTATGGTGACTGCTACCGACTATCACATGCAGAGGAGCCAAGGTGGTCAGCTCTCTTGTTCGCCCTTTGATGGCTGCAGTATCCTATCTTATGAGTAAACGTGCGCGCGCATCGGCTGCACGTTAGGACATCGTCGACATAGTTATAAAACATGGCTGCTGGTGGTCTAGCCTTAAGGGCATCACGCTTCGAATCCAATTCTATGAACCTCAATGAACCGCATTCCTCACCATGCACTTCCATTCAGGGCGGCAAATGGCCTGTTTCTCCCATTTCTGGGGAACAATATTGCACCTTTTCATGTGTCTTTTCTGAACGTCCTTGAAGCGTAAGAACTGGCCGCCTTGTTTCCGCTTGCCGTTCTGGAGTTCAGAAAAGAAGATGCGTTTGGCCAACCTATCATCATCCATTCGTAAAACATGTCCACACCATCGGAGCTGTCGCCGCATCAGGTATGCTTCTGACATAGACATTTGCGCGTCGTAGCACTTCGGTATTTCTAATCCGGTCCGACCATTTGATTTTGAGAATGTCTTTTATGCACCTTAAATGAAACCGGTCCAGCGTCCGTATATGTTTCCGATAGAGGACCCATGACGCAGAGTACAGAAGATTTGGGAGGACTATGGCCATGTAAACGGAGATTTTTGTCGAAAGCTTCAAATCATGTGATTGTAAGACTTTGGCTCGTAATTTACCGAAAGCAGCTGATGCAGCGCCTATGCGATGGTTTATTTCGGCGTCAAGGTCACACTTAGCTGTAATTGTGCTGCACAGGTATATAAACGTATTCACTTGCTTCAGCTCAGTATTGCCAATGGTCACCTTGAAAGGTTCTGTAGCTCCATGAGAGTCGATTGCCATCACCTCAGTTTTCTTCACACTGATTTTCAGACCGAAACGGCAGCAGACTTCCTGAAGATTCGTAATCAGGTCCTGGAGTTCTTGTGAAGAGTTGGTAACAAAACACAGATCATCAGCATACATGATCTCCGTTATAAGAGCGTGTGATACTTTTGTGTAAGCTTTTAATCTGGCCAGGTTGAAAAGTCCTGAAACGTATTTTGATTCCAGCAGAAGTTTGTTCGAGTGCTTCACTGACAACGACAGAAAAGTAAAGAGCAAACAGTGTTGGTGCAAGCACACAACCTTGTTTAACCCCACAACTGACAGGGAAGAACTCTGACTGATCACCATTATAGGTAACACAGCAGGTCATTTCGTCGTGAAGAAGGCGAATCATTCTAACAAACTTCTCAGGAGAACCTAATTTTGCCAGTAAAGTCCAGAGGGCTTCCCGCGGCACACAGTCAAAATGCTTTCTCCAAGTCCACGAAGCACATATACAAAGGTTGACTGTGTTCGCGACTTTTTATCTGGAGTTGCCGGATGGAAAAGATGGCCTCGCAGGTGGGACGAAACCCAATAGAGTTTCTGGCAATATGTCTTCGGAGACGGGTAAAAGCCGGTTGAGAAGAACTCTGGCGAATATCTTCCCAGGGACAAAGAGGAGCGATATACCCGGTAGGAGTTGCAGTCAGAACGGTCTCCTTTGTTTTTATACAGGGTCTCTATACGGGATATTTTAAATTCAGGCGGTATTATTTCCTCGTTCCAAATGCGATCAAAAATTTGCCAGATGTAAGTGTGAAGTTGCTCCCCTCCGTATTTAAGCAGTTCTCCGGCGATGTTATCAACGCCAACTGCTTTTTTATTTTCTGCTCTTTTGTGGCTCGAACTACTTCAGCAAAAGTCAAGTGGCTCAGCAAGCGAATCATTCAGCGGCAAAGGACGAATACGCTTTATAATATAAAGCGTATTCGTATGATCAAGATCTGCTAATCGATCTACATTGAGCAGATTGTTAAAGTGCTCTGCCCAACGATCAAGTATATCCTGCTTAGCAGTGAGTTTTTGAGAACCATCTAGGGATCTTAGTGGTGTGGTATTTTTAATGGAAACGCCAATCAACTTATGCATTTCTTCACAAAAAGCGCCTAGTTGGTGTGTGTCTGCGAGCCAATGTATCTGTTTTGCCTTTTCAAGCCACTATCTATCTTTCATGTTCCTTGTTAATCTTCTTAAGGAATCACCACTACTTCGGACTTCTTGAGTGAGATTATGATTACCTTCATTACGCTTTATGAGTATACGATGCTGTTTGAATGCTTTAGTTAGGGCCCTATCATTTTGGTCAAACCAGTCTACGTTGTTACGTTTTTTGCGTCCTATGATTTCTGTAGCCACAGTCAGTACGGAGGATGACAACTGTATCCAGTTTGATATTAGGTCACCTTGCTGGGCATCAAACCCATCTAGCGTGTCTATCAGTCCTTCCTGGTATTTTTCTCGAAGGTCCGCACAATTTAGTCGTTCTAAATTGAGACATATTGGTTTAGCCCTGCAGGGTCTTCGTGGTTCGCGAAGGCGGAGTCTCAATTTAGTTACCAGAAGCCGGTGGTCTGTCCAGCAATGCGCGCCGCGCATGACGCGGGTGATATGCACCTGGGAGATGTCCCTTCGTCGGGTTATGGCGTAATCGAGGAGGTGCCAGTGTAAAGAACGTGGGTGCATCCAGGTGGTTTTGAATTTGTCACGAAGCCTAAACAGAGTGTTAGTGATGGTAAGGTCGAATTGGGCACAGAGTGTGAGTAGTAATTGTCCGTTACTATTCATATTGCCCACACCATTATTTCCAATCACGCCCGGCCACGACTCAGTATCTCTGCCAACCCTTCACCCAGCAGAAGTATTTGCTTGTTTGAACGTATGTTGCTAAGGCATTGGCAAAGTTCTTCATAAAACTGATCTTTGACACTGTCCTCGTTACGCATTGTTGATGCATATACGCTTATCATATTCAGGTAGTTGTTGATTTGTAGGTGAAGGCGCAGTGTGATAATGCGGTAAGAGATGTATTGCGGATATTCAGACAGTTTTTGCGCGATGGTGGATTTGACGGCAAACCCTACGCCAGCTAACCTTCGTTCCGTTTGGGGTCGTCCTTTTCAGAAGAATGTGTACCCACCACCGATTTCCTCGAGTTCGCTTAACGCAGCTACATCTACGTTGTAGCGACCAAGTTCGCGTGCCACGACAGCAGTTTTACGCTCCGGGCAAAATCTTTAAGACTATTTTTAAAGAAGAGCCCTAACACCTAGCGCCTACCTACACTTATATGTATATACCAATAAATAAGCAAAATCGACTATTCCAAGTCGCGGGCACAGCTACAATATTTATTTAGAAACTCTAAATGAAGATAAGATACCCAAAAATCAAGGAAAGAACCGCCTAACCTATACCAAATACTTACTATGTTTATTTACAAAATTTTAAAGAAAATTAAGAAAAGGAACCTAACCTACAAACCCTAAAATATAAATAAATGATATATGCAAACAGTCAGCATTCAAGTGAATCTCAATAATCGAATGCAACTATGCGAGGCGTGTACGTACTCTGATAAAATAGCTCAACAAATGTTCGCCATGATTCTTTAAATTGTCATAACTTTTTTATTTATGGACCGATTGACATGAAATAAACACTAAATGTTAAGTGAAGTTTACTACAATATATTAGTGAAAACCGCATCTAAATCGAATAAGCCGTTTCTGATATTAGCGTGCACAAACACACAGACAAACCGACAAACAGACAAACAGACAAAAAAATTAATAATTACAATTTCGGGTTCGGCATCGATATAATAACAACCCCTGCTACTTTTTTTATATATATTTCCATTGTACAGACACCACTTTTCTACAATTTTATTATATGTATAGATATAGAAGATGAAAATATTTTACGTAGTAGTATCGTAACGCAAAGAAGCGACGTTGCCGTTCCGCTTGTTATTAAGTGGCTGTCAAGTGGCCGGTAGATAAGATATCTACCGGATAAATTATCTGGAAGTTTGACGGTGAAACAGAAAAAAGTTATAACCAGCCTTTAAGTGGTAGATAGTATTAACTTTCAGATAACTAACCGACACTATATCCGTAACCTGTGAAACTGGCCCTTAGAGTTTCGCATAAGCGTACAAAAATGTGGCGGTCACAGTCCGCACAGAATGCTACGGTGGCGATTTGGTGAATGCGAGTTTAATAATATAACGTGTACCTTCACTGAATATATTTGATGAAGCTATCGCAGGTATGTAGGTACTCGCCAAATGGACAGTACCTCTTTAATCGAGTTCAAGGAGGCAACCTGATAATAAAAACTTATTATTGTTATCAGGGCGAGACCAAAAAGAAAATACACTGGTGTGCGTGTAAGATGCACATTTTCTTTTTTAGGTGAGTTATATCCAAGTACAGCACACATGACCATAATTGTTTACGTCTTCTTGTTCTAAAATACTAATATCTGTGTTCTTTCACATTGGCAATCTATTTAAATCTAGTTATAATACATAAAGCAAAATGCACAGCCTATATTGGTGACATCAAGGGGATAACTGTTTATCGATATAATTAACGAATACCTACATATAACATAAATATACTTACCATATACATATAACTATATACGTAAATTTATACTTATATAGTTAATGTTTCAGATTATAATGGCGCCTTAACATTGGTCTCACTAGAAGAAAATACCTCAGCGACCTAAATGTACAAAACTCTTCCACCACGGCGCCACCGGTAGGTATATACCTATTATATGTACAAAATAATTAAAATGGCAGGTAGAAAAAGTACTATACCTTTAGATGATATGAAACAAGTAGTAAATATACATGCAGACACATTTTTTAAATCTGTTCCTCCTATTAGCCATAAAGTGTATGACTGTATACAGAAGCAATTAATTGAAATATTTTAATTACCACATGAAGAAACCTGCCATAAAAATGTCAATTAAACGTCATTATAAATATTTTTTTGATGATATTAAAAATATACCTGCTAGTGAAAATTATTGTGATGATTCTGATTATGATTCTGAAAAAAAATCTGATTTAGAAATAAAATTTCAAATGGATAATCATGAGTACAGAAATATAGATCCTACAAATCACAGGTTGTTAAAGAATTATTGGACGAATGAGCTACAGGACCAAATATGGGCAAAAACGGACATTCAGTGCACGTTCTCATTTAAAAGCAATTACGTTCCTTCTAATTTACGGCTAAATAAAATCAAAAATTCACCAAGGCTTAACACCACAAGCGTGAAGCGGGAGTGCGGTGGTTCTGTTCTTCAAGAAAGGCGACAAAACCTTGCTGAAGAATTACAGACCTATCTCACTCCTGAGCCACATTTACAAGTTGTTCTCGAGAGACACCGAGTTTTTTTTTCTCATTTGTTCGACCGTCGAACTAGTGAATTTTTTTTTTTCTAATTTGTTCGACCGTCGCACTAGTGAGAATTTATTTTCTCATTTGTTCGACCGTCGAACTAGTGAGATTTTTTTTTTCTCATTTGTTCGACCGTCGAACTAATTATATTTAAAATAGTTCTACTACATTTAAATGTTTTACTCATTCATCTCATCATTTCTATATGAAGACAATACAGAATCGTCCTGTAAAATATGCAATATTTGCAATAGGTTTACATGGCCTTTTGTTACAAGGTTATTTATTTAGTAGTAGAACTATTTTTAAATATAATTAGTTCGACGGTCGAACAAATGAGAAAAAGAAATTCTCACTAGTTTGACGGTCGAACAAATGAGAAAATAAATTCTCACTAGTGCGACAGTCGAACAAATGAGAAAAAAAAATCTAACTAGTTCGACGGTCGAACAAATGAGAAAAAAAAGTCTCACTAGTTCGACGATCGAACTAATGAATCGAACTAGTGGGAATAAACGGAATAAATACACAAATTATTGCAATATGTTTTATTATGCATTTCCTTTAGAATCTCGTGCAATTAGACTGCTTATAAAACAGTGGTCTAGTCATGGTAAATTACCCCATAACTCATTAATTGCTAAGAGTACATCGATGATATTTGGCAAGACGTTGCAGAATCTAACAAGGTATGTATAAAAGTTATAAACTAGATCCTAAAGTGCATACTTTAAGTACTAGGACCTAATAACCTTATTGTACGTTTACATGTATAACTTCTGAACGCTATTTTTTTTTCAAAATCTGTTTTCACAAACATTATAAACTAATTCAAAACAACGTATGTACAAATCTACAGCTCTCTATAAAAGCGTTTTGAATGAGATCTAGCAAATGGCCAAACGTTGTCGCAGCGGAAACTTGAATATCTTCGCAGTTTAAGGCGCAGGCCAGACAGAAGAGACGTAAGACGCAGACGGGGCGCGGACATTTGTCTCTACCGCGTCCCTTTCATACAAAATGTATAGAAGCGTCGCGACGCAAAACATACAGAAGAGACGGGGCGCGGGTGCGACGCTTCTATACATTTTGTATAGAAGCGTATTATGTCCGCGCCCCGTCTGCGTCTAACGTGTCTTCTGTCTGGCCTGCGCCTAATGAGACACAAATTTCATTTAGACATACACAATTACTTCACGTCATACACTAATTTTTAAACCTATTTTTTTTCTTCTACGTCCATGGGATAAAAAATGTTCCAGTTTAACAGTTTTTGATGAATAACTCCCTAAGGGCCTGGCCACAGCTTCTGGCGGTGCGGCGCGCGGTGCGGCGGGAGGTGCGGTGAGCGGCGTGATTTATAATAATAATAAATCATTTATTATCAGGCTACTAAGGCCCATAGACATATACCTTACAGACTAACATAGATATTTTATACAAAAGTTGTTAGTATATATTGCTTAAAATTAAGTTAGTAATCTTCCTTGCACTACGTCTTAGCGCGTTCTGGTGGTACTTGTCCGCGGAAGCGACGGAACACCACATTCTGAGGCCAGAAGTTTTCGTCCAGTACTTGATGCAAGAAGCAATTCGGTACTCGCACCACAAACGCCTTGAAGTTGACGTTGCGGCGCGACTCCAGCTCCTGCACCCTCAGCAAGTAGTTCAACTTCTGGCGCACGTAGTCGACAACACACTCTGTCTTCACAGAGTGATGCAGGCGGGAGATGTAGACTGGCGTGTTCGGCTGTGCGGCACGCACTAGTCCATTGGGCTTCAATGGAGCTTTGCCGCAGCGGTTCTTCACAGTTTTGGGACGGCGCTTCTTCCTCTGCACCATCTCAAAACCGTCTTCATCCCGTCCAGGCGCCAACACAGCAGGCGCGGGCAGCGGCGCGGGGCACGGCGTGCGCGCGGCACGTGTAGGAGCGCGCTGGGGCGGCGGCGCAGGCGCGGGGACGGGTGCGGCGCAGCTAGGTGCGCGAGCTGCGGCCCGGCTAGCGGCGGCGTCAGCATAAACGCGTCGAGGTGTCGACGTGTTTCCACATTTAGCACTCGCCGTGTCATCGCACTTTACTGCAGTCGGTGACGCATCAGACCCTGCCGATGCAAAACTGCACACGGAGGCATTTTGCGCCCCGCGACGCATGTTCACCTTAGACGCCTCGTAAGGTGACCTACTTACAGAAATAGTGTTACGTAATAACACTACTTCGGCACGCAGATCTTGAATAGTCCTGTCCGAGACCTCCAATTTGGACTGCACTTCTGTCAGGCTCGTCTTCAGGAAGATGATGTCCTTCAGGAGCCTGGTGACGTCGACGTGGTCGAAAGTGACGGGGGGCAGCTTGTGCAGCTCCTTCGCCACGAAAGTCGGCACGTCGTCAGGGTCGGTCACCTTCAACAAGGTGATGATGTCCTGGACGCTCTTCTCTGTACCGTCCCTCCGTCGAGACGGCATCTGGTCGAGTTTGTCCAGACTCGTGTACAGCAGCCTCTTGCCACTGCTGATATCTTCTTCTTGGAAGTTAGTCTTACATATTTGTAAGATGCTAACTTCATCCATTGTATCGATGGCATTTTGTATAAATGCCAACAATTCGTTGGCTATGAGTGTTGAGCTCATAGCAACAGAGGCGGGCAGCGGCATATAGCCGCGCTGTTCGCGAATTAAATATCAATACGATGCACTTTGTAAGGCACGTCCGTATTCGATGCGCGCTGCAATCAAACTCGATTTGCGGTGGTATGCCATATAGCTCGACTAGTTGCGACTGCGGCGGGCGGCGTCAGCGGTGGACGTATTTAGAGAACGGCTAAACTATTAAAATAGTCCTATCAAAAGTGGCACAGTATTGCCTTGAATCAAGTGCGTTCTTAGCTCAAGATATCATTCAGTCAAGAATAGGAGCACACCCAGTTAATCAGAGAACTAGGCGAATTTAACACTCTTTATTATGAATATAGGAACTATCCCGATAAATTTATTGATTTTTGAAAATTAAATTGCCGTCTCTAATTAAATTACTTGTAAAAAATAGGTAATAAATACTTAAGTACCACTATTACCAGGAAATTGTTGTTTTATTTCTTCCCACATTTTTTTTATATGCCTATATTTATGATGTGGAGTTTTTGACATCCATATTGCTGGTCTACTCAGTATTTCACTAATGAATTGTTCCGTTTCCATTACTTTTATAAACTGTACGCGCGGTAAAAACAAAATTATTTGTTTCGGTCGCGCGATGTCTGAATGCGTCCGCCGATGCCGCCGCGCGCGCCGCTCTGAGCTGTGGCCACCTCGATACAGTCGATATAACATTTGTTTCACTCGCACACCGCGCAGACCGTCGCCGCCGCGCGCCGCTTCCCGCGCCGCAGGTCGCACCGCAGTTCGCGCCACATGAGTAGATAAACGGAACAGAGGCAAAGCTTCTTAAGAACGTGCAAAATTGTTACCTATTTTGTTAGGGTTGTCACAATAGGTGAAGACAAATCAAACAAAACGTTTTTTAAATAGTTTTAATAGTCAGTATAATAGAATATCTAATAGTATGATAGAATAGTTTACAAATTACTTACTCTAAGAATTTTCTTTTTATAATTTTTGTTTTTTTTTTTAATAAAAAATACCTACCGTGTTGTACAAATTACTCTCTTCTTATTATAAAAAGGATCATACAATAAAATAAAGGTACTTGCTTGAAAAAGTAATAACCAAATATTTACTTACCTAATTGTACTCCTTGGGATAATTAAAGTATGATATATTTTTGTTTTCTCTATTATTATTCATACACACGGTACAATAAACAACCATTATTATTAATATAATACCACGTTTTTACTACTAAACTTATAAAAACTTAAACTTGCAACTAACAAAACAAACAGCGTGCGTCGGACTGACCCTTAGATTGTACACTGGCTGTGCCAGCGTAAACTGGTTTTTTCCAGTCTCGCCGCGTATGTGACAAGCGGCCAGTGGTCACGCATACATGCCCCGCGCGCTTGTGTGCGTGCAACCGATTCGAGCGGTTGTTCGAAGCTTTGCCTCTGTTCCGTTTATTTACTCATGTGGTTCGCGCCGCCCGCGCCGGTAGCTGTGGCATACTTCATAGGTTGTCTACCATTTATTTTCGCCGCTCACCGCTTGCCGCGCCGCAATTCGCACCGCGCTCGGCTGTGGCCAGGGGGTAATGGTTGGATACACAAATTTTTACTTGCCATACACAATTACACGACTTCATACACTGAAAATCTGTTAAACTCAAATTATGAAATTCGAACTTTTTCCGCTGGGGCAACGCACACTATTAAAGCTATATATCGATAGAAAGCCCTTTTTATGTTAGTTTCACTTAATTATAATTCAATAAAAAGTTATTACAGTTAGAAGTCAAAAAATGTAATTAATTAATGTAAACAAACTTTTGTATTTACTATATCTCCGAAACTATTTAATATATTTTAATGAAACAAACTGTTATATAAAGGGGAGATATCGTACTAACTAGATATACTATTTTAAACATTACATATTCAGTATATAAGGGCTATTTACTTTGAAATGATACACCGTAAAAAAATAATGTTTATTTCATCACTCTTATCGCTAATACACAAACTATCAACATGAAATATTAATAACAAGTTAGGTTTAGACTAAAACTTGGTGCCTATGTAACACTTATATAATATTTTAACGTTTTAACTAAGAAAATTAGGGTTCAAACGGATCGTACTTACGGTTTACATTTTAAAGCGTTATCTTGACTGTTACATAGACACTATTTACTTATAAATATCACAAATCACTATTTTCACTTATAATCTTTGTTTATATCGCCTAAATAGGTGGATACGTATATAAAACACACTTAATAACATTACGCCCACATATGTGGGTAATCTACACTAATAATAATATAATTATAATAATATAATAATATAATAATCTACACTAATATTATAAAGAGGAAAACTTTGTTTGTTTGTAATGAATAGGCTCAAAAACTACTGGACCGATTTTAAAAATTCTTTCACCATTCGAAAGCTACATTATCCACGAGTAACATAGGCTAAATTTTATTTTGGAAAAAAATAGGGGACCGTGTCTTTCCTGGGTAGGCTTTTTGCAGCGGTAACCGACATACACGCGGGCGGAGCCGCGGGCGACCGCTATCATATATAAAACACATTTAACAACTTTTATCACCACATATGTGGGTACTCTTATAAAACACTTAATATCATTTTGGTGACGCTTCGTCGCGAACAAAATTAAAGATCATAAAAATCCACCGCAAGACTCAAGAGATGGTTGTTGGCCGGTATAGCGTGATGCATGCTCTGTCGCAGCGACCGTAGGAAGTGACGCTGTGACGGCTCTGTGGGCTGCCAGCCGGGGTGCCGGTACGAGAACGCTACTT
Organism: Autographa pulchrina; assembly: GCA_905475315.1. Lineage (NCBI taxonomy): Eukaryota > Metazoa > Arthropoda > Insecta > Lepidoptera > Noctuidae > Autographa > Autographa pulchrina. The sequence continues at coordinate 4,534,852 of FR997761.1, read as the reverse complement.
ACGACAGCTCGGTCTTCCCGCCCTCGCCTTGGTCGTATTGGGTATTGCCGTCTGATGCTGCCAAAATACACAAATATACAATAATATGTATAGGAAAGAAGGTAAAGACTCAGTATTTTAGAAAGACCAAAGTATGTACCTTTAGATTTTCCAGTAGTGTGCCAATCAGGATGACCATGACGACGTATATCCAACTGCAACAATAGCTCCCAGTTATAGTGTAATACAAAACAATGACACTCAAATAAACAAAAAAAAAAAAAAACAATAAACATGTTCGCCGATGCACCCGCAAAATCTGCTGTTTCAATAAATATTTTTACTCGCAAATAATGCAACTGCAGCAACTTACGTTGAGACTTGTTATTACCTGTGCGAACGAGCAAACGTCTCCGATACCGAGCACACTGACGGTAAAGTTACGGTAGAAGTCAACAATGTCCAGGGCGCGGGAACGAAGAGACAACAAGACTAGCGGACACAGCAGGGGACTCAGAAGCTCGAACACGATGTACACCTACAATATTCATTGAGTACACGTCAATAAACGAGGTAGGCACACCGACTACACTATTCACCATGACATACAAAAAGAAGAATTATAAAAGTTGGCGCTTATTCTGTTGTTAACAAACTAAAACATCATTAAAACAAGGCCATAGGTATATTTATTTCACACACATACACTATTATCACAGGTCTTAACCTAATACAATAGCGTAGTTATAGTACTTATATCTAATATATATAAGGTGCTATTAAAGCAACTGCCTCGGCTTTAATGGGAGGTAGTATTGTGTATATAGATTACAATAGTAAAGATAAATTATTGATTATTTATCATATTTTTTTTCATACAAAAAAAATAACGTATAAATTTGAATTGATGTATTAGTATAAAACCATCCCGTGTCATAAGCTGTTGCCGCTCCGCACCGAATTCAAACATTTCGCAAAACGCCGCCGCGCCGGCGCCGTTCATACACTGTTGCCATTCCTATCAAAGGATGCCGCCGCCGCCGTGCGCGCCGGCCGCTCGGTCGTCAAACACAGCCCCGCGCGCCCCCACCCTCACCCGCACTAGCACGTTCGTCGCACGCGCCAAGGCCAACCGACCGCCCGGTCGTCAGTCGCCCCCCGGCCGCGCGTTCGGCTTCGTTCACACGGCATTGTCCTGCACGTTATTTCGCAATCGTTTTTTTAACGTTTAGTTAACCGGGTGTTCATATGGTAAATTTTCATTCGTGTAAAAACGAATAGCCGCAGTTTCCACACAGTTGTCACAGTGAGTAGACGTCACTGATGGATCCACGCTTGTTTCAAAATTAGGATCAATAAATTACCATGATTCCCTTCCAAGCCGTTTGAGTTGCGACGCGATTTTTATAAAGTTCCAAAGTTTTATCCCATAAAACGGGATTTTGTTCCACTAAAGAAATTAATAGTTCGTTATCTATAGAAGATTCCTCAACCATTTTGAATTTCAAACTAAATCAAACATAAAATACGTGCCACCCTTCCAAAAGACGCTCAGGTACTAAACACTTCTTCGGTTGCTATTCGATAAAAAACGTATGACATCGTGTCGTGTGAAAGAGACAAAGCTATACCATATGCCACTGCAAACCGAATACGTCAAAGTTCATTCGATTTGCTTGACAAGTACGTTGAGTATGCGTTTAAACGTATAAGCGGTACACGTTTTTTTGCAGTACAATCGACGTGTGAATGGATCTATGTACGTTGTATGGTCACTATTTATACGTTAAGACGTATACTGCAAAAAAACGTGCAGGACAATGCCGTGTGAACGAAGCCTTCGGAAGTTAGTTCTAGTGATTAACGTCAGGAATATCGCGCGCGCTATTATTAAAAATGCCTCCCAGACGTCGGTATTCCAATCAAGAATATCTTGAAATGGTATTGTGCTACCGCGAGTGTAACTCGGTGTAACACGGCCGCTTTGACCCGCCTCCGGTTGACGCAGGCAGGCCTTCATACTCGGCCGAACTCGAAGAGGAAGTGCTTCAGTGTCATCCTCTTGCGAGCACCAGGGATGTTGCTCGAGTCTTCGACGTGAGCGACAACTACGTGTGGCGACTTTTAAATCGTGAAGGGCTCCATCCTTACCACTTCACAAGTGCCGTGGCCTCCTCGCTCGCCGGATTTAACCCCTCTAGACTTTTTTTTGTGTGGTCGTGTGAAAGACCTTGGTGTGGTGAAAGAAGTGTGGTAGAACTAAAAAGCATCAAACGCGCATTTAGGCAAGTGAAAAGTGAAACGGACACATTAAATAAAGTGAAGAGACATGTATGCAAGCGTGCCTTCATCTGTGTGCATATGCAGTGTATATAAGTAGGTACTAGGTAGGGAGTGAGTAAATAACTGTAAATACGGTGCAATCGTTGTAAATAAAATGATTAACTTTTAAACACGCCAAGTGTTTTAAAAGTGCAACTACTTACCAGCTACCGCATTCTTCAAAAAACACTGACGTAGGTAAATAAGATGATAAACTTGTGTGACTGTCAAGTTAGTGTAAGAATCGCATTTTTTTTCTTATTATTTATAAACAGTAGTTATTGAAATAAAACTACTTTTTTACGGATGTTGTCGCGGTTTTATTAAAAGTCCGTAAAAAAGTAGTTTTATTTCAATGTCTAACATTCGCGTAAATCTAAGAAACCAAACAGTAGGTACTTAGATTAATATCGAATAACGATAAATTACAGTAACTTGGCGTGTTTAAAAGTTAATCATTTTATTTACAACGATTGCACCGTATTTACAGTTATTTACTCACTCCCTACCTAGTACTAGTACCTACTTATCTACAAAACTGTTGCACAAGTCCGCTTTCGCGTTGCACACAGATGAAGGCACGCTTGCTTACATGCCTCTTCACTTTATTTAATGTGTCCGTTTCACTTTTCACTTGCCTAAATGCGCGTTTGATGCGCCTTTTTAGTTCTACCACACTTCTAATATCATGTCCGATTTGGCCGTACACAAGGTCTTTCACACGACCCCACAAAAAAAAGTCTAGAGGGGTTAAATCTGGCGAGCGAGGAGGCCACGGCACTTGTGAAGTGGTAAGGATGAAGCCCTTCACGATTTAAAAGTCGCCACGTACACACGTAGTTGTCGCTCACGTCGAAGACTCGAGCAGCATCCCTGGTGCTCGCAAGAGGATGACACTGAAGCGCTTCCTCTTCGAGTTCGGCCGAGTATGAAGGCCTGCCTGCGTCAACCGGAGGCGGGTCAAAGCGGCCGTGTTACACCGAATTACACTCGCGGTAGCACAATACCATTTCAAGATATTCTTGATTGGAATACTGTCGTCTGGGAGGCATTTTTAATGAAAGCGCGCGTGATATTGCTGTCGCTAACCGCTAAAACTAACGTCCGAACGCGCGGGCCGGGGGCGACTGACTGGCGACCCGAGCGGCCGGCCGCCGGCGCGCACGGCGGCGGCGGCATCCTTTGATAGGAATGGCAACAGTGTATGAACGGCGGCGGCGCGGCGGCGTTTTGCGAAATGAATTCGGTGCGGAGCGGCAACAGCTTATGGCACGGGATGGTTTTATACTAATAAATCAATTCAAATTTATACGTTATTTTTTTGTATGAAAAAAAAAATATGATAAATAATCAATAATTTATCTTTACTATTGTAATCTATAAACACAATACTACCTCCCATTAAAGCCGAGGCAGTTGCTTTAATAGCACCTTATATATATGTATATATGTATAACAAAATGCATAATTTATTCCTATATTACTACCTTTCATACAGTCAATGTTATTATTTATTAACTATGAGATATTATACAATAAGCAGTTCGTGTATATTTTACTAATTCGCGACTAACCCTCGGCTTCTGAAAGGTTGATCAACTTAATCTGTCGCCACATTAACTGATCACGACTGTGATATGGTAGACTAAAAGACTAACTATTCAGTTAATCACAGCGCTTAAAATGAGATTTGACATGAAATTAACAAATTTTTGTGTTGATCAACGTTTTAGAAACCGGGGGTTACTCCACTAAACGCAGCAGTTTAACTAATTTGGACGCTGTGCAGAGTGACAGGTTTGGTTTTGACTTAATTGGTTCACACGGATTGCTGTCTCATAAAAAGATATTATAGATATTATTTGATAGTTCAATATTAGTTTAGTGTGTGTTTAACAGAATCAGCGCATTTATTAAACTCGTCAGACGAGCCCATAATTTATTTAAAAACACATTTAGTTTAACTATGACCTGAAAAAAAATTAAGTTATAGAACTACATGTTATTTACATAAATGTTATTTTATCTTTTTTACTTTAAAGACATGCCATTTATATCGTAATTTTAAAATATTTAGCTTTTTATCAGATTTTATAACTTATCCATTAGTTTTTTGATAGAACGATGACAGAATTTGTTTGGCTTTATACCAATATTAATCATAAGTAAGGTCAGATGGATAAGTTATTATTTCTATTTTACTACTGGCTGTAAAATTTTGTAAATACTTAAACATCATTCAAACTATCTAAAAAATTCAAAAATTTCTAAGAAAATTACAAATTCCAAAAACTAATGTAGGTAATATAAATGAATGCGCATCGAACGCAAAACATCCAGGCATTATAAGGCATGCAGTACAGGGGCCGTACCATGAGCTCTTAAGAGCGTAGACGGGCTGCGCGAGAATTGAAAAATAGGTATTTGAAGAAAGTATTGCCGTCGCGCTGGGCCCTCGCAACCGGGCGCGCGGTGTCAATGTGTGAGTGAATAGGTAGTCTGTGTTTGTGTGCGTAGCTCATAGCGCGCATCTTTCGTCCGCCCGATTTAAAAGAATTCACAATTACTAAATAACAAGTATAGATAAGGGGCCGATGCCGCTATTTTAAGTCAGTGAGTGGCAGGTTAATGAACGTTCCAGTGTTCTTGTTATTGTGCCTAATTTTCGTATTCAGATAAGAACAGTCACTATTAATCCTACAATGACAACAGTGGCAAGTAGGTGTACCTTTTGTCATTACTAAAATTATCTGAATACGAAAATTAGGCAAAATCAAAATCAAAATCAAAATGTTTTTATTTCTTATAAACCAAATAAAAAAGGCGCTCAAGAAACGTTACGTTAAATCTACTGACTCTAGTTGCTCGGTTCCAAAGTGTCCTTCCTATGGAGAAGAGCCGGCAAGAAACTCCATAGGTTACTCTTTTAAAAAATAAATTGTTACAATTATTTGTACATTATTGGTTAAATATATGCGTCAACAACGCAATAAAACTACGTTAATAAAATAAAGAAAAAATAATAATAATAATTTAAAATAAAGAAAAAATACTAATAATAATTTAAAGCAATCAATCCGTTATAATGAATAATAAAAAATCACGCTGTTGACGCATTCACATGAAAAAAGTACAAAAAAATAAAATTGTATATAAAATAAAAAAGAAAACAATTTTACATACAATATATATGTAGTCACACAAAAAGAAATAAAATAAATAAAGAAATACCCTAACAGGAATGTCAAGGCATGTCCAGTGCCTTCAGGAAATACAGGCGTCTTAAGAACTCATTTACAGTAAACAAGCAAATCTTGAGGACCGCCAGGGAGGCCACATGTGCAGATATTAAACACTCCACGCCCTTTTGTCTTCCACGTAGTCTTTAACTTTATAATACGCTTTCTTTAAAAGAATAGATTTGACACAAGATTTGAATTTCTTACCGGGCAGGTCAGTAATGACCTCTGGTAGTTTATTATAAAAGCGTATTGAATTCCCTAGAAATGATTTTGAATTTGTTTTAGTGAGCCGAAATTTAGGAACTACTAACTTATTTTTATTCCTGGTATTAATATCGTGATAATCACTTTTAACTCTAAAACTAGAAAGATTTTTACGCACATACATAATATTCTCGAAAATGTATAAGGAAGGCAAGGTTAGGATGTTAATTTCCTTAAACTTTTCTCTCAGTGACTCTCGAGGGCCCATGCCGTATATTGAGCGAATTGCCCGTTTCTGCAAAATGAAAATAGAATCTACATCGGCCGCGGACCCCCACAATAGAATACCGTAAGACATTAAACTGTGAAAGTAAGCGTAATAAACTAATCTAGCAGTGGGTATATCAGTAAGCTGCCGAATTTTCCTAACCGCGAATGCAGCCGAACTTAACCTAGACGACAGTGCCGTGATGTGTGCCCCCCACTGCAACCTAGAGTCTATTGTTATACCAAGAAATACGGTTTCATTAATTAATTCAAGCTGGTCACCATCAAGCATCAAATTTAATTCTGATTGTTTATGAACATTAGAAAGCGAAAACTTTAGACATTTAGTTTTGCTTGCATTGAGAAGCAAGTTATTTGTAGAAAACCAATCGGAAAGAACATCAAGGGCATTATTAAAGGATGATAAATCTGGTAATTTTCTATTAATTTTAAAAATGAGCGAGGTATCGTCCGCGAATAATATAATATTACTTAAATTAGCCCTCATATAGGGAAGGTCATTTATGTATGCCAAGAAGAGAAAAGGGCCAAGGATTGAACCTTGCGGTACCCCCATTCTCACTGTAGACCCAGATGATGTTACGCCGTTTATACCTATTTTTTGAAGTCTAGTTGTTAAATATGACTGAATTAGTGCAAGGGATTGTCCTCGCAATCCGTAGTGTTTTAGTTTAAGGATCAGCGTCTTATGATCGACACAATCAAAAGCCTTGGAGAGATCACAAAAAATACCAATGGCATCCTGCGATCCCTCCCAAGCCTCCAAAATGTGAGACACTAACTTAGCCCCGGCGTCGGTCGTTGACCTTCCCTTTGTAAATCCAAACTGGCGTTCATGAAAGATGTTATGTTTACTAAAGTGCAAAATTAATTGGTCTAATACCATTCTCTCAAATATTTTACTTAAAGCAGGAAGAACTGAAACTGGTCTGTAGTTTGATGGATCGTTCTTGCAACCTGATTTAAAAATAGGAATTACTTTACTGTGCTTCATTAAATCTGGAAAGGTGCCACTATCCACACAGTCGTTACAAATGTTTGCAAGAATCGGAGCGATAGTGTCAATTATTGATTCAATTATTTTGACAGATATGCCCCATAAATCTTCAGTGGTCTTTACTTTTATATATTTAAATGATTTCTTTACAACGCTAGGGGATACATGACTAAAACTAAATTTTGGAATATCTCTATTAAAATGTTGCTTGACTAATGTCTCTGCTCTTAGAGAAGACGAAGAGAGAGATTTTGTAACTTTAATTGGAATTTCCTTAAAAAATGATTCGAAAGCTTCAGCTACATCAGACTTATGTGAAATTAACTGATTATTAATTTTTAATGAAATATCTGTATCTCTTTGTTTACTACTGCCAGTTTCAGAGTTAATAATCTTCCATACTGTTTTGATTTTATTATCTGATTTACCTATACGGCTACTTATAAGTTTTGACTTAGCTAATAAGCATACTTTCTTGAATATTTTAGAATAGTTTCTAACATAATTGTGAAAATTAGGATCGAAATTAAATGATTTCTTTTCATAAAGGCTATAAAGTATGTCTCTGCTGATTCTAATGCCTTTTGTGGCCCATTCATTAAATTTACATTTAGTATCTAGTTTTACGTTTTTTTGTGGACATACTTTGTTAAAAGACTTACAAATGATGTACAATAGTTTACTATAATCAGAATTTGGTTCTCCTAAAAACGAATACTTGCAACAGTCAAGATCTCTAGTAATGTTATCCTTTAATGAACGCAGTCTGTGATTTGTTAAAGGCCTTACAGTAATAGATTTATTTAATTCTAATTTGTTTTTAGTTTTTATAGACACTAGTTGACCCATGTGGTCTGATCTAATACCTGGTATCAGTTTAAAGCTTAATACCCCATGATTTGAAAAAATATTATCTATACAATTCTGGGAAGTAGCAGTTATTCTAGTGGGTTCATAAAAAATATTATCAAAATTAAATGATTTGAATAAAGATAAAAGTTTACAAGTCTCCTGCGAATCTAATCTAACTAAAGATTATTGACTTATTAGCTACTACACTGATTAATTTATGCAAATAAAACAATAATAACACAATTTAACTAATTAAAACTATTTTTAAAATATAAAATTGACAAGAGGTCGAACTTTTACGACTAGTCGGCAGTGATGCCAACCTAAAAAAAAAAAAAAAAAAAACAAGGCACAATAACAAGTACACTGGAAAGTTCATAAACCTGCCACTCACTGACTTAAAATAGCGGCATCGGGTCCAAGGCCAATTGCACGTCACATGCTGAAGACTTAGTTATTTTGTTATGTGGAGCCCCAAGGGTTTATTTTTTTACGTTATACATATAACAATAATTGACGGTCGGATACCAAGGAACTTACCTGTAAGAGAAAGGATGGAAATGACACAATAAATGTACATATTTATTACTAGGCTACGGCCGGTCCCGGCTTCGCACGGGTATTGAACTAATATAAAAAAAAAATAACATATACACACACCGACACCCTTCTTTTTACGTCGGGTTACTAAGAAAAGTACATTATAAAAATTGATTGAAAATTATGAATTTATTTTCTTATGTTTTATAATAATTAATATTCGTAAAAATTTTATTTTTGTTTCTAATTCACTAACATCCTTCCATCCCGAGCGGAGTGAGCAGCAACCACATGACTTTTTTTTGATAAATACAGTTTCGTCATATCTTTCGAATTGACGTTCAAAAAGTTATATAACGGTAATGAAGCAGTCTTGAATATGAAGTATTTTATTTTTATAAGGATTAATACAAAGGTACAAAAATGCTTTTCTAGAAGCCTCATAAAAAATATGTTTTCTTTTTTAATAAAAAGAAACATTTATTGTGACATAACTGTAATAGTTAGACATATGCTGTCCCGACAGTTTTTGTAGACAATTATATGTTTTGCAAAATCGTAGTACATTATTTTGTTCTATCATCAATAGTTTTAGCAGCTCACGCGATGAAAGGATTTTTCTAGGCCAATTTTTTACGTCTTGGGTTACGTTACTAAGTTTTAGTAAGGATCTCTAATCTTTTCTAGCAAAAAGTATAGCATACATATTTTGTTACTCAGGGTGAATGTAGCTTTTTAAAGGGGAAAAATAATAATTTAAAAACTTATTTTCCTATTCCGGACGACGGCGACGGCTAGTTCAAAAACAGAAACAATGTAAAAATCGGTCCTACCGTTCTCGAGTTATAAATAGTGTAAGCAACACGATTTTTGACTTCCTTTAATACTTATAGGTATAGATTTACTTGATAAGAGCATAGTCCGGTCAATTTATACATCCGAGGTTACAATATTTCACACACAGCTGAAAATTAAGATTGTTTAAAACACTATTATAAATTAAATGTAAATTAATAAACCTCTACCAATTTTCAGCTGCGTGCGAATTATTGAAGCCTCACCTGTATTTTTTGGTCTAATTTGACCGGACTAAGCAGTCATTATTTTATAAACTCCCCAGTAAATCTGTCAAGTCAAGAGCAAAATTATAACACCAAGCAGTAGAGTTTATAATAAAATACGTAACTTTAGTTACGTACCATATGGTTACGGTTTATATTTTTTTAAGAGACACTTTGGTCAATTTCAATTGAAAAAATAATAGTTAATTATGAACCATAAAAATGTCATAATTGTTATTTCGTTGTCTCTTAAAAAATAAGAATACATATACTTACCTAAGCATCAATTACACTTTTCAGTAAATCAGTATAGGATAAACGTCGATATCGACTAACATCACTATAATATCGATAAAAACTTCGTCGCTTGTTACTTCCCTAATTGTGTACGTTTTAGTCTAACCGTCCCTCACCTCTCGTCTCCCCCCGAAGTGTGCGATAGGGACAACTGCAGCTCAGAACGAATTTACCTACAAAAAACTATGACCGATCGACGTTTCGTATTCCGCTGTTCTTTCCTCCAAATCTGAGCCGATTAAAATATTTTAGGTATCAAAATTTAAAGGAAGAATAGATCTATGTCACTCTTTTTTTCTTTTATCTTAAAACCTTTTCAATTTTCATCGGTAGTCGTCTGAATACGTAGGTAAAAACGGGGTATTTTTTTGGGTTTTCGGAACGTCATATTTATGTTTGTAATAGATATTTTGAAAAAAAAAATGATAGGGACATGCCTTTAGTAGGCCTACATTTTTAGAAATAAAAACGATAACTCTAGAGGCATTTTTCAGGAAAAGAATAGCGGAATACGTTTGTATGGAAAAAATGCAGTCCGTCTACGCTCTTAAAGCAGGACTGTTGCGGTTGAGTAAGCGGGACAGCGCTATGCGCAGTGTAGTGCGCCGTCTCACTACCACAACCGCAACAGTACTGCTTTAAGAGATCATGGTACGGCCCTTAAATGTAATAAATTACGTACTAAACCGATCTCTTCGCCGTTTATGTATCCTGGTACCTAAAGCTGTGAAAGGAATTATTATCTTGTAAATAGTGAGTACTACATACGGCTCTAAACTGGAAGAGCTGTTGAAAGTGCGCGGCCACGTCTCTGGTGTGTGCTCGGCCTCGCCAGGCGGCGGGCAGGTAGTGCACGTGGCCCAGCACCTGCACGAACAGCTCCTCGCCGCGAGCGGGGCCCGTGCAGCCGCCGCCGAGACGCTCCTCTTCACCTATTAGGGCCCTGCAGACAGAGCACTGTATAAGTCACTGCTATGTGTTTAGACAAATTGCGCTAACATTCAGATATACTTGGAATTGGCATGATTTTCTAGAAATAACTATGTTTTTATTAGCTGTTGGCTCTTCTCGCGTAGACGTAATGTAATTTGTAATCTATGGTACGCAGAAGTAATGTTTTTTTTTACTGGTATAAGAATGTTAAAGATAGAATCGGTAGTTTCAGAGATAAGCCCAAACGATCAAAGGTAAACGGGCATAATCTGACCCGTTTTGTCAAATTTTGTGTTCAGAAACCAAATTCGAATTGAATTATTAAGTTATACCCCACTTTTAATTTCATGTACTTTTTTATTTTTATTGCGGTATTAAACAATAATAGGTCAAAGAACAATGTTACAAGGCTGGGCAAAGGCCTTCCCAACGACCATACAGCCCATAGACGCCTAATGCTTGATTTAATACACCAAACTTATTCTGTCAACAAGCTGAGGTACGGGGAAGCGAGGAACTGCGTTCTGATTGGCCCCTCCAAAGTAATTACATCTCATTAGGGATGGGACAGGTTTAAATAAAATACGAAAGTATCGATATTTTTTAAAGAAACAAATTAATCGAAAAATAAAAATTCGTAACTCAATACAGGCGCTTATGAAAAATCGAATTTAGGTGCACGGTTCCAATTAGTCATTTCCTATGGAGAAGAGCCGGCAAGAAACTCCATGGTTACTCTTTTGAAAAAAAAAAAGGATATCTTTAACAATTTCAGTAAATACAGTACTATGATTTAGGATAAATAAGAGAGAACAATGTAGTCTTGACCACAGACCTGTGAGTTACTCACAGGTCTGTGGTCAAGACTACATTTTAAAGTTACTACTACTTTTCTCATGAACGCGTAGAGGTATTAAATTGAAATTCATATCAAATACTCAGGTCTATAATACCTTTAAGCTGTAACAAAATCAAACTTTTATGTCAACGCAATCAAAAGAAATATATACCTACAGGTTTGTACGGAACCCTCGCTGCGCGAGTCCGACTCGCACTTGGCCGGTTTTTCTCTTAAGTTTTTTAAATATTTATTTTTTTGTATTATCTTGTTAGACAATTCAATTATTCTTCTGCACATGCGTTTTTTAACGGATTTTTGTCGCGTAGTCTGAAGGACTTCCAGGAAAACGTTTCTTTGTTTTTGGTATGTGGTGGCGATTTCAAGGCATTTTCGTTAGGCACTTTGGTTGAAGCACCGTGTGGTGCTATTGAAGTAGATTCTCTAGATACATCTATTATATCTACAGTCACTTCAGGCGTTGACGTGCTGGGCATTGGGACATCTGATTCAATCGCGGTACTCTGAAAGTAAAAGAGAACGTTAACTTTCTTTCCAGGAATTAAAATCACGAGATGGAGTATAAAAACCAGCAAACAATTGATAGAAATTGAATTGAAAAAAAAAAAAGATTTCTTCCTTAACATTAGTTTGAAAACCGAGCAAAATATGGATGTCGTCGATGTGTGTGTCTATGTATGCTACAAAATGTTAAGACAGTCAATATCACAAAATAAACCAACTAAATAGAAAAGTTGACGGTTAATGGACTACTTAGGGTATTTAGTGGTTTTTGAATTTTCATTCCTAAAATGTCACTGTCGTCTATTCAATTTGTAATTTTGTTTGTTTACGTTGTGTCACAGAGCTGCGTTGTGTGTTTTGAAAGTTTACAATAGATTATTTGGATTATTTCATACAATGAGGACCAGTGTCACACAGTTTCAATTGATGGTGGAATTCATGGAAAAGTATGTTTCTACTTTCTATTACATTATTTTAAAACTTTAAGTTACAAAATTCCCAAATAGTTGCCACTCAACGCAGGAAGATATCCAAGCCACTTGAAACTTATAAAGTGTAAAAAGTCAGCTAAGTGCAAGTGTCTAAAAATACTAAAGACGTGAGGAATGCAACAAATAAACAACAAAAATGGTTATGAATATGATTTGACTAAATTTAATTTAGGGGGAAGTCCCTTAACGCCGGACGGCACCTAGCGCCGGACACTCGTACTATTTAAGCGAGTATAAATCTGTTCGATTTAAAATACAAGTGAAAGGGGCGCGGGGGGCACACAGGTACAGGATCACGCGCCGCGCCTCGCCAGTGACTCACACGGCCACGGCGAGAGCAACCGTTTGCTGTTTTAGGCGCGAAATCACGGCGTCACCTAAATATCAATGTAAGTAATTCTAGTATATTTATGCATTTACATTTGAGTGGTAGGTATTCATAGATAAAATAAGTACTTGATTGTTATCCGTAAAATGGTAGAATATTATTAGATCTTTTAAACAATTTTAGTAGGTACCACCTAATGAACGAAAATGTCTGTCCCTTAGCACCGGACACTAAGTCGTCCCTTAGCGCCGGACAGTAAACATATTGATATTTCTTGTTAGAATTTACGTCATTTCTAATTATTTAATTTTGTTGTAGAGTATAGAAGAAAGAAGATAATTAAAATGGAAGAGAAGAAAAAGAAAGGATCCTGGGAGCCACAGAGCTTACAAACTGCTATTGATAAGGTTATGTCAAAAGAACTGAGTGTAAGACAAGCTGCAATGCAATACAATATTCCTAAAAGCACTATAGATGATAAAATAAAGGCTCTAAATCGAGGAGAAGAAGTAACAATGAAATGAAAGAGTGAACGAAGTGAAATTTTAACTTCATCGCCATACAAAAAAGTGGCAGAAGAAAAAGAAAATGAAAAGAACATGAAAGATAAAAAGAAGGAAATAAAATCTAAGTTTGAAGTAGCAATGGGAGGTAAAGGAAAGCAAACCAAAGGAAAGAGCGTAGACAAGGGAAAAGAAGCGACAAACGTGAAACCTAAAGGAAAGAAAGGAAGTGAAGTAGAACCATTAACTGAAACATCTAACACAAACATAACAATTTGCGTAGTTTGCTTAGAAGACACTGACGAAGACTGGATCCAGTACTCATCCTGTCGTGGGTGGGTACATGAAGCATGTGCAGACATTCCAGAGTCTGGAGATGGCTACATATGTGATCGATGCAGGTTATTTTAAATGTCCGGTGCTAGGGGTATGGCACAAATATTCGTCCGGTACTAGGTGCCACTTTTTAAAATTATATTTTTTGTTACCAAAGTTTGATTGATAGTATTAATTATTTTTAAGCAGAGGTTGCATTTTTGTTACTTTAATTTGATTTCTAACTTTTTTATCTAATATAAGTCATAATTTAATAAAAATTTCTTAAAAAAAAAAATTGTTTTATTTATAAATGTATAATAATAATAATAATAATAATGTTTTATTGTTTCAATAATAAAGTTATAGACATAATTAGAACACTAGCCTCCACACTAGGATTCCCTGTGTCGTGGAGGCTAGTCTCTTTCATCTTTATGACAGATTAAACAAAACATATTATGGACTAGCTGTGCCCGCAACTTCGTTCGCGTGGATGATGAAACTTTTCAATTAGTTTTTTGTTTTAAGTGCTATTTGTGTAGAACGTTATCTATCGAGCATACCTCTAGGCTAGTGTCATTCGCCTAGCGTATCTCGATGTAGCAGAAAGAGGTGGTCTTTTTCTGGAAGGCATCGTGTTATAATTATATATATATATAATATATATATATATACTACTTCTCAGCCGATTTCGGCTATGGTGACTGCTACCGACTATCACATGCAGAGGAGCCAAGGTGGTCAGCTCTCTTGTTCGCCCTTTGATGGCTGCAGTATCCTATCTTATGAGTAAACGTGCGCGCGCATCGGCTGCACGTTAGGACATCGTCGACATAGTTATAAAACATGGCTGCTGGTGGTCTAGCCTTAAGGGCATCACGCTTCGAATCCAATTCTATGAACCTCAATGAACCGCATTCCTCACCATGCACTTCCATTCAGGGCGGCAAATGGCCTGTTTCTCCCATTTCTGGGGAACAATATTGCACCTTTTCATGTGTCTTTTCTGAACGTCCTTGAAGCGTAAGAACTGGCCGCCTTGTTTCCGCTTGCCGTTCTGGAGTTCAGAAAAGAAGATGCGTTTGGCCAACCTATCATCATCCATTCGTAAAACATGTCCACACCATCGGAGCTGTCGCCGCATCAGGTATGCTTCTGACATAGACATTTGCGCGTCGTAGCACTTCGGTATTTCTAATCCGGTCCGACCATTTGATTTTGAGAATGTCTTTTATGCACCTTAAATGAAACCGGTCCAGCGTCCGTATATGTTTCCGATAGAGGACCCATGACGCAGAGTACAGAAGATTTGGGAGGACTATGGCCATGTAAACGGAGATTTTTGTCGAAAGCTTCAAATCATGTGATTGTAAGACTTTGGCTCGTAATTTACCGAAAGCAGCTGATGCAGCGCCTATGCGATGGTTTATTTCGGCGTCAAGGTCACACTTAGCTGTAATTGTGCTGCACAGGTATATAAACGTATTCACTTGCTTCAGCTCAGTATTGCCAATGGTCACCTTGAAAGGTTCTGTAGCTCCATGAGAGTCGATTGCCATCACCTCAGTTTTCTTCACACTGATTTTCAGACCGAAACGGCAGCAGACTTCCTGAAGATTCGTAATCAGGTCCTGGAGTTCTTGTGAAGAGTTGGTAACAAAACACAGATCATCAGCATACATGATCTCCGTTATAAGAGCGTGTGATACTTTTGTGTAAGCTTTTAATCTGGCCAGGTTGAAAAGTCCTGAAACGTATTTTGATTCCAGCAGAAGTTTGTTCGAGTGCTTCACTGACAACGACAGAAAAGTAAAGAGCAAACAGTGTTGGTGCAAGCACACAACCTTGTTTAACCCCACAACTGACAGGGAAGAACTCTGACTGATCACCATTATAGGTAACACAGCAGGTCATTTCGTCGTGAAGAAGGCGAATCATTCTAACAAACTTCTCAGGAGAACCTAATTTTGCCAGTAAAGTCCAGAGGGCTTCCCGCGGCACACAGTCAAAATGCTTTCTCCAAGTCCACGAAGCACATATACAAAGGTTGACTGTGTTCGCGACTTTTTATCTGGAGTTGCCGGATGGAAAAGATGGCCTCGCAGGTGGGACGAAACCCAATAGTGTTTCTGGCAATATGTCTTCGGAGACGGGTAAAAGCCGGTTGAGAAGAACTCTGGCGAATATCTTCCCAGGGACAAAGAGGAGCGATATACCCGGTAGGAGTTGCAGTCAGAACGGTCTCCTTTGTTTTTATACAGGGTCTCTATACGGGATATTTTAAATTCAGGCGGTATTATTTCCTCGTTCCAAATGCGATCAAAAATTTGCCAGATGTAAGTGTGAAGTTGCTCCCCTCCGTATTTAAGCAGTTCTCCGGCGATGTTATCAACGCCAACTGCTTTTTTATTTTCTGCTCTTTTGTGGCTCGAACTACTTCAGCAAAAGTCAAGTGGCTCAGCAAGCGAATCATTCAGCGGCAAAGGACGAATACGCTTTATAATATAAAGCATATTCGTATGATCAAGATCTGCTAATCGATCTACATTGAGCAGATTGTTAAAGTGCTCTGCCCAACGATCAAGTATATCCTGCTTAGCAGTGAGTTTTTGAGAACCATCTAGGGATCTTAGTGGTGTGGTATTTTTAATGGAAACGCCAATCAACTTATGCATTTCTTCACAAAAAGCGCCTAGTTGGTGTGTGTCTGCGAGCCAATGTATCTGTTTTGCCTTTTCAAGCCACTATCTATCTTTCATGTTCCTTGTTAATCTTCTTAAGGAATCACCACTACTTCGGACTTCTTGAGTGAGATTATGATTACCTTCATTACGCTTTATGAGTATACGATGCTGTTTGAATGCTTCAGTTAGGGCCCTATCATTTTGGTCAAACCAGTCTACGTTGTTACGTTTTTTGCGTCCTATGATTTCTGTAGCCACAGTCAGTACGGAGGATGACAACTGTATCCAGTTTGATATGAGGTCACCTTGCTGGGCATCAAACCCATCTAGCGTGTCTATCAGTCCTTCCTGGTATTTTTCTCGAAGGTCCGCACAATTTAGTCGTTCTAAATTGAGAGATATTGGTTTAGCCCTGCAGGGTCTTCGTGGTTCGCGAAGACGGAGTCTCAATTTAGTTACCAGAAGCCGGTGGTCTGTCCAGCAATGCGCGCCGCGCATGACGCGGGTGATATGCACCTGGGAGATGTCCCTTCGTCGGGTTATGGCGTAATCGAGGAGGTGCCAGTGTAAAGAACGTGGGTGCATCCAGGTGGTTTTGAATTTGTCACGAAGCCTAAACAGAGTGTTAGTGATGGTAAGGTCGAATTGGGCACAGAGTGTGAGTAGTAATTGTCCGTTACTATTCATATTGCCCACACCATTATTTCCAATCACGCCCGGCCACGACTCAGTATCTCTGCCAACCCTTCACCCAGCAGAAGTATTTGCTTGTTTGAACGTATGTTGCTAAGGCATTGGCAAAGTTCTTCATAAAACTGATCTTTGACACTGTCCTCGTTACGCATTGTTGATGCATATACGCTTATCATATTCAGGTAGTTGTTGATTTGTAGGTGAAGGCGCAGTGTGATAATGCGGTAAGAGATGTATTGCGGATATTCAGACAGTTTTTGCGCGATGGTGGATTTGACGGCAAACCCTACGCCAGCTAACCTTCGTTCCGTTTGGGGTCGTCCTTTTCAGAAGAATGTGTACCCACCACCGATTTCCTCGAGTTCGCTTAACGCAGCTACATCTACGTTGTAGCGACCAAGTTCGCGTGCCACGACAGCAGTTTTACGCTCCGGGCAAAATCTTTAAGACTATTTTTAAAGAAGAGCCCTAACACCTAGCGCCTACCTACACTTATATGTATATACCAATAAATAAGCAAAATCGACTATTCCAAGTCGCGGGCACAGCTACAATATTTATTTAGAAACTCTAAATGAAGATAAGATACCCAAAAATCAAGGAAAGAACCGCCTAACCTATACCAAATACTTACTATGTTTATTTACAAAATTTTAAAGAAAATTAAGAAAAGGAACCTAACCTACAAACCCTAAAATATAAATAAATGATATATGCAAACAGTCAGCATTCAAGTGAATCTCAATAATCGAATGCAACTATGCGAGGCGTGTACGTACTCTGATAAAATAGCTCAACAAATGTTCGCCATGATTCTTTAAATTGTCATAACTTTTTTATTTATGGACCGATTGACATGAAATAAACACTAAATGTTAAGTGAAGTTTACTACAATATATTAGTGAAAACCGCATCTAAATCGAATAAGCCGTTTCTGATATTAGCGTGCACAAACACACAGACAAACAGACAAACCGACAAACAGACAAAAAAATTAATAATTACAATTTCGGGTTCGGCATCGATATAATAACAACCCCTGCTACTTTTTTTATATATATTTCCATTGTACAGACACCACTTTTCTACAATTTTATTATATGTATAGATATAGATATAGATGTATAGATGTATAGAAGATTAAAGAAAATTAAGAAAAGGAACCTAACCTACAAACCCTAAAATATAAATAAATGATATATGCAAACAGTCAGCATTCAAGTGAATCTCAATAATCGAATGCAACTATGCGAGGCGTGTACGTACTCTGATAAAATAGCTCAACAAATGTTCGCCATGATTCTTTAAATTGTCATAACTTTTTTATTTATGGACCGATTGACATGAAATAAACACTAAATGTTAAGTGAAGTTTACTACAATATATTAGTGAAAACCGCATCTAAATCGAATAAGCCGTTTCTGATATTAGCGTGCACAAACACACAGACAAACAGACAAAAAAATTAATAATTACAATTTCGGGTTCGGCATCGATATAATAACAACCCCTGCTACTTTTTTTATATATATTTCCATTGTACAGACACCACTTTTCTACAATCTATACTAATATTATAAAGCTGAAGAGTTTGTTTGTTTGTTTGGTTGAACGCGCTAATCTCAGGAAGTACTGGTTAGAATTGAAAAAATCTTTTTGTGTTAGATAGTCCATTTATCGAGGAAGGCTTTAGGATATATAACATCACGCTGCGACCAATAGGAGCGAAGCAGCAGTGAAAAATGTCACAAAAACGGGGGAAAATATTCATACTTGAAAGCTTCCGTTGCGTGCGCTGCGTAAACGGTTCGAGTTACCCAAAATATATGTATGAAAGAATTGTTACTCTTTAAATGATCTAAAAAATGTCTGCGACAGTATATGTCTATCTTTTAAAATTGACTCACTATAACCTTTTTTAAGGTAATCATTTGGTCGAAATTAATGCATTATCTATACTAATATTATAAAGCTGAAGAGTTTGTTTGTTTGTTTGGTTGAACGCGCTAATCTCAGGAAGTACTGGTTAGAATTGAAAAAATCTTTTTGTGTTAGATAGTCCATTTATCGAGGAAGGCTTTAGGATATATAACATCACGCTGCGACCAATAGGAGCGAAGCAGCAGTGAAAAATGTCACAAAAACGGGGGAAAATATTCATACTTGAAAGCTTCCGTTGCGTGCGCTGCGTAAACGGTTCGAGTTACCCAAAATATATGTATGAAAGAATTGTTACTCTTTAAATGATCTAAAAAATGTCTGCGACAGTATATGTCTATCTTTTAAAATTGACTCACTATAACCTTTTTTAAGGTAATCATTTGGTCGAAATTAATGCATTATCTATACTAATATTATAAAGCTGAAGAGTTTGTTTGGTTGAACGCGCTAATCTCAGGAAGTACTGGTTAGAATTGAAAAATCTTTTTGTGTTAGATAGTCCATTTATCGAGGAAGGCTTTAGGATATATAACATCACGCTGCGACCAATAGGAGCGAAGCAGCAGTGAAAAATGTCACAAAAACGGGGGAAAATATTCATACTTGAAAGCTTCCGTTGCGTGCGCTGCGTAAACGGTTCGAGTTACCCAAAATATATGTATGAAAGAATTGTTCCTCTTTGAATGATCTAAAAAAATGTCTGCGACAGTATATGTCTATCTTTTAAGATTGATTCACTATAACCAATTTTAAGGTAATCATTTGGTCGAAATTAATGCATTATTGCCAATTATTTGCTACAGAGTTTTATCAACTTAATATTAACTAAAATTATCATTTACGCAGAAATACTTTTTTTTTAAACTTCTTAATCGCGGTCATAATAACAGAAATTGACGCGGACGAAGTCGCGGGGATCAGCTAGTTTTATTATATGTATAGATATAGATATAGATATAGATTAGAAAAAGGTAAGTACATATATCATAGTCATAGTATACATCGTTCTAAAGTTGAGTTCAGAGTGTGTAGTATAAGAATAAGTGTATGTGGGTGTGGTGTGTGCGGTGAGTGTGGTGGGTGTGTGTGTGTGGGGTGAGTGTGGTGTGTGTGTGGTGTGTGTATGTGGGGTGAGTGTGGTGTGTGTGTGTGGGGTGAGTGTGGTGTGTGTGTGGGGTGAATGTGGTGTGTGTGTGTGTGAGCGGGCGCGGTTGTATACTAGTTTCTAGTTTCCAAAATTAATACGCATTACTGAACGGTTTTTAGTAAGTGTTCCGTGGTGTCATAATTCATGTCTTTAATATAGTTTTTGATGAGAGTCTTACACTTTGATCTAGTCCAATGAAGTAGATTAAGTTCATTATTTAATTTATTATAAATAAAAGGACCCATAAAGTGAAAGCATCTTTTGCCAAAATCTAGTCTAGTTTTAGGTTTGTGCCATTTAGGTTTTCTACGCGAATGAACATGGGTTTCTACTGTCTTATAAGCGGTTTTGTGGAATTTTAATGCAACAGCCATAATATATAATTGTCTAACGCGCAGGACACCGGTTTCTTGGTATAGCATATTAGTTGAGTGGCGTATTGGTCTTCCGTAAGTTACCTTGAGAATGGCCCGTTGCGAGCGTTCTACAACAACAAAATTTGTTTTGTGTGCCATCCCTCATGAGGTAATACAATAATTGAGAATCGATTCACACAGTGCGAGATATAACATCTTCAGTGTTTTTTCGTTTGCAATCTGGCCCTTTCTCTTAAAGATATACATCAGTTTCCTTACACGTCCACTCACATACTTAAGCTGTTTAGTCCAGGTGAGGTGTTTGTCAATAAAAACGCCCAGGTACCTAATGTTAGCCACCTGTTCAAGGCTGGAGCATGAGCAGCCAGCGCCTGTGTAATTATTACAGGTATGCAGTTTGACAGCCATTTGAGCTGGACAAAGGTTTTTAGTGCTGACACTGAAATTGACTTTAGAGTTTATACTTATATATTTTGGTATGAGGAGATAAAATAAACACAACATAAAGTTCACAGACACTATATTTTCCTCACGATCATAAGTTGAATATTTTTGCTGAGTTTCTGATAACTGCTTAGAATAATAACCTAATGGTTTCCAATTACCTTCTATTTCTTGTTGCAATACTGCGCCTATACAAGTATTAGATGCGTCAGTCATTAATGCTAATGGAACGTTGGAAACCGGATGCGATAACATAACGCTATTTTGTAAACATTCTTTACATTTTAAAAAAGCGTTCTCGGCAGACTCGGTCCAAATAATTTTAGTTTTATCCTTTTTCTTTGCATTATGTAAATATGTATTCAATTCTTTCTGATATTCGACCGCGTGAGGTAAATGCGCTCTATAAAAATTGATCATTCCTAAA
Organism: Autographa pulchrina; assembly: GCA_905475315.1. Lineage (NCBI taxonomy): Eukaryota > Metazoa > Arthropoda > Insecta > Lepidoptera > Noctuidae > Autographa > Autographa pulchrina. The sequence goes on along the minus strand of FR997761.1, from coordinate 4,513,419 downwards.
AAACGTCGTAACTGCTCTACGGTTTCCGGTTTCGGATAGTTAATTATAGCTTGTATTTTCTCTTCCAGGGGTTTAATTCCCTCTGCAGAGACTTTATACCCTAAGAAATCTATTTCGGATGCCCCAAATGTACATTTACTAAGATTAATAGTGATCCCAAAATTATTAAATCTCTCAAATATTAATTTTAAATGTTGCCTGTGACTTACCTCGTTATCACTTGCGATAATAACATCATCAAGATAAGAAAAATGAAACGGTTCCGTACAATCGTGTTGTTCCAAATTTTGTAATACGTTATTATTCATGAATCTTTGGAATATTTGGGCAGCATTACGCAAGCCAAAAGGCATTCTTACAAACTCAAATAGTCCAAAAGGCGTTATTATAGCCGTTTTTTCAATATCCTGTGGTGCAATAGGCACACAGTGGTAAGCACGATTAATATCTAAACGTGTGAAAACTTTTTTACCTGCACAAATGTAAGTAAAGTCTTGTAACCTTGGAATGGGATATCTATCGGGTTTTGTAATCGTATTTAATTGCCTATAGTCACCGCAAGGACGTAATTGTCCATCTTTTTTAGGAACGACATGTAAGGGGCTTGCCCACGCACCTTGATTCGTGCTCGGTAAGCCCTCTAGGGCCTACATATACCGAGCTCTTGCATCAATGTAAACTCGGATTTAACTTTGTGGTACCGGTCCGGCGGCAGCGGTCTAGCGCGAGCATACACCGGCGGACCGGAAGTTTCTATATAATGACAAACTGAATGAGACGGCGCGTCCTTGTATAGTACGGGTTTAGTTATATCTGGGTATTCCATTAAAAGATCATAATAAGGATGATTATTACTAACTGTGTTAATTGATTCTTGATCATATTCTACTATGGAAGCAATAATGTTCAGACTCGTAACTTGATCAATTAACCTTCTAGAACTTAAATCTATTAACAATTTATAGTGCTTTAAAAAATCTGCCCCAAGTATGGGTTGCGTAACATCCGCGATTATGAAAGTCCAACGAAAGGCACGTTTTAAGTTTAAATTTAGAATTAATGATTTTATACCGTAAGTTTTTATTTCACTGCCGTTAGCTGCAAAAAATTTGTATTTAGTGCACTCACCCTTGTTCTTGTCTTTATATTTTTCTGGAATGACCGAAACATTCGCACCTGTATCCACTAAGAACTGCATATTGTTTTGTGAGTCCGTAACACTGAGGCGGTGGTTGGCTGCCGGTACCTGGTCTCCCGCCACTGACTGTACCGGTTCTAGTTTTCCTTCTTCTCGACCCAAGCACACGGTTTCTCGCATGGTATATTCCACTTTGTTCACCTGGGTGATATCACCCAGGTGAACAAAGTGTAATATACCTCTCGCATTTATGGGCTCGTGTCCGATACCGATAATGATATTTGCATAGCCAGTTGGGGTGTTCAGAAGTCATCTTTGGTCCTTTGGATCTTGATCTTGACCTTGAGTGTCTATTCCATTGTCTACGTCCACGGAACTTGCTTCTCCCCCTATTTTCATCTCTCAACGCAGCCACTTTCAAAGATAGGTTGTTGATCATGGTCAGTAGGTCTCCCACGGCAAAAATTTGGCTGGTGCTGGGTATCGAAGGTATCTGGAGATAGCGCTGGGTGGTGTTATGTTCGTACACACAGTTGCGATACTATTTGCGTTTAGATTTTCTACGATCTTATCCGCGATGTCAGCCAATTTATCAATATTTTTCTCCTGCGTAACTGCCAAGCCTGCTCTCACTGCTACTGGAAGTTTTGCTAGCCACAGGTTACTTAGTGTCGGCGCACCTCATCGAGCAAACGCGATGGCCACCGAAGGGAGTGCTGCGGAGGCCGGGGGGGGGCCCCGGCTGGCGAGCCCGCGGCCGCGCTCCCTTCACTTCACTCAACACCGCGCTTGAATATGGGTACTTACTTGTTTTCTTTTAATTTGACCATTGTATATTTTAACGGCATTAAAGCCTATGATACAGTCCACAAGTTTTATTTATAAAGTCCCGTTAGGGTCCCTACAGTTTGGTCCTATCGATCGTCTAAATTAAAGCCAGTCGTGTCGTTAAATTCGTCGATTTCGCATCGTCATTGTCAACGGTCAACGGTCATCGCCGATGCCGCGTGGAACTTCACCGTGGCCACCGAAAACCGAACATTGAAGACAAAGGAGTCGTCCCCGTGCAGCGTGCTTCGCCTTGGAAGGAGCTGAAATCATTTTCTGGGAGTATAACTACTTATTTGAGTGAGACGTTCCAATTAGTTATTTTTTTCCAACTTTTCTTTGTGAATAATCGTTTTTTTTCCATTTATTTCATTGAGCAAGTACAGTTCCTCTTTTCACAAGTTATTTCTTGTTAATAGTGCTTTAACGTAGTGTTTTGTTTCGACGCTTCTTCATAATTGCATATTTTATAGCAACATCTGTGCGCGCACGCAACTCACCGTTACACAGATGTTAACGTGACCTTGACCGATCTCAGTTATTATAACCGGTCCCTTTTGTTTGCGCGCAGCTGTTTTGCCATTTTTTCTATAAGAAGCTCATTATTGCTATCTATCGCCTTACTGCAAAACACGTGTGATTTTTTCTTTGTTAATTGCACTTCAAAATGGCGGACACTTTAAAGACTTTGCTTAGAAAACGTAGTTCGTTAAAATCGAAGCTTACGATTTACAGCAACTATCTAAACTTAATTAAAACTAGTGCACAGATATCTGAGATGCAACGATTAGACCTGCAGGAACGTTTTAATAAGTTCGATTCCTTACATAGCCAATTTGATGATTTGCAGACAGAAATCGAATTACTTGCCGATGATGCTGAGACTGCTTTCGTGGAGCGTGAGGACTTTGACAGCCAGTTCTTCAATCTGGTGGCACTCACGCGCAGCCTGCTCGGTTCTTCGGTCAACGGTGCTGGTTCTGAGGCGGGCTTCAAAGATGCTGACTCAGGTGCACATGTTTCTAATAGCTTTGTTCGTTTGCCAAAGATTGATTTGCCTCATTTTGATGGGAACTACCAATGCTGGCTCGAGTTCCGAGACACGTTTACGTCATTGATTCACGATAGCGCTAGTATAAGTAACATTAATAAATTCCATTACCTGCGTGCATGTTTACAGGGCACTGCAGCCTCTTTAATTAAAAATATCGAATTTAGTAGCGATCATTACAAAATTGCTTGGGACTTGTTGTGCGAGCGGTACAACAATGAGTACCTGCTTGTGGCTAATCATTTGCAAGCTTTATTCTTTGATGTAAATTCAATAAATAAGGAGTCTAGTGTCTCCATTAGAAATCTTGTAGACGTTATTAATAAAAATATTCGGGCACTAGCAAATTTAAAAAGGCCCACTCAGCATTGGGATGACATCATCATTTTTGTAATGGTAAAAAAGCTAGATTTAATTACAAGTCGTGAATGGGAGGAATACAGGAATAACAATATAGTAGGTTATCCAACAACTACTCAATTTTGTTCTTTTCTAAACAGGAAAGCAGACTGGTTGGAATCTGTGGAATGTAATATTAACATTAATAATTTTCAGGATAGTAATATTGTTGCCTTGAATAGTAATACTGTAAGGCTTTGGTATAAACAATGAAACCACTCGTAACGCCGTGACTGATATAAGTATATTAGAAAAAAAAACACAAACAAACAAACGTCCTACTCGTTAACACAAAATACACAATTAATGATCACACTAATGACTGTAATGACCGCCCGATGTCGGTTCCGTGGTGGAAGCCGACACGTGCAAGCCGGAGTGAGCTCAGCTGCCCGTAACCTGTTCCGAGGTGGAAGCGTGTCCGTGCAAGCCGAACTGCGCTCCACATGCGGCGCGTGCGGGCTTATATAGCGCTCGGCCGCGGAGTGGTGGCGGCGGCGTGCGCTAGAGTGGGGCTTGGTGGGAGCAGCGCGGTCAGGCGCGTGCTCATGCGTTGACATCGTGTTACAATACTAATTTAAATAAAAATAACAATTCTTCTAAGCCTAAAATTTCAAATAAAAATTCAAATCATATTAATAAAAATAGTAAATGTCCACTTTGCTCCCAAGTACATACTTTGTATAAATGTCAATCTTTTAGAAGCTTATCTATAGAAAATCGCATACAAAAGGCAAAAGACTTAACCGTTTGTCTTAACTGCTTACGTATTGGGCATTCTGCTAAACAGTGCAAGTTTTCAAATTGCAGATATTGCAAACTTAAGCACAATACGCTTTTGCATTTAGAATCTAGCGAACCCAAACCACATTCTAATCCTTTGCCTTCTGCACTGCTTTCTGCATCGCCATCTACTTCAGATGTTGCGCTTTCAGCTAATTCTATGCAGCTTGCTACTTCTTCGCATGTTTTCCTGTCCACAGCTTTGGTGAACGTGACCAGTGCGACGGGTAAGAAGTACACTGCGCGCCTGCTGCTGGACAACGGCAGTACGGCGAACTTTGTCACGCAGAGCTTAGCGGAAAAACTGGGTTTGTCACAACGCGGTATGAGCACCAAGGTAACGGGTATTAATAATCATGTATCCACCAGTACACAGTCTTGTCACCTCTCAGTAGAGTCTTTATGCTGTGCCTTTACTGTAGATATTGATTGCCACGTTCTACCTGAGATCACAAAGGTCCTGCCGTCTTCGTTCGTGAACGTTAAACATTTATCCATTCCTTCAGGCCTTACATTGGCAGACCCGAACTTTAACGTTCCGTCGGCTGTCGACATTCTAGTAGGGGCTGAAGTATTTTGGAATGTCATAGGGTCAAACACGATAGACTTAGGAGGAAATCTACCTAAATTGTGCGAAACTAAATTTGGATGGCTTGTATCTGGTAGTATTTCGCATCAATCTAGTTATCTTTCCTCTGTTTCTACTCATTTTTGCCATCATTCCAGCGTCACTCCCGACTTAAGTCAATTTTGGGAGCTTGACCATGTCTCACCTAAACATTCGCTCTCTCTTGAAGAGAGAAAGTGTGAGCAACATTTTGCTGAAACCACCGTCCGTAATAGTGATGGCGCGTTTGTTGTTAAAATGCCTTTGAAGGAAGATCCAAGCTCTCTAGGACATTCTTATGTCAATGCTAGGAATCGTTTTCTGTCCCTAGAGCGACGATTTAAGCATGATCCTTCCTTCCATAGTAAATATTGTGACTTCTTGCGAGAGTACGAGCGTTTAGGTCATATGACACGAGACTCGGACTGTACTCCTTCACCTGAAAATTCCATGACAAAATATTTCATTCCGCATCATGGAGTCATTAGGGATTCTAGCACCACTACTCACCTACGCGTAGTCTTCGACGCATCAGCCCCTACAAGTACGGGAGTGTCACTTAACGACATTCAAATGGTCGGTCCGGTAGTGCAAGACGATCTCTTTTCTATTTTAACTCGTTTTCGTCAGCACAGGTACGTGGTCTCAGGTGACGTGGAGAAGATGTATAGAGCTGTCCAGCTCAGTCCAGACCAACGTTCTCTTCAAAAAATCATTTTTCGTTTTGATCCATCAGAACCTCTCAGATCTTATACGTTAAATACAGTGACCTACGGTACTGCGTCTGCTCCCTATTTAGCCACTAAGTGTTTGGTAAGTTTGGCCGATAACATTGAGGATAGTCGGGTAAAGTCCGCCATACGGCGAGATTTCTACGTCGACGATTACTTAAGTGGGGGGAGCACCATATCTGAAACTGTAGAAGTAACAAAAAGGGTAAAATCGGTTCTATCTTCGGCTAAATTTAATTTACGCAAATGGCGATCAAATAATATAGCAATTTTAAAACAAATCAATTCAATAGTAGTAACGAATAATGATTCGATAACACTCTTCAAATTTCCGAGCATGGTCTTAATCCAGCTCAATCTAAAACCCTAGGACTTAATTGGGTTTGTGACTCTGATTCACTCACTTACACAATAAACATAACGTCTACTAATAAAGTCACTAAACGTCATGTCCTCTCTGTTATCAGTCAGATTTTTGACCCACTGGGCCTCTTAGGTCCGTGCGTTGTCGAAGCCAAAATTCTTATGCAGCGTCTTTGGCTGAATAAATACGACTGGGATGACGCAGTATCGCTCGAGGTGAGGGACGCTTGGTCTTTGTTTGAGAGAACAAGAACGGCTTTAAATCATTTAAAGATTCCTCGTTGGGTTTTGCATGAAGACTCTATTGCACACGAAGTACATGTTTTTACTGACGCGTCCGAAAAGGCATACGGCGCTTGTGTGTATATTCGGTCATGTAATAGTGTTGGAGCCACAGGTGTACAACTTCTAGTTTCTAGAAATCGTGTTGCGCCCATTAAACCTACTACCATCCCGAGGCTTGAACTTTGTGGAGCCTTGTTAGGTGCAAGGCTGTGTACTAGGGTTCAGGAATCTCTCACCATCCCCATTCACAAGTGTAGATTCTGGTGTGACTCCACTATAGTTTTGGGTTGGCTCTCTACTCCTTCTAACCAGTTAAAACCCTTTGTTAGAAACAGAGTTAATGAGATACAGGAGAGCACATGTGGTCATACCTGGAGCTACGTACCGTCGAAGGACAACCCGGCTGATCTTGTTTCTCGTGGTCTCCGGGCCGATATAATTAAGGAAACACCTCTGTGGTGGTCCGGACCTTCCTTTTTATTACTTACTGAAAGTGAATGGCCCTCAATGCCAAACACTGAGAAGCATGATTTGCCGGAAGTAGTGACTCATTTAACTATTAATAGTAACGATCATTCACGTAATGTTCATCACACAGACGTAACCTCTCATTCATCTTTCATTCATAACTTGCTATTAAAGTACTCTAGCCTAACTAAAATTCAAAAAATATTTACAAAGGTTTATTTACAATTTAAAACATAAAAACAATAAATTGTGTGGCACTCTTTCATTGTCAGAACTAGAAAATTCATTAACTTCAATTATTAATTACTCACAGCAGCAAATGTTCCCTGAAGAATATCAACTTTTAAAAACCAAACAGAGATTGCCACGCAAAAGTAGATTACTTCCTTTGACACCTTTCATTGATGATCACGGACTTATTCGCGTAGGCGGGAGGCTTGATAACTCCCCCTATGACTTCAACGTGAGGCACCCTATCCTTTTATGTAGTAAGCACATTCTTACTAAACTTATTTTTCAAATGCAACATTTAAAGCTTGCACATGCTGGTCCACAACTGTTACTGTCGCACATTCGACAATCTTATTGGCCGCTAGGTGGTAGAAACTTGTCTAGAGCAGTCGTGAATAAATGTCTTAAATGTTACAGGCATAAGGCTCAAAATGTACAGCCTGTTATGGGTCAACTACCATCATCTAGAACTAATTTTGAGTTTCCTTTCTTAAATTCTTATGTTGACTATGCCGGGCCTGTATTGATAGCCGACCGCAAAGGGCGTGGTTACAAACTTACAAAGGCTTACATGTGCATCTTTGTTTGTTCGGCAGTAAAGGCAGTACATTTGGAGCTCGTCACGGACCTCACCACGGAGGCTTACATGGCCGCTCTAAATCGTTTCGTGGCGCGTCGAGGCAAGCCCCGAAGCATCACGTCCGACAACGGAACTAACTTCGTAGGCGCGTCTAATGAAATGACCAAATTTCTAAAAGCATCAAATGTTGCATCGGAAATGGCGCAGGAGGGAATCGAATTTATTTTCACGCCTGCATACAGCCCACACTTTAATTCACTTGCTGAAGCTGCTGTAAAATCTTGTAAGCACCGTTTAAAAAGATTGCTCAGTCTTACGCATTTTACCGTTGAGGAGATGTCAACTTGTCTCACTCACATAAGAGGCAGTGCTGAACTCGCGCCCTCTTACGCCGCTCTCTTCCGACCCTAACGATTATTCAGCACTCACACCTTCTCACTTCCTAATTGGACGACCACTCCTATCTGTACCATGCTCTCAGGTAACTGATGCCAACATCACGAGCCTGAATCGCTGGAAGAGGATCCAGTACATTAGAAAGCATTTCTGGGGACGCTTCCATAATGAGTACACTTCTCGGCTGCAGGCCAAATCAAAGTGGTTCCATTCCAGAGGCGAAGTGAAACCAGGGTCCTTAGTCCTTATCAAGGACAAGACGGCGCCACCACTGCTCTGGTCCCTGGGTCGGGTCACTAAGACCTATCCCGGCGTTGACGGAGTCACGCGGGTGGCTGAACTGAAGACCAGGAGGGGCACCATCCGTCGTGCCTTCAACTGCATCTGCCCTCTCCCTATTGAAGATTTTTGAAGAACGAGCATCCTTCAACCCGGGGAGTATGTCGGCGCACCTCATCGAGCAAACGCGATGGCCACCGAAGGGAGTGCTGCGGAGGCCGGGGGGAGGCCCCGGCTGGCGAGCCCGCGGCCGCGCTCCCTTCACTTCACTCAACACCGCGCTTGAATACGGGCACTTGTTTTCTTTTAATTTGACCATTGTATATTTTAACGGCATTAAAGCCTATGATACAGTCCACAAGTTTTATTTTTTTTGCCTTTAGTTTGCCCTGAAACTTCCGAGTTGCTGCCTAGATCTGCCATTTTCCTTAGTAGTTGTGACGGTTTCTGATCTCCCAATTCTATCTCATTCACCAACTTCCTAAATTGTTGTTCGGCTGATTCCTCATATACCTTGATCAAACGTTCTTCCACGGCCGTATATTTATCTTGAATAGTTTGGCTTAGCAGAATGTCACTGACTTGTGGAAGAATGTCCATATTTAATTTTGAAATGACGAGATGAAATTTGGCGTCGTTGCCTTGTTTTTGTGGAGCCATGGTGCATTCAAACTGGTCAAACCATAGTCTAGGCATTTTGGTCCAAAATTCGGGAATACGCGAAGTCACAGAGACGGCTGCACAGTCCAGTACCGCGGCGACGCTACTTGTCCCCGTTCCGGTGGTTACCACACATTTTCCGGCCATTGTCATCAAAGCTTGTGTATTTGGAGTAGCCATGATTATTTATATATTTATTTATTATTTATTTTTTTGAAATAGTCCGAAATTTTTTTTTTAGATAGTCCGAAAAGAAGTTATTCACTGTTCACTGTATTCGGTCCGGTCAGTTACACTGTACCGATCACGTCGGGGTCACCAGTTTAGAGTTTATATATATTTTGGTATGAGGAGATAAAATAAACACAACATAAAGTTCACAAACACTATATTTATAATAATAATAATAATAATAATATAATATTCCGGGACAATTCACACACGGTTATCTGATCCCAAGCTAAGCAGAGCTTGTATTATGGCAACCAGATTACTGATAAACATACTTATATATTTCTAAATACATACATATTATAGATAAATTACACCCAGACACAGAACAAATGATCGTGCTCATCACACAAACATTTGTCCTGGGTGGGAATCGAACCCACGACCTCCGGTATAGCAGTCAGGGTCACTAACCACTAGACCAAATTTTCTTAGTATATATATATAACTATTGACAGTGTAACTGACCGAACCCTATGACCGGAGGAAGAAGACTGCCACGCGGCTCGCGACTAACTAACCGCGTCCTTAGGGTCCTTTCACACAGACCGGCTCGGAGAGGAGAGCAGATTCTTATCACATTGAAAACAGAGTTTTTAGTATTTGTAGTAAGGTTTATTTTTGCGTGTGCACTGCTTTTGACATTAAGAATGCTTGAACGCGCTTGGTGTGAAATAATAAGAGGAGCCGTTCGGCTCCGATTGCATGCTCTTTCGCGCTCGCGCAGCCGATATCGGCTCCGATTGCGTGCTCTTCGCATGCGCATCCGCTTCCAGCCGGTCTGTGTGAAATAGTTGGCGGCTCCGCTCCGACCAACTCCAAGCGTATACGATCCGGTCTGTGTGAAAAGAAAAATGCGCGCCGATGCTCTCCGAGCCGGTCTGTGTGAAAGGACCCTTACGAGTGTGCATATCATATTTCATGCCGCTACATTGACAACTTTCGTCTTGTCCACATTAAGTGTCAGCAAGTTGTATTTTAACCATCTGGCAACCTGGTTGAGGCCTGACTCTGCCGCCTGATTGACGGACTCCCAAAATAACCTTAGGTGTCCGCCACTAGGGGACTTCCCCCTAAAGGCACAGCTTGCTAGTACTTAAAATAGAAATTCCATGCTAAATAAGCTCTTGCAGACATTTTTTTGAATTTATTAGACTCAAAAACGTATATTTTTTAAATGTAAACAGATGTTTCACACTTCAAAATGCGAGTGTTGGCTGCGTAAACTCATGGCAGAGGTACTGAGCCGTGGCCAAAGGATTAAACGGAATACTCACCAAAAGAGGCAAATACAATGTTGGTACTGCTGAACTTAGTAGCCGGCGACGGTCGGTTACGCATATAACATCAATACACTAACCTAGCGCCTGCGAATATGCAGCCGAATATAGTGATGATACTGAACACGTGTTTCACTGTCAGCACGTTCTCGTCATACACGGAGAGCACGACCAGCACGCTGAGCACGCTCGCAGACAGGAACATCAAATTCCTGGAACATAACACATACCATCAACACATGATCATGTCTAACACTTGGTACATAGAATATTATGGTACTATTCTCTAGACGTGTCATTGAGTTTATTTTATCGTATAGCTTGCTTTATCCTCAATTTGTGCATGTGACAAACACATTTGCATTAGTGCATACAATTTTATGTGAACTGAAATTGAAGACTAGAGTTAGGTTAAGGCCGCACTACGGTTTTTTTTCCGCAAGCGGTAAACCGTGAAACCGCAAAACCGGCCAAGACGCAAACACCACAGTTAAAAATTTGTCGCGGAAAATAACCGTCGATGCGGCCGCTTCCATTAGTTTCCTTTACTCACAAAATCAGGCGGTTAAAATCCGCGGCGGTTTAGTCGTAGTGCGGCCTTAGCCTTAGGTATGTCTTTTATACCGTATGTAACAAAATGTGAGGACATCAGATATGCATGCTTGAAGAAGGAAATGGCATAAATATTGTTTCTGGTTACTAAATTTTAAATTTGTACGTGTATGTGAATTGAATCACAAATACAGTATACATAATATGCATATGAGTATATACGCATAATACTCTCTTAGAATTACGTAAATGAATATAATTGATAAAAATGTAAGTATTCATTGAATAAACGTCACAGCTAGATGCGCAAATAGCATAGCTAAACACAGTCATCATTAGTATAAATTTGTAACGGAGCGTGTGCCAAATGACATTGTGTTGTTGTTGATGTTTTTATCAAAAATAAACATTGCGACGTTGAAATAGAACGACAATTTTTACGCAAAATTACATTTTTTACATACCTAATTACTAATGCCTACTCAGAATACTTGTTATTCATGCATTATGGACGACAATATGGTGCATTTTGTACATGATGGTCTGAATAAAAATAAACAATTAAATACCAAGATTGTAACTACGTTTGTATTGTAAAAAAAAAATGGCCAGACAAGTTTCGATTCTGTTTTGTTATCTTTCTATATAGGGATTTTATTGCTTTGTTTTATAGGGTAAATGAATGAATATATATTTAGTTTCTATAACATGACATTGACACTAGTGAATCAATAAGTTCCCAGTCATACAGTCTACGCATTAAGATAACACGCCACATGTAATCTCTTATACATACTGCGTTTTAGTTGTAAGTAGAAAAATACTTGTTGTTTATCTAAGATTATCTATACACTAAAATAGCACTTCTGAGATATAGGAATAGAAAACTTTGTTTAAATTGTAGTTTTTTTTTGTGTGATAGAGATATAAATATAAATCATTTTTGTACACGAAACTACAATACATCGCATAAAGGTAGGCAAAATATGTAGAAACGAATAAAACAAAAGCGCATGCATCTACATGGAGTTTCTATAACAATAAATTGGGCTTGACTGTTTTATATATGACTGTAATGGCACATGTTCTGCTTTTAAACCGTCAAGTAATTGTTAATGAAAATTCCCAACCAACTGACTTGTTTAAAAGACTTGTAGTAAAAATTATGTTTGGACAACACCATATTCAATATAGCCAGCATAACACAGCCATCGCTATAATTTAGTATAACAATATCGACGTAAATGAAATAAGTTGATTAAGTTAATACATATAGGGACTTTAATTTCGATCTGGGTATCAATTATATCAGTGATATAGAAACTGGCCATTCTAAACACATATGACTTTTTTTATTTATTTATTTTCAGCAATTATCATATTGCAGGGCAAAGGCCTTCCTTTCCTTTTTCCAATTCTTCCAAGTATTACATACAGTTTTTAAATGGAGTACCAAAAATAACCAAATTACGATTTCAAAAATAAGGAAAGATTGACGGCATTAGTCTACTATATACTGAGTTAAATTAAATTAAATATAAAAAGACCTTACTTAGCGATAACCGTGGTAATAGGAGAGGAAAAGCTCGCGAGGTATTTGGTGGCCGGCTTGTGGGCTCGGTTCAGTCGGTCGCGTAGTTCGTGCTCGAGCTCATTGAAGTGGCGCAGAGTAATGCGAGCGTACAGCGACCACGTACGAAGGCAGAGAAACGCTGGTGAACGTTTTATTAACTGGAAAAAACAATGTAAATATAGACCTTATTGCTGATATATTAAGAGTACATTTCCTAACGTCAAACTATCATTAATATTCGGCGTTGTAAGGAAGATAGCTCTTGTATGGATAAAAAGAGATATATGACCTACTTACGTTATAATGAAGATGGTTAAATCAAACGATGGTACAGTCAACAGCAAAGGTAGATCACTTCGACGCCACACAGTTCTGACGCGAACTCCGTTCATTAGTATTGAATATCTGATTTTGATCATCTACTTTTGCTGTTGACTGTACATCAAACCTGACTACTACAGAGGCCTGACGACAGATCAAAAGAGGATATTTTATGTTGTAATATCCTGCCACTGAGAGATTACGTTCCTGACTTGTCACCCTGTTATTTTATTGATGATTACCCGACAATGATTAGTTTTGAATGATATTATGCATTGCGATCAGTCGATGACATCGGACGCGTTTGCACTGTTCGCAGAAATTATTATAATTTCGTGCCGAGCGCGGCGTCAGCCGCCGCTTGTTTTGACACCATGCGTTCAGAAGAACTTGTGGCGAACGAGGTCCTGGCGTTCCTGCAGTACCAGCTGGACGTCATGGATGAGGTCAGTGTGACACAAATCTGTACCTCAAATTTCACCGAGGAGGAGATACGCAGCGCAAAAAAGCTGCTGTTCGAGTCACTGCAAATGGCAGACCGAATGCCGTCCCGCAGGAGGGATGAAAAGGGAGAGAGGAGTCTCCAAGACGCCATAAGGCTTTTGATGGAGACCGACCCGGACGACGTGCCGACGTTCGTGGCAAAGGAGTTGCGCAAGCTGCCCCCGGTCACTTTCGATCACGTCGACGTCACCAGACTATTAAAGGATATCACGAGTATGAGGTCTAGCCTGTTCGAGCTGCAGTTGAAGCTGGAGGCATCACAATCCACCATCAGTGATCTACGTAGCGAGGTAGCAGAATTGCGAAACTCTGTATGTAGGTCACACGCGCATGCCAACAGCGACAACACACGCCTCGGACAGGTCAACTCATCGCCGCCGCGCGCCGAGTCAGCAAGATGGCACTCGTCGCCAGCCGTCGCCACTACTAGCGATGCTAAACTGTGCCCCGCCCTCCCCGCGTCTCCCATAGTCGGGACGCCGACGAATGTAAGCACGTCAAAGCCTGGACGTGTTTACTCGGCTGCAGTAAAGCGAGATCCCGTACAACCCGAGACACGGTACAATCTGTACCAAGTAAAGGGACGGCTGATGCAGATGGTTTCATCAAGGTAGAGAGAAGGAAGAAGAAGCCATCTAGCCGAAATCAATGCGGAACTGCGTTGACCGGTCCGAACATGCTGCTGCGCCCCGCAATTCCAACGACGCAGCTGTATGTGTCGCGCCTTCACCATTCCACGAAGGTCGAGGAGATCGTGGAGTATATACGCATCAAGACCAGCTGGACATTGAGAGTCGAGAAGTTGGAGCCGAGATATAACACAAATTTTAAATCGTTTGTGGTACGTGTGCCGGCTCAGCATCTCGACATGTTTCAAGAGCAATTTTAGAATAAGTAGGGACATACTTTATAGTCTTTATGATAAAAAATCTTTTAACATCAATCCTGATTTTCAAAATTATGTTAGAAACTATTCCAAAATATTTAAAAGTTTGTTTAGCAGCCAAGTCTAAACTTATTAGTAGGCGTGTTACACATCCGTGTAATAGGCAATATGCTATGTCGGTGTAATAGACGGAACGCTGACAATTGACACCAATATTGCGCATCGCAACCGCGATCGATACAAAGCGCCGACGCTGCAATCTGGATGCGCAAACAACTTACAGAAATCACGCCATTTCGATTTCGCAATCATTTCCTGTTATTGTAATTATAGGTTCTAATGTTAATATTATATTCATTCTTGGTACTAACATCGACCGATTATCATCGTCTTAGTAATAAATCATTTTGTAATTCTTTTATTAAATACTTAATTAAATTTTATAAGTAAAATTGTATTTTTTTTGCATCCTCCGACTCCAGTCGACATATTTGGCGCAGTCGGTAGGATACTCGCGGGCCGTTTCGCGAGCTTCGGGATCTCTCACATCGTTATCCGCGTTCGCGAGTCACCCGGGTGGCTTTCTAGCACCATCAACGAGTATCCGGATCTAAGTCAGCTGCAGCCAGGAGGTGTATCCAGTCATCGATACCGCAGAGGGGCCAATTATGTATATGTAAGTACTCTAGAATAGTTCTTGAGTTGCTTCCTTTCTATTTTATGTGTTATATATAATTTTCCAAGATTTTCCATCCCAGGCAATCGCGGAACCCTAGGTTAGATAGAGACTCTAGGTCTGAACTATTAGATTAATTGAGGGATCTTGATATTAGTAACGTAGAAAGTTTAGTACAACTAGGAAAGATGTCGAAAGTAGATGAAATATTTAAGGCTTTGCGTATGGTACCCGAATTCGACGGGAACACGAATGTGCTCACTAGATTTATTAAACTATGCGACCAGTTAGTTGCAACGTATGTATCGCAAGAGCCAGGGAGCGAATTTATAAACTTGGCGTTACTCAATGGCATTCTCAATAAGGTCACGGGACCTGCTGCTAGATTAATTAATACTAATGGTATTCCTGAAAATTGGGCTGGCATCCGTAATGCATTAGTGAACAATTTTTCTGACCAACGCGATGAGACCTCGCTTTATAACGACATGGCATTAACTCAGGGGTCGTCCACACCCCAGGAATACTACGAAACGTGTCAAAATTTATTTGGAACCATTATGATCTACGTAAGCTTACGTAGCTTGACAGCCCTGTTGGTCTAGTGGTTAGTGACCCTGACTGCTATACCGGAGGTCGTGGGTTCGATTCCCACCCAGGACAAATGTTTGTGTGATGAGCACGATCATTTGTTCTGTGTCTGGGTGTAATTTATCTATAATATGTATGTATTTAGAAATATATAAGTATGTTTATCAGTTATCTGGTTGCCATAACACAAGCTCTGCTTAGCTTGGGATCAGATAACCGTGTGTGAATTGTCCCGGAATATTATTATTATTATTATGAAACTGTTCAAACTACTATAGATTCCAAACGTACGCTTTATAAAAAGTTAACTCTACAGTGATACCTACGAGGCCTTCGCGACCCTCTTGGTTCACGTATTAGATGTATGCGTCCCGAGACAATAGAGAAAGCACTTGAGTTTGTTCAGGAAGAAATGAACACTCTTTATATACAACAACGTAATGAACGTCTCCCAGATAAAAAGTTACCTTCACAATTACCCAACTACTTACCAAAACTAGGCGTTCCTGCGCCACAACCTGTAAACATGCGTTTGTCTAAACCGTTTAATTTTAACTAGCTGTACCCGGCATGCGTTGCAATGCAATTTTTTCTACCTAGCACCTACCTACCTACATACTACCTACCTACCTACCTACCTACCTACCCACCTACCTACTACCTACCTACTACCTACCTACCTACCTACTACCTACCTACTACCTACCTACCTACCTACCTACCTACCTACCTACTACCTACCTACCTACCTACCTACTACCTACCTACCTATCTACCTACCTACCTACCTACCTACCTACCTACTACCTGCCTACCTACCTACGACCTACCTACCTATCTACTACCTACCTATCTACTACCTAACTACCTACCTACTACCTACCTACCTACCTACCTACTACCTACCTACCTACCTACCTACCTACCTACCTACCTACCTACCTACCTACCTACCTACTACCGACCTACCTACTACCGACCTACCTACCTACCTACCTACCTACTACCTACCTACCTACGACCTACCTACCTATCTACTACCTACCTATCTACTACCTACCTATCTACTACCTACCTATCTACTACCTACCTATCTACTACCTACCTATCTACTACCTACCTATCTACTACCTACCTATCTACTACCTACCTATCTACTACCTACCTATCTACTACCTACCTATCTACTACCTACCTATCTACTACCTACCTACCTACTACCTAATTTTTTTTTTTTTTTTTTAATGTAGTCTGCTATTCAGGGCGGAGACAAATCCAACGAAACAAAAACCATGAAAATTGATCCAGCCGATCTCGAGTTATAAGTGTTGTAACAAACCCGACTTTGTTTTATATATATAGATATGCCTGGCCCTTCCCAACAAGGTCCTACAATGATGTCACCACGCCCTTTGGTACCATGGAGGCATAATATAAATCAGGCACAACCATTTCAAGGTCCATCACGCACTCAACAAATGTTTGGTGCAAGACCGCCTAACCACAATCCACAAAATAATTTGTTTAGGTTTCAACCACCTAAAGGGCCAACTTCGAACGATACTCCAAAACCAATGAGCGGTGTTTCACACTTTGCGTCGAAACCAATACCATTCCGTGGTCACGATTGGTCTAAACAAGGAAATCCATCTCCGTCTAACTATTTTAAAACAAGGGAGATGAATTTCAATGAATGTTACGATTACTCTTATCAGTACGAACCCTACGATAATTATGAAGCGTATCAGTATGATTATAATGAATACCCCGAGTCGAACTATTACCACGATATGTCCTTGTCTCAACAGCCAATGTTTTATTCAGACACATATCCAGAAGCGCCCGTGGAAGCGCCAGTTACTGAAAATGCTTCTAATGATACAAATTTTCAAAAGGAGCAGAATATAGACGGGTTAAAATAGAGGTAAATTTACAAACGCAACGTTCTCTACCATATGTCCAAATTTCAAATCCACCTTTAAAGTTGCTTATCGATACAGGAGCAAACCAATCATTTATTAGCCCCGAAACAGTAAAAAGGTATTATTCGCATTTGCCGTGGAACTACGACCCTTTCGAGGTCAGTAATAGTAGTGTTCAAAGTTGCTATATGGCAATCACTTGCTTAATGCTATATGCTTTATATTTTAAGCATGTTATTTTATATGCTTTACTAGCTGTACCCGGCATGCGTTGCAATGCAATTTTTTCTACCTACTACTTACCTACTACCTACCTACCTACTACCTACCTACCTACTACCTACCTACTACCTACCTACTACCTACCTACTACCTACCTACTACCTACCTACTACCTACCTACTACCTACCTACTACCTACCTACTACCTACCTACTACCTACCTACTACCTACCTACTACCTACCTACTACCTACCTACTACCTACCTACTACCTACCTACTACCTACCTACTTCCTACCTACTACCTACCTACTACCTACCTACTACCTACCTACTACCTACCTACTACCTACCTACTACCTACCTACTACCTACCTACTACCTACCTACTACCTACCTACTACCTACCTACTACCTACCTACTACCTACCTACTACCTACCTACTACCTACCTACTACCTACCTACTACCTACCTACTACCTACCTACTACCTACCTACTACCTACCTTCTTCCTACCTAATTGTTTTTTTTTTTTTTTAATGTACAAAAGTATCCTATGTCCGTCTCCTGGCTCTAAGCTACCTCCCCACCAATTTTCAGCCATATCGGTCCAGCCGTTCTTTAGTTATAAATAGTGTAACTAACACGACTTTCTTTTATATATATAGATTATAAGCATGCTTATTTTATAAGCGTACTGCGACTGCGTACGTGCGAACGTGCGACCGTGCGTAGGTACCTACTTTTACGGGCGCCAAACGGGCGGGAGCGCCGAGCGACTATAGGTAGCAACCACTGTGCATCGCGTTTATGAATTTATTATGATAAAACGGAACAGAAAAAAACAATGGACTTTCCTTCATACTTTCCAGGCTTAGGACTGTCTATAATTGATTTGATTAAGTGTTATGATGAAATAAAGTAAATTGGTATTTATTTAAAGCAATTATAGGCGTACTTAAAAGTTCATTGTTTGTATTTACAAAAATCAACTGTATGTACATAACATTAATTGCACAATTATAGCTAATCAATATTAAGGTGTCCTATCACTGTTTATTTACATTAAAAAGCACGAAGTAAAATAATATTACGTGAGCCGCCCGAGATCGCGGATAAGCAAAATCGCAAGCGGTGCTTAAAACGATTACACACACGACCGAAAGCATGCGACGACTGGCCGCCCGGCCGGCCCGCCGCGCCGCGCCGCGCGCGCCGGCCGCGCTTGCTTAATGCTTAATATGCTTATATTGCTTTTTCATTCATGCTTTGCCTGCGATTTTGTGATGCGCAACTGACAGAGACAGAGAGTGCGATGTAAATAAGCATTAAGCAAATAGCAAGAAGTGAGAGCCATGATAGCATTTGCTATTTGCTATGTATGAAAAGCACGGTGCTTTATTTTGCTATATGATATATTAACCACCACTAGTCAGTAATGTACATGCTACTAGTCGTAATGATTATTCAATTAATTTGCCGTGCTTTCAGGAATTTAATGAACAAAACTATTTGACATTTTTTATTTACACATTTCATAATTTCTTTGATGGCCTGATTGGTTTGGACCTCTTAAATAAATGGGGAGCTAATATTGATCTAAAAAACAATAGATTAATTACAAAAAATGCAGTTAATCCGATAGTGGGTCGATTTCAAACCAACTGTAAAAAGTGGGATTATGAAATAACTCGTTTAGTCTTGTTGATAAAAGCGTTATTTATACTTAATACGATGCTAACCATAGATCTTAATATGGTACAGGTATAAATATTTAAGTTTCATAATTAATAATCGAGATAATTAATAAAAGTTTACCTATTTCTCATTCGTGTCACTGGTGATTTCCCGGTTTTTTTTACAAAATATTAATTATAAATAATTCTACCCTAAGAAAATGTATTGTTGTTTATTCTGATAACACTTTAATAACCATGAACTCAAGCTTCGCTGAAATTTCTTTAAATTATTACAACATATAATACGATTTCTCTGTGTTTTATTTTGCGATTACTTTTTTCAATCATTAGTGTCGACGAAGTAAACGTTCCGTTATAGAACAACTCTTTGTGTGTATTACCGCCACAATGCACTCCCCACCTTAAGGGGCCCCAGTGGCACGCGAACAATCGGTGATAGCAGACGTGCGCTCCGTTATTCTGGTAAGAAATCATATTTTAATCTTATTTCAACGCATTATACAAAAAAATAATCATTCGTGTTTGTAATAGTGTAAAAAGAACTGTTTGAACCAGGAGTCCTACAACATGCACGTGATTAGCAAACAATAACTGGGATATTTTGTGGCCTTCTAATGGTATCTAGAATATTCTACGACGCAATAAATTAGATTTTAATGTCAAATTTTCATTCGTGTCTCTTCATTCGTGTCACTTTTCCAAGTAACACTAATGAAATCCCATTTGCACGAATGAATCAGTTTATTATGTCGAATGTAATGTATGTACGAATGCAAAGGAGGGATGATTTCTTCCTTGTTTTTAACTGTGTCATCAAGTTTTAAGGTTTCGGCACAAATTTAAAAATTTGACACATAGATAAAATACCGTCTAAAATATCAGATAGATTATTTTTTATCAACATATTACTCGAGCAAAGCATTTCTTTGTTAAAATGATTAGATGATTTCTAAAAGTATATTGTAATCTCTTTAAGGTTTAAAATGGCGAAAGAGAAACGTAAGAAAAATGAAGATGAGTTAGAAAGGAGAAGGATTGCAAGAAGGGAAAAATACAAAAGAATAAAAAGTGATCCCGCGAAATATGCCATTGAAAAGAATAAAAAAAAAGAAGCATACTTAAGAAGAAAAAGCGAGCAGAAAGTCAAAAATATAAACGAAATGTCTCCAAGGGAACAAAGAACGCAAAGAAAACGGTGGAGAGAAAATTCAAAGAGATACCTGGAGAAGAAAGCTAACGAGAGGAAGATACAAGAAATAACTATTTCTTCTCAAGTGCTGGAAGCTCAAGGAAAAACAAATGATAAAGAGTTATCTGATCCATTGTGTGAACAAAATGTAAAAAAAGAGATGGATAAAGAAAGTAAGCAAAAAATATACCAAAGTAAAATTAAAGCCTTAAAGTTAAAACATGCCATGGAAAAAAAAGAAATGACGTTATTAATTAAGAAGTACCAAAACCGCTGCAGAATTTTGACACAGAAATTAAACAAAATTAAAAATATATATACCCGTACTGGTTTTGAGGAAAACATTGTCTTACCTACTCAAATGCCTATTGATACATCGAATTGCCATAATGTCAAACAAACGACAGCCAAACACGTTATTTTAAAGTCCGCCAGCGATTCCATACGTAGACCAAGTTCAAACCTTCGAAACAAATTGCTAAAATACAGATTTCAGCAGAATATCAAACAAGGCAGTAACAGCATCCAAGAATTGATTAAATTGTTTTACGAAGATGATATTAACAGTCGCATCGGTGCAGGAAAAAAACAATATGTAAAAAAATACGGACTAGTAAAACAAAGACGGTACCTGCTGGATTCTGTGAAAAATTTGCATACTAAATTTCTTGAAGACAATCCTAACTTACGGATTAGTTATGTAACGTTTACAAGGCTACGCCCATTTTGGGTCTTCTTGCCACGAGATGATAGGGAAACCTGTGCATGTACGGTACACACAAATACGGATCTATTGATTTGTTCTTTAAGGAAATATAAAATTATTGATGTAAAGAATTATCAGGATATGTTGCGCGTTCTTTGTTGTGATAAATACAACACAAAGTGCGTTGGTAGACATTGTGAAGCTTGTAAAAACAGAGTTATATCTTACAAAGAATTTAATAACGACGAAGAAATCGTGTACCATGAATGGTCCAGAGATAAAAAGAAAGTGGGCACCAAAGAAATAAATATAGTGAAAAAAATTACAAGAAAGATAAAACCTAGGGACTTGATATTTAAACTTGAGAATTCCCTGCCGAAATTTTTTCTTCATACTGTGAACATCCTAAATCAATATCAAGCTGTTACTCTTTTGAAACAATCCCTTAATTATGATGAAACAATTCTCCACATGGACTTTTCAGAAAATTATAGTTACAAATTTGCTGCAGAGGTGCAGAGTCTACACTTTGGGGGTAGTCGTGGACAAGTGTCTCTCCATACTGTGGTGGCTTATCTCAAGGAAGAAAGGGAGACTGTTCACCAGTGTCTATGCACTGTCAGCGAATGTACACGTCATGATTCCCCTGCTGTCTGGGCGCACTTACAGAAAGCGTTAGAATTTGTGTTTGAAAAACGTCCCTATATTACTACCGCACACATTTTAACTGATAGCCCAACAAGTCAATATCGTAATAAACAAATATTTTACATATTGACTCAGCTCCGCGATACCTTTCCGTCTTTGAAATTCGTAACATGGAATTATCAAGAAAGTGGTCATGGCAAAGGTGCCCCCGACGGCGTCGGTGCTGTAGTTAAGCGGACAGCTGATCATGAAGTTAAATGTGGCCGTGACGTCGGGGATTTTGCAACATTCGTTACAGTTGTTTCTGAAAATGTTAAAAATGTCGAGATAAAAGTAGTAGAAGAGCATGAAATTAAAGAAAAAGAACTTTTACTTCCTAAAGATATTTCACCATTCAAGGGCACTATGTTAGTTCACCAAGTGGTCTGGAATTCTAGATCCGAATTTCTCGAGTTCCGAAAACTAAGCTGCTTTCTGTGTATCGATAAAATATGCGAACACGATAATAAACATATGCAACTACATAAAATCTATAAAAGCGTCGTCGAAGCGGCCGTCCAAAATATTAAAGTTATTCCACCAAGCAAAAGAATTACAGTATTGAACGATGTATCCATCCAGTATTATAATCGTAGCAATAATGCGTCAACTTCTGGAACAGGCCAAATCAGAAAATTTAGAAAGGAAGAAAATGTAAAAAGACTTGCTGATGTCAAATTTGATTGGACAAATCAGACATTCATAAGCACCAAACAGAAGGTCTCTGGTGGACACGAAGAGGCTTTTCTCCGGTTTATTAATGAGCGATCTTCCGAGAATCCAGAAGAATAGAGATGGAAGAACCGAAAGTGATTCTAAATTAATAACACTAACAAGACTGATTAATAATTAAGTTAATAGGAAAATAATGAAACATAAATCGTTTTTACAATTAAGAAATAACAGTAACTATCCCGATCGTTGATCAGAGATCGTTCCTGCTGTAGATCTGTGATGATGAGATGATGCGAGAGTACTTGTGTCACAACGTCGTGCATTGTTACTACAGGATAGTCACAGCTAAGCGGTCAGGCTTTAGCTGTAAGTTTTAACTAAGTATTAATTTAATAGAAGATTACCTATCCAAAATAACTGCATAAATAAGGAAAATTAGTAAAGTAGAATATCCATTTATTAAACGAAAATTTTTGATACTTATATTTTGTTGATCTCTAAAATAATTATGTTACAAACTCTTTATACTTATTTTTTTAAATGTCCAAAGATTAAAAGCTTTATAAACGTATTTTTGTTTTTGTTATCATTTCTCATTTAAAAATACCCATTACATTTTATACCTACTTATATGGATAATGTAAAAAAAAAACTTTTCTTTATTCATAAATTTTGTTTAGTTAGCCAATATCATTAGTGTCACGCTGAATTGATTAGTGTTATGAGAATTTCATTAGTGTTACCAGGTAACTCATTCGTGTCACCCTGATATTGGTTTTTCATCACTTTACAGTAGATCAGATACGCACTCTGAAATTACATTTTTCGTACATAACTTCACTAAAGTAAACGTTATAGACAACCAGTTAGCAATAAAACGGGTGTTTATAGAAAACGAAAAAAAAGTGTCAAATTAATTGGACTCGTGAAATCGACCCTAGTTATGTACAACTCTCGTAATTGCAATTTATATGAGAATATTATCCCGGCAAACTCTTCTAAACTAATAAAAGTTCCCGTTAATGCCGCGGACGGTGATGCATTTATTCCCGAACAAATTATTTCACATTGTAGCATAAATGAATGTGTTACAAATATTAAAAATAATCGTGGTTACCTAGAAGTGTTTAATCCAACATCAAATGACTTAATTTTTTCTATGAGCGAACCAGTTAGGGCAGAAATGTTCAATATTGAGTGCACGAGCACTAAACAACCACCATCGTCACGCGTCAAAGAAGTCTTATCCCGGTTACGAACAGGTCATTTAAACGAGGAAGAGCGAGCCAACTTAACATCTTTAGTCTCGCAGTATGCTGATGTATTTTACATAGATGGAGAACCACTTACTTTCACTAACAAAATTAAACATAATATACGTACTACGGATGAACTCCCAGTTTATACAAAGACTTATCGATATCCATTTATACACCGCCAAAAAGTACGTAGTCAAATCTCAAAGATGCTAGAGAAATGTATTATCCGCCCTTCAGAATCCGCATGGAGCTCGCCTATTTGGGTGGTTCCAAAGAAAGCTGACGCGTCCGGGAAAGTTAAATGGAGAATAGTTGTCGATTTTAGAAAGCTGAAAGAAAAAACCATAGATGATAAGTATCCTATCCCTAACATAGCCGATGTGTTAGATAAGTTAGGAAACTGTAATTATTTCACAACCCTCGATCTAGCGAGCGGCTTTTATCAAGTAGAAATGAACCCTAGCGACATACCGAAAACAGCTTTTAATGTCGAACACGGTCACTTTGAGTTTCTACGAATGCCCATGGGTCTAAAAAATTCTCCATCTACCTTTCAAAAACTAATGGACAATGTCCTAAGAGACCTTCAGAACTCAATTTGCCTGGTTTATCTTGACGATATTATTGTATTCAGCACATCATTACAAGAACACATAGTGAACCTTGAGAAGGTGTTTAAAAGACTTAGAGAATCCAATTTTAAGATACAAATGGATAAGTCAGAGTTCCTAAAATTTGAAACTGCTTATCTCGGGCACATTATAAGTAAAGATGGGATCAAACCTAACCCTGATAAAATTACAGCTATTCAAAAATTCCCCATTCCCAGAACGGCTACAGAAATAAAACGATTTCTAGGTTTCTTAGGCTACTACCGCAAATTTATACCAGACTTTGCAAAAATTACCAAAACAATGACGCAGTGTCTGAAGAAAGGTTCGAAAATAAACTGTAACGATACTAACTACAAAAATTGCTTTGAGAAATGCAAAACACTACTGACTAACGATCCTATTTTGCAATATCCAAATTTTGATAAAGAATTCTTACTCACAACTGATGCATCTAATTTAGCCATAGGAGCAGTACTTTCTCAGGGACCGATAGGATCCGATAAACCCATTGCTTATGCCTCGCACACTTTAAACAGTAGTGAGATCAACTATAGCACTATAGAGAAGGAGTTATTAGCAATAGTCTGGGCCATTAAATATTTTAGACCCTATCTTTTTGGAAGAACATTCAAAATTATTACTGATCATAAGCCACTTCAGTGGATGGTGAATTTAAAGGAGCCTAATTCAAGATTAACTCGTTGGAGGCTCAAACTAAGCGAATATAACTATTCAGTCGTTTATAAACAAGGTAAAAGTAATACAAATGCTGATGCCTTGTCACGCATAGAAATCAATAATGAGGAAGTAAGTTCAATAGTAGTAAACACATCTGAAAAGCAACATTCTTCAGCGGACTCAACCACACTGACAGCACACACTAGCGCTGAAAATCCAATTTTAGAAATACCAATATCGGACGAACCTTTGAGTAAATTTAACAGGCAGATTTGTTACACTGTAGTTGGTGACATTAAAAAGCGACCAACTGTATCCAAGCCTTTTCAAACTCATACTCGTACGTCCATTCAAATAACAGAAAGTAACCTCGAAGAAGATATTATAAATTCAGTAAAAGAATTCATAAACCCTAAAGTTAAAACTGGTATCATAATCCATCCCCACTCGCTATGTATAAAATAATTCCTATAATTCAAGAAAAGTTTAAGAGTTCTGCTATGAATATTGTTTTAGTTAAAACTGAAGTCGAAAATGTCAGGGAATACCTTAGACAGCAACAGATTATTCGAAAATATCATGAGGGTAAAACGAACCACCGTGGGATTAATGAATGTCATCTTGCATTATCTCGCAAATACTATTGGCCAAAAATGAAGGATGATATCGCGAAATATATCAATCAGTGCAACATATGTGGCCAAGCCAAATATGATAGGAATCCCATTAAACAAAAATTTTGTATAGTACCGCCACCATCAAAACCGTTTGAAGTCGTTCACTTAGATCTATTCACCGCGCAAAATGAAAAGTACCTAACCATTATCGATTCATTTTCGAAGTACGCACAAGCCTACCATCTTAGAGATGGCACAGCTATTAATGTCATTTAAGCCCTTTTAAAGTTTTGCTCTCATCACGGTGTCCCTATAACCATCGTTACAGATCAAGGGCCTGAATTCAATAATCAATTGTTTAATGAGTTCGCGCAAGTACATAAGATACAACACCATAAAACTTTGGCTCACACTCCCAATGATAATGGCATGGTAGAACGGTTACATAGTACTTTACTAGAGCACCTTAGACTACTTAGATTAGAACATAGTAATGAACCAGTCGTTAATCTCATGTCATATGCCATATTGGCTTACAATAGTAGTATACACAGCTTTACGAAATGTAGGCCACTAGATATAATCACTGGACACACAGACCCTCGCGATCCTTTAGATGTAGATTTATCTGTGCACTTGCTTCAGCAATATGTGCAAGAGCATAGGGATAAGATGGCAAAAGTTTACGAGGTTATCAACGAAACATCTCTACACAAACGTACTGAGCTAATTGAAAGCAGGAATAAAGATAGGGAGCCTGAAAAAGAACATGAGCTTAATCAACATGTATTTGTTAAGAACCCACTAGCCAATCGACAAAAACTTGCCCCGCGTTATACACAGAACACAGTATTAGCCGATTTGCCCATCCACATCTACACGAAAAAGAAACGTGGTCCTGTTGCTAAGTCACGTCTTAAGAGGACACCTAACACTGGCCAATTGTTACAGGATACTACCACCACTGATGCTCCTGGTCCATCTGAATCGTGCAGAGGACATATTACTTGATCCTATTGGAAATGGACCTGGATTACTACCTTTTAAGCTGGGATCAACTAAAATAATATCACAATAACACTCATTCCTCCTTTATATTAACCTAGAGGACATACAATCAAAAGTTGATTCAATAAAATTACAGTTAAATGACTACAGTCCCTTAATTAATAATAAAACATCATCACTTTTTGAAATCCACATTAATTATCTTAGCAGTAAATTGGAACAAATATCTTTACAGTTATATAGTTTTGAGCCAAGCCGTAACAAACGTGGTCTCATAGACGGATTAGGTTCAATCATCAAAAGTATTTCAGGAAACCTTGATTATACAGATGCTATAAAATATAACGATGCCATCCGAATTTTACAAGGAAATGAAGATAAATTGCAGTCAGAGTTTCTTAATCACATAAGCCTAACTAAAGATTGGATGCTCGAATATTCTAACGTATTAAATAATATAAGTGAGAATCAAAAACGTATATCTGATAGGATAAATCTCCTATTAGCCAAGATAATGTTAGATAAGCAGATTTACTTAGTTATGCTCACTTAGCTCAATACTTACTTATTTTAAATGATAATATCGAAACACTATCTGAAGAATTATATAGAATAGAATTAATGTTAGCTTTTATACGTGCATCAAGCACAATGCATTCTATGGTTAGTTTAGCTAATCTTAAAAATATGTTAAATAAACTGAGACTACTATAAGAAGAAATTCTCAACGTAGATCTTCGAGAATACTATAACATCTTAAGAGTAGGATCATATTATAGTGATAGGAATATAATTATAGATATAAAATTCCCGATTGTCTTACCTAGAACCTATATCCTATACAAACTTTCCATAGTTCCTAATAAAAATAACCTAGCCCTTATACACTTATACCTAAATCACCCTACATAGCACTTCAGGGATCATATTCTATGTACATAGAGACAGAATGTCCGAAGATCACTTTATGGTACCTCTGCGAGGAGAAAATCAATTATAAAACCCCGGATAAAGCAGACTGCATTCAACAATTAATTACGCAGCAGAATACTAGTTCCTGTTCACTCACACCGGTCATCTTGAACCAAGCTGCCGTAGAACAATTGGATGAAAGGCATTACACTCTCAATTTCCCGACTCCAACAAAGATCCAGACATCCTGTGGTCAGGAACGATATTAAACTGTTGAAGGAAGTTATGTAGCCACCATCCCTCAGAATTGTTTCATCAAGACTCCAGAATTTATAATCTCCAACACTAATAACAGACTGAAAGGTCATACTTTGAAGATCATACAATCATCTTTAAGTCAGAATGTTATACCAAGGAAAGGCGACTCACTAGTAAAGCTGGATTCAATTAACCTTGAAAACTTACACAATAATTATCAGAAGATTTCAGTAGAGCAACCAATAAACCTCACTCATACTAACATGGAAAGCATTTATCATACTACTATACCTGTTTATCTCATATTGATAGGTGCAAGTGTCCTCGGAATTTTAATAAGGGTGCTATTTAAACAGGCTTCTTTTTAATATCATTATTCGCCCCCAAAAATGTATGTTGCCTTCTAAATTACTAAGTCAGCCACAATTAACGAGCATCTAAATAATACTATCTTAGCCACTAGTTATCTTCTATGTAAACGACTCTAAATACAACTCAGCATAATGATTATTTTTTAGCATCTAAATTTGTAGCATGCATTCTAACAGTAAACTTCTAAAATACTATTAAATGACATCAAAAAATATATTAATTTAGCTTCTAACTTTTTAACTCAGTACGTTTAAAATGTAACTCATCCCATATTCATTGATCGTCAAAATTTTGCTAAAATGTCATCAAATAGTCGGTATATTGGCCACTAATATTATCAGAAGCTATTGAGGAGAGACAAAATAAAAGACTTTATTTTTAAGCGACTTTAAAAAAAGGAGGAGGTACTCAATTCGGATGTTTGTATGTTTTTTTCGCGCATAGCTCCGTTGCTTTCCAACCGATTTGAAATATTTTTTCTTTGTTGGAAAGGGTATACTTCCCAAATGGTCCCATAGTCACCAAGTCGGGATCTGATGATGGAATTTTGGCAAAATCGAGGGAACTCTTCAAATTTTATAGGAAAACGTACAGCGATTTTGGTATTTTCTACAAGTGAAGCATTTGCGTTCAATAAGAACCATTCTACTATCAGATCTGATGATGAAGCCAAGATGACCTCGTGAATGTAGCGGGAATTCGTTGGATGTGAGATGCGTGGCACTGGATTTCGTTTGACGGAAATTATCATGAGGATGCTGAAAGGGTGTCAGCTAAAGGCCTACCCATATTATCTAAGATTTAAAATTCGTCACTATCACTAATAATATTTTTTTTTTTTTTTCCAAAAAAAAAACGACCTCAAAAAATCGATAAAAGCACTAAAAAGTTAAAAATAATTCTATAACCTACCTATATGAATAAACCTAACCTAAACTGCGATTAACCTATAATACAATTTAACAATTTTTTGGAGTCGGGGCCGCTGTCGCTGTCGTATCGCGTACTCGCGCCAAATCATGCAGTGGCTATTTTCACGATAAAAGAATATGATGTATTATTTTACATGTTAAGTTATAATATATTATGCTTTCTGTAGAAGCTTGAATTATATTTTTTTGAGGACATTGCGTTGAAGCTGTAAAACGTAAAATGGTGACGAGATGTAAAATCCGAGGCCGAGTTAGTAAATTAGGTGTCAATACATAAATAAGAAGGACAAGTCACAATAATTGATGATCTTTACTTAACGCTTTCTATAGAATATTTAGTGGGCGTTGTAATAGATACGAATTATTTTATTAGAGGCTATGTCATTTTCCCGTTGCTTAGTTATAAAATTAGAAGTTTAATCACGTGTCCAATAAATAATTTTGTGGCTAGACTTATAATTTCCCTTTTAATAATGTGTCGACGATATTATGCGAGAAAGAAGGCTGAGAACGCTTGCCCAGCACAATCAGATACTGTTCAGGATATTTATAGCCAACCCGAAGCCAGAAGACCTATTCAGCCAGATGAAGTAAGAATTAATCCTAGTTGCTGTTCTTCGGGGGGAGGTGTTACACATCCGTGTAATAGGCAATATGCTATGTCGGTGTAATAGACGGAACGCTGACAATTGACACCAATATTGCGCATCGCAACCGCGATCGATACAAAGCGCCGACGCTGCAATCTGGATGCGCAAACAACTTACAGAAATCACGCCATTTCGATTTCGCAATCATTTCCTGTTATTGTAATTATAGGTTCTAATGTTAATATTATATTCATTCTTGGTACTAACATCGACCGATTATCATCGTCTTAGTAATAAATCATTTTGTAATTCTTTTAGGGAAATTATAAGTCTAGCCACAAAATTATTTATTGGACACGTGATTAAACTTCTAATTTTATAACTTAGCAACGGGAAAATGACATAGCCTCTAATAAAATAATTCGTATCTATTACAACGCCCACTAAATATTCTATAGAAAGCGTCAAGTAAAGATCATCAATTATTGTGACTTGTCCTTCTTATTTATGCATTGACACCTAATTTACTAACTCGGCCTCGGATTTTACATCTCGTCACCATTTTACGTTTTACAGCTTCAACGCAATGTCCTCAAAAAAATATAATTTAAGCTTCTACAGAAAGCATAATTTATTATATCTTAGCATGTAAAATAATACATCATATTCTTTTATCGTGAAAATAGCCACTGCATGATTTGACGCGAGTACGCGAGACGACAGCGACAGCGGCCCCGACTCCAAAAAAATTGTTAAATTGTAGGTAAATCGTAGTTTAGGTTAGGTTTATTCATATAGGTAGGTTATAGAATTATTTTTAACTTTTTAGTGCTTTTATCGATTTTTTGAAGTCGGTTTTTTTTTGCAAAAAAAAAATATTTTTTTATTTTTAGTGACATATTTTAAATCTTAGATAATATGGGTAGGCCTTCAGCTGACACCCTTTCAGCATCCTCATGATAATTTCCGTCAAACGAAATCCAGTGCCACGCATCTCACATCCAACGAATTCCCGCTACATTCACGAGGTCATCTTGGCTTCATCATCAGATCTGATAGTAGAATGGTTCTTATTGAACGCAAATGCTTCACTTGTAGAAAATACCAAAATCGCTGTACGTTTTCCTATAAAATTTGAAGAGTTCCCTCGATTTTGCCAAAATTCCATCATCAGATCCCGACTTGGTGACTATGGGACCATTTGGGAAGTATACCCTTTCCAAAAAATAAAAAATATTTCAAATCGGTTGGAAAGCAACGGAGCTATGCGCGAAAAAACATAAAAAAAAAACATACAAACATCCGAATTGAGAACCTCCTCCTTTTTTTAATGTTGGTTAAAAATAAAGTCTTTTATTTTGTCTCTCCTCAATAGCTTCTGATAATATTAGTGGCCAATATACCGACTAAATGATGACATTTTTAGCAAAATTTTGACGATCAATTAATACGGGATGAGTTACATTTTAAACGTACTGAGTTAAAAAGTTAGAAGCTAAATAAATATATTTTTTGATGTCATTTAATAGTATTTTAGAAGTTTACTGTTAGAATGCATGCTAAAAATTTAGATGCTAAAAAATAATCATAATATGCTGAGTTGTATTTAGAGTCGTTTACATAGAAGATAACTAGTGGCTAAGATAGTATTATTTAGATGCTCGTTAATTGTGGCTGACTTAGTAATTTAGAAGGCAACATACATTTTTGGGGGCGAATAATGATATTAAAAAGAAGCCTGTTTAATTAGCACCCATTCTTTTATACTTAATTAAATTTTATAAGTAAAATTGTTTTTTTTTTGCATCCTCCGACTCCAGTCGACATATTTGGCGTATAGATAAATCAGATAACAAAATAAAAACAGTATGGAAGATCATCAATTCTGAAACTGGGAATAGTAAACAGAGAGATACTGACCTGTCTTTGAAAATAAATAATAAAATCATTTCAAATAAGACAGAAGTTGCTAAAGCGTTTGAAGATTTCTTTTCGAATATACCTGTGGAAGTAACAAAATCTCTTCCTTCTTCTTCCATAAAAGCAGAATTGTTACTTAAAAACCGGCCAAGTGCGAGTCGGACTCGCGCACCGAGGGTTCCGTACAAACCCGTTATCCTGTTTTGGTATCTATTTCTTTTGATTGCGTTGACATAAAAGTTTCATTTTGTTACAGCTTAAAGGTATTATAGACCTGAGTATTTGATATGAATTTCAATTTAATACCTCTACGCGTTCATGAGAAAAGTAGTAGTAACTTTAAAATTTTCAAAAATATTTTTTATTTTGTGAAAACTAAAAATTTAAGATTTTCGCAATTTTTCCTTTATCTGTACTATAAGAAGTTACTTTGTACCAAATTTCAAGATTCTAAGTTCACAGGAATTACCCTGTAGGTTTTGATTTGCAAAATGCGAAAATTTGCAGCATAAACGGCTGTATCTTTTGATTGCTTTGGCTTAGAAGTTTGATTTTTTCACAGCTCCAAGGGACAGTAGACTTCAGTATTAGATATGAATTTCAATTTAATACCTCTACGCGTTCATGAGAAAAGTAGTAGTAACTTTAAAATTTTCAAAAATATTTTTTATTATGTGAAAACTAAAAATTTACGGTTTTCGCAATTTTTCCTTTATTTGTACTATAAGACGATACTTCGTACCAAATTTCAAGATTCTAAGTTCACGGGAAGTACCCTGTAGGTTTTGACTCCCGTGCGAATTTCGAAAATTTGCGGCATAAACGGCTGTATCTTTTGATTGCTTTGGCTTAGAAGTTTGATTTTTTCACAGCTCCAAGGGACAGTAGACTTGAGTATTAGATATAAATTTCAGTTTGATACCTCCACGCGTTCCTGAGAAAAACAGTCTTGACAGACGGACGGACGGACAACGAAGTGATCCTATAAGGGTTCCGTTTTTTCCTTTTGAGGTACGG
This sequence comes from Autographa pulchrina, assembly GCA_905475315.1. Lineage (NCBI taxonomy): Eukaryota > Metazoa > Arthropoda > Insecta > Lepidoptera > Noctuidae > Autographa > Autographa pulchrina. The sequence continues at coordinate 4,480,726 of FR997761.1, read as the reverse complement.
AACCCTAAAAAATTCGTTGATAGGAGTATTCCAAATTTTCATTTTAATCATGTATCTCCTACCATTGTTAAGAAATCATTTAATTGTATTAAAGTAAAGACCACAGAAGATTTATGGGGAATATCTGTCAAAGTAATTTAATCCATAATTGACACTATTGCCCCGATTCTTGCAAAGATATTTAATGACTGTGTTGACTGTGGCACCTTTCCTGATTTAATGAAACACAAAATTATTAGTATTTCTAAATCTGGTTGCAAGAATGATCCATCTAATTATAGACCGGTTTTAGTACTTCCTGCTTTAAGTAAAATATTTGAAAGAATGGTACTAGACCAGATGATGTCACATTTTAGTAAACATAAGATTTTTCACCATCATCAATTTTGTTTCACTAGGGGAAGGTCCACCACCGACACCGGGGCCAAATTAGTGTCTCACATTTTAGAAGCATGGGAGGGTTCACAGGACGCCATCGGCATTTTTTGTGATCTCTCCAAGGCTTTTGATTGCGTTGATCATGATACTCTAATTCTTAAACTAAAACATTACGGATTACGAGGACAATCATCAGAACTTGTATTGTCATATCTCTCAACTAGACAGCAAAAAGTAAACGTAAACGGAGTAACTTCGTCGGGTTCCTTAATAAGAATGGGCGTGCCTCAGGGTTAAATTTTAGGCCCCTTTCTATTTTTAGCATATATTAATGATCTCCCCTATATGATGAACGACTTAACTGATATTATTTTATTTGCTGAAGATACCTCACTCATTTTCAAAATAGATAGGAAAACGAAGGATCTTAGTTATTTAAATGGTGGCCTTGAAAAATTATCTAATTGGTTCTCAACAAAATGTCTTAAATTCTCACTTCCAAATGTGCGGTCTCAGTCAGACTTAAATCTCATGCTTGACGGCGAAAAACTCGATTTTATTAACGATACTGTATTTCTTGGTATTACATTAGACTCTAGGTTACAGTGGGGTGCTCACATAACAACTTTATCTAAAAGGCTTAGTTCCGCTGCATTTGCAGTTTGAAAAATTAGGCAATTAACAGACGTTCCCACTGCTAAATTAGTTTATTACGCGTATTTTCACAGCATAATGTCATACGGCATTCTACTCTGCAGCGGATGTGGAGTCTATATTTATTTTGCAAAAACGAGCAATTCGTGCAATCTACTGCATGAGCCCTCGCGAGTCTCTAAGGAATACATTTATAGAAATTAATATCCTAACGTTGCCAGCTCTCTATATCTTGGAAAATATAATGTACATTCGCAAAAATATACAGAGTTTTAGTGTTAATAGTGATCACCACAATATAAACACAAGAAATAAAAATAAGCTAGTAGTCCCAAGATTTAGACTAACTAAAACAAATACTAAATCTTTCCTAGGAAATTCAATTCGATTTTATAATAAATTACCGGAAGAGATAACGAGTTTGTCTAATAAAAGGTTTAAGACGTGCATTAAATCAAAACTAATAAAGAAGGCGTATTATACGGTTAAGGATTACGTAGAGGATAAGCGCGCGTGGAATTAGATCATCTGCATATGTGGCCTCCCTGGCGGTCTGCTAATATTCTTGTTTTAGCTTATTTACTACAGTTAGCTGCCCCCATAGCCTCTATATAAAGAAGGCTCTTGACATGCCTTGACATTCCTGCTAGGGATTTTATTAGGACTACATACTGATTGTATGTAAAGTTTTTTTTTTTTTCTATAATTTCTTGAGATTTGTCTTTTCCTTATATGTTCGTTCTTTGTAAATGTGACGACAATGTAAATCTAGTTGAATGTTCGATTCTATTTTTTCTTCCATTTTGGATGTCTTAGTTTACACTAATCTAAACATTCTGCTGTTTACGTTGTTGTCGCATATTTTAAAATAAATGTAATCTTAACATCGATGTTAACCTTTTTTTAAAAGAGTAACCTATGGAGTTTCTTGCCGGCTCTTCTCTATAGGAATGACACTTTGGAACCGAGCAACTAGAGTCAGTAGTTTTTAACGTAACGTTTCTTAAGCGACTTTTTTTTTGGTTTATAAGAAATAAAAATATTTTGATTTTGATTTTTGATTTTGAGCAGTTTTGGCCGAAGGGTGTCGTTTTCCGGCGTTTTCGCGGGAGGTTACGCGACACCACGCAGTGCAACACGACACCGCCTACTCGTGTCAAATAGACTTTAATTAGTTTTATGTTATTAATTCTATGTATTAGTTTATAGGTATTGTTTTGTTTTATTATTATTTATGTATTGTATTTTCTATGGGCCCTAGTTGCCTAAAATAAAGGAATAAATAAAAAAAAAAATTTCGTTTATAGGAATACAAAATAAGTAATAGTAATATCTATTTATCATAAATTCTTCGCCTCAAAGTTATATCTTCCAGTTGATCACGACCGGTTACAAACACATTCTTTCACCTTATAATAATAATAATAATATTCCGGGACAACTCACACACGGTTATCTGATCCCAAGCTAAGCATAGCTTGTGTTATGGTAACCAGACAACTGATAAACATACTTATATATTTCTAAATAAATATATATTATAGATAAATTACACCCAGACACAGAACAAATGATCGTGCTCATCACACAAAGATTTGTCCTGAGTGGGAATCGAACCCACGACCTCCGGTATAGCAGTCAGGGTCACTAACCACTAGACCAACAGGCCTGTCGAAACCTTATACTTATAAAAACCTACTAAAAGACAGCTGTTCAGAGCTTACTGCCAATGTCTACACGTGTCAGGTCTGGACGAATTATACGAGGTGATCTCTGTATGGAATCCGCGTCTAATATAATAACATATACAGACACCTTATGGGTTTACGGCGCTACTGTAGTGCCTCGGAAATGTTCGCGGAGGCTCGGATTAACACGTTCAATGCCATCCAGAGACATCGAATCGCAACGTTCCTGGCCAGTGTTGACGGCTGTGGGAACAACATCATGAAGGAGCTTGCTAAGATTGCACACCACCGATACGTATGAACGATGGTTAGAAATAGCTGCCTAAATACATAGCATGTTAAATAGTATTACATAGATATATTAATAAAAAACCGGCCAATTGCGAGTCGGACTCGCGCACCGAGGGTTCCGTACAAACCTGTAGGTAAATATGTGATGTAACTAAAAATTTAAGGATTTCGGAATTGTTCCTTTATATGTGCTATTAAACATTGCTTCATGCCAAATTTCAAGATTCTAGATCGTCTGGAAGTACCCTTTAGGTTTTGATTCCCTCGCGAGTAGTTGCAAGTTTGAAAATATGCGGCTTAAATTGCTATTTCTTTTGATTGCGTTGACATAAAAGTTTGATTTGGTTACAGCTTAAAGGTATTAGACCTGAGTATTTGATATAGTGCTGGGAAAAGTGTATCACCGAAGTGAATGTATCATTTGTATCTGCATCAGTTCAAAGATTCGTATCAGTGGAACGTATCTTTATCATTTGAATCACTAAACAAAACTCAAGCCAAGGAGAGCAGAAATTAAATCACTTGCGCGAATCAATTAGATACTTTTTAATTCGCTTTTAATTGACCTTTGTTATTTTAATGCATACATATTACATATTTATCAAAAAAATACAATTAACTAATTAATTTAGAAAAACTAAGTTTTTACTTGCGCAAACAAAGGTCAACTAAAAAAACATAAACAAACGATGCGACAAGTGCGCGCAATATTCGTTATCAAAGGGCATTGTCCAGTCTTTTCGACATATAAATGATAAACTAACGAGGACATTATACTTGAAGAACCTATAAAACAAAAATCGATTTTAAATGGATCAATATAATTATTACTGTTTCTTTTTTATGTGGCAACAATAATGCTTAAAAAATGTTGTGTCAATTGTCAAAATGACAGTTATCATTCGCTTTGTTGTTTTGCATCGTGAGTGTCGTTTTTGTGAGTTTTATTGCGATTACTTTGGCTGTTTTATAATGGATTCTGATTCTTCCCTTCTTGACGACCCTGGCACTTCCATGGACCCTGAACCTATTATTTATGATCAACCTGGCACATCTACGGACACCGAACTTCGCTCAAACGATAACCCCGGCTTGAATGTGGACATGGATCCCGTGTTATCTCACGGTGATCTGATGAATGAATTGAGAACGCAGCGATGTGTTAATTGTGGCAGCGATTTATGTCAAAGGAGGAGACATAATCTAAATCTAACGGATGTACGGTTAATTGTACAACATTGGATTGCTCCTCGTTTGGTAAGTTTTAATTTCCTTTTCATCTTAATGATTTTGATTTAAAATCAAACGCTAATATCATTCATAATATCTATGTTTTGGTTTGTTTAGATTGAAGATGATAGCTTCGTTTGTCATCCTTGCTGGACTACGGCTATTCATCATTCGAGGACGCAAATAATAATTGAACCAACAACTAGCAGTGGTCATCGTCGAAGTATCTGTGTCTGCTGTGGATGTTCTTTGTTGCGGACAAGATCTCATAGGCTGCATACTGAGACAGAAAGAGAATCCCGTATCAGGAATACGGTGATGGAACAGATTGCTCCTCGTCAAGTAAGTATCTATATCTATACTTATAATAAAATTGTAACAGGTCGATGTCTGTACATCGAAGATATGTAAAAAATAAATAAATAGGGTCTGTATTAGAGCAACAGAAGTCAGTTCAACAGTTTTTAGAATTTTTACTGTCTGTATGTTTGTATGCGCATCACTCAAAAACTACTGCATGATTTGAATGCGGTTTACGCCGATCTACCGCTAGATGGCTAACTTAAAATATAGGCTACATTTCATCAGTTTTTTTATTTTATATGTACCACACATACGAAGTTTTAAATAATTATTTGTGTACCTATTTACAAAATGCAACAAATTGAAAATCATTTGTGACAACAGTTTTGCTAATATTCTGCATCAGCATTTGAACATAGTATGTGTGCCTTGGTTTTGTGTATATAAATATGAAATCTATACACTGCACTTTTTTTTATAACTAGCCTGTACTGTTCAACTGCTGGGCAAAGAGTTTTTTTATTATTATTATTATTTCTGATATATATTTATTTTGTTATAGTTGCATGGGTCCGACAAGATCTGTAATACTTGCTGGCAACAAGTAGATCGAGCTGCTGTACGTTCCTCTCAGAATGAAAGACGTGGATTGGATGGTTCAACAATCAACTTGCCTTTGTATACCAGAGCATCAGGCACTCAAAGCTGCTGTTTTTATCCTGATTGTCATTCAAACCAAAGGCTAGCTGTCCCTAAATGGCTAAGGGTGAAGTTATTTATAGACTTCAAATTCTATGTGCCGCAGAGCTGCAGGATTTGCTCAATACATTTATACAGCAATAATTGGGAAGTGCTATCTGAAATCCAGTCACCCATTCATAGTTTTAATGCAGAGCACATCTAGGATTTTGCAACTTTTGCGAATGAGCGACAGCTAATCCTGGATTTTTCTAATATAGAAACAATGTCAGATGAACTTTGCCATTATTGGATTGGGTTGGACAAAGAGCAATTTGGACAACTGTTTTTAGAAGTGCCAGAAATACAAAATATTCGCCAAAATAAATTAGCACTTGCTGCCTATCTTATCAAATTACGAACGGGTGATAGTGACCAAAGTATCTCAACTCTTTTAAATGTACCTCGCACTACATTAATGAGGTTAATGGGTCAAGCTCGAAATGTATTAGAGCGTGTTTTTATTCCGAACAACTTGGGAATCAATCATATATCCCGAACACAAATATCAGAAAGGAATTAGTTAATACAAATTCCCTAGAACATATTTATATGTACAAAAATCATCTAACTATATGTACCAAAAAGACATATTCTTTGCACAAGTATAGGAACTTGATGAAACCTTTACTTATGGTTTGTTGTGATGGATATATTATAGATGTATTGGGCCCCTATCCAGCTACAACATCAGATGCAAATGTAATCATTAATGAATTCAATGAAGAAACAAAACCATTAAGGATATATTTCCAAGCAGGTGATGTGTTTATTCTGGATAGGGGCTTTAGAGATTCTGTGCCGTTGCTGAGAGATTGTAATTACTCTACTCATATGTCTGCATCCTTACAACAAGGTGAAACCCAATTGTCAACCCCGGTTTGCAGGTGGGTAGTTGAAGCTGTAAATGGCATATTTAAACAATCATTTAAATTGCTTAGGCACAAATTTTTTAATCGAGCATCAAAACATGCTATGACAGACTTTCGCATAGCAGCAGCTCTGATAAACAGGTTTCACCAAAGAATTAGAGACAGAGAGGATGCAGGGCAAATACTAGAGATAATAATAGAAAACATGTACAATCGGGGACATCCACGCCTTATCACCTTACCGTCGAGAAACAGTTTACGTCACTTGCGCTCTTTCTAACGCTCTAGCGACGCGGTGACGCCTCCTTATTTCTGATTGTATTTTAATATAGAAATTGCCAGTGTCATTGCAAACGCTGAACACTGTGCACGAGTGAAACATTATATCGTATTAATGTTCGTCGTCGTCGTCACTAAATACTACGAATGTTTTGACGACTTATGCAATATGTTTCTCTTATGCAAATATTTTCATAAAAGTGTGTTGTCTATTATGTAAACTAGAAATGCTAGAATATTAATATGTTAAGATGATTATTTATTATTTGATTTTGCAGTATATTTGAAAATAAAATTAATAATAGAGTAACTAAAAAAGATAGATTTAATTATGTAATTTATCGTTATTTTTACTCGCCTGCCAAGGAAGTGTTAGGTTTATTGCTCGTGTCTCATAATAAGTTTCTAGATTTCTTTTTTTAAACGTCTGGACAGATTTAGGTTTTTTTAATTATTTCTATGGGTGATTAAAACAAAATTGGCGATTTTTTTACTACACCTGTCGAGTGCGTTGTCAAAACATAGTTTTTACTAGCTGTGCCCGCAACTTCGTTCGCGTGGATGATGAAACTTTTCAATTAGTTTTTTGTTTTAAGTGCTATTTGTGTAGAACGTTATCTATCGAGCATACCTCTAGGCTAGTGTCATTCGCCTAGCGTATCTCGATGTAGCAGAAAGAGGTGGTCTTTTTCTGGAAGGCATCGTGTTATAATTATATATATATAATATATATATATACTACTTCTCAGCCGATTTCGGCTATGGTGACTGCTACCGACTATCACATGCAGAGGAGCCAAGGTGGTCAGCTCTCTTGTTCGCCCTTTGATGGCTGCAGTATCCTATCTTATGAGTAAACGTGCGCGCGCATCGGCTGCACGTTAGGACATCGTCGACATAGTTATAAAACATGGCTGCTGGTGGTCTAGCCTTAAGGGCATCACGCTTCGAATCCAATTCTATGAACCTCAATGAACCGCATTCCTCACCATGCACTTCCATTCAGGGCGGCAAATGGCCTGTTTCTCCCATTTCTGGGGAACAATATTGCACCTTTTCATGTGTCTTTTCTGAACGTCCTTGAAGCGTAAGAACTGGCCGCCTTGTTTCCGCTTGCCGTTCTGGAGTTCAGAAAAGAAGATGCGTTTGGCCAACCTATCATCATCCATTCGTAAAACATGTCCACACCATCGGAGCTGTCGCCGCATCAGGTATGCTTCTGACATAGACATTTGCGCGTCGTAGCACTTCGGTATTTCTAATCCGGTCCGACCATTTGATTTTGAGAATGTCTTTTATGCACCCTTAATGAAACCGGTCCAGCGTCCGTATATGTTTCCGATAGAGGACCCATGACGCAGAGTACAGAAGATTTGGGAGGACTATGGCCATGTAAACGGAGATTTTTGTCGAAAGCTTCAAATCATGTGATTGTAATGCGCCTGCCACACACTCGACGAGTGGCATGGGAAGTAACGAGGAAAGGCGGCAGAGACATAGTGTGGCAACATTACTCGTCATGCCACACGTCATGCTCCTCGTCCTGCCCACTGCTCCCTATTTTGTCGGTTTTTGCGCGCGAGTCAAAGGACCGGCAATACGAGTGCGAGTGGCTGGCCACATAATCGCGCGGTCGCAGTCCGCATCGAGCGCTCTCGCCAAGACGCACGCGTATGCAAAATTGGAAATTATGTCGTCGCCAAGCGTGGATAGATGTGATCCACCATCTCCGTTGGCGAGGACGACGACGACGATGTATATTTCTTTTTACTACATTAATATAATTAGCTATACTAAAAATGAATAGCGCGCACGCTGCCACCGTTTCAACGTCCATTGTCTCACCAAGGCAAATGACAAGTGAGGAGCGTCGCGATTAATTGCGCGAGTAGAGCAGAGTGTGGGCAGAGAGGGCAACATCGCGGCAAATCACGGCAGCGCGAGGAGCATAGCGATGAGCAGCGCAAGGAGCATAGTCTGGCAGGCGCATAAGACTTTGGCTCGTAATTTACCGAAAGCAGCTGATGCAGCGCCTATGCGATGGTTTATTTCGGCGTCAAGGTCACACTTAGCTGTAATTGTGCTGCACAGGTATATAAACGTATTCACTTGCTTCAGCTCAGTATTGCCAATGGTCACCTTGACAGGTTCTGTAGCTCCATGAGAGTCGATTGCCATCACCTCAGTTTTCTTCACACTGATTTTCAGACCGAAACGGCAGCAGACTTCCTGAAGATTCGTAATCAGGTCCTGGAGTTCTTGTGAAGAGTTGGTAACAAAACACAGATCATCAGCATACATGATCTCCGTTATAAGAGCGTGTGATACTTTTGTGTAAGCTTTTAATCTGGCCAGGTTGAAAAGTCCTGAAACGTTTTTTGATTCCAGCAGAAGTTTGTTCGAGTGCTTCACTGACAACGACAGAAAAGTAAAGAGCAAACAGTGTTGGTGCAAGCACACAACCTTGTTTAACCCCACAACTGACAGGGAAGAACTCTGACTGATCACCATTATAGGTAACACAGCAGGTCATTTCGTCGTGAAGAAGGCGAATCATTCTAACAAACTTCTCAGGAGAACCTAATTTTGCCAGTAAAGTCCAGAGGGCTTCCCGCGGCACACAGTCAAAATGCTTTCTCCAAGTCCACGAAGCACATATACAAAGGTTGACTGTGTTCGCGACTTTTTATCTGGAGTTGCCGGATGGAAAAGATGGCCTCGCAGGTGGGACGAAACCCAATAGAGTTTCTGGCAATATGTCTTCGGAGACGGGTAAAAGCCGGTTGAGAAGAACTCTGGCGAATATCTTCCCAGGGACAAAGAGGAGCGATATACCCGGTAGGAGTTGCAGTCAGAACGGTCTCCTTTGTTTTTATACAGGGTCTCTATACGGGATATTTTAAATTCAGGCGGTATTATTTCCTCGTTCCAAATGCGATCAAAAATTTGCCAGATGTAAGTGTGAAGTTGCTCCCCTCCGTATTTAAGCAGTTCTCCGGCGATGTTATCAACGCCAACTGCTTTTTTATTTTCTGCTCTTTTGTGGCTCGAACTACTTCAGCAAAAGTCAAGTGGCTCAGCAAGCGAATCATTCAGCGGCAAAGGACGAATACGCTTTATAATATAAAGCGTATTCGTATGATCAAGATCTGCTAATCGATCTACATTGAGCAGATTGTTAAAGTGCTCTGCCCAACGATCAAGTATATCCTGCTTAGCAGTGAGTTTTTGAGAACCATCTAGGGATCTTAGTGGTGTGGTATTTTTAATGGAAACGCCAATCAACTTATGCATTTCTTCACAAAAAGCGCCTAGTTGGTGTGTGTCTGCGAGCCAATGTATCTGTTTTGCCTTTTCAAGCCACTATCTATCTTTCATGTTCCTTGTTAATCTTCTTAAGGAATCACCACTACTTCGGACTTCTTGAGTGAGATTATGATTACCTTCATTACGCTTTATGAGTATACGATGCTGTTTGAATGCTTCAGTTAGGGCCCTATCATTTTGGTCAAACCAGTCTACGTTGTTACGTTTTTTGCGTCCTATGATTTCTGTAGCCACAGTCAGTACGGAGGATGACAACTGTATCCAGTTTGATATGAGGTCACCTTGCTGGGCATCAAACCCATCTAGCGTGTCTATCAGTCCTTCCTGGTATTTTTCTCGAAGGTCCGCACAATTTAGTCGTTCTAAATTGAGAGATATTGGTTTAGCCCTGCAGGGTCTTCGTGGTTCGCGAAGGCGGAGTCTCAATTTAGTTACCAGAAGCCGGTGGTCTGTCCAGCAATGCGCGCCGCGCATGACGCGGGTGATATGCACCTGGGAGATGTCCCTTCGTCGGGTTATGGCGTAATCGAGGAGGTGCCAGTGTAAAGAACGTGGGTGCATCCAGGTGGTTTTGAATTTGTCACGAAGCCTAAACAGAGTGTTAGTGATGGTAAGGTCGAATTGGGCACAGAGTGTGAGTAGTAATTGTCCGTTACTATTCATATTGCCCACACCATTATTTCCAATCACGCCCGGCCACGACTCAGTATCTCTGCCAACCCTTCACCCAGCAGAAGTATTTGCTTGTTTGAACGTATGTTGCTAAGGCATTGGCAAAGTTCTTCATAAAACTGATCTTTGACACTGTCCTCGTTACGCATTGTTGATGCATATACGCTTATCATATTCAGGTAGTTGTTGATTTGTAGGTGAAGGCGCAGTGTGATAATGCGGTAAGAGATGTATTGCGGATATTCAGACAGTTTTTGCGCGATGGTGGATTTGACGGCAAACCCTACGCCAGCTAACCTTCGTTCCGTTTGGGGTCGTCCTTTTCAGAAGAATGTGTACCCACCACCGATTTCCTCGAGTTCGCTTAACGCAGCTACATCTACGTTGTAGCGACCAAGTTCGCGTGCCACGACAGCAGTTTTACGCTCCGGGCAAAATCTTTAAGACTATTTTTAAAGAAGAGCCCTAACACCTAGCGCCTACCTACACTTATATGTATATATACCAATAAATAAGCAAAATCGACTATTCCAAGTCGCGGGCACAGCTACAATATTTATTTAGAAACTCTAAATGAAGATAAGATACCCAAAAATCAAGGAAAGAACCGCCTAACCTATACCAAATCTATCTATATCTATACATATAATAAAATTGTAGAAAAGTGGTGTCTGTACAATGGAAATATATATAAAAAAAGTAGCAGGGGTTGTTATTATATCGATGCCGAACCCGAAATTGTAATTATTAATTTTTTTGTCTGTTTGTCGGTTTGTCTGTTTGTCTGTGTGTTTGTGCACGCTAATATCAGAAACGGCTTATTCGATTTAGATGCGGTTTTCACTAATATATTGTAGTAAACTTCACTTAACATTTAGTGTTTATTTCATGTCAATCGGTCCATAAATAAAAAAGTTATGACAATTTAAAGAATCATGGCGAACATTTGTTGAGCTATTTTATCAGAGTACGTACACGCCTCGCATAGTTGCATTCGATTATTGAGATTCACTTGAATGCTGACTGTTTGCATATATCATTTATTTATATTTTAGGGTTTGTAGGTTAGGTTCCTTTTCTTAATTTTCTTTAAAATTTTGTAAATAAACATAGTAAGTATTTGGTATAGGTTAGGCGGTTCTTTCCTTGATTTTTGGGTATCTTATCTTCATTTAGAGTTTCTAAATAAATATTGTAGCTGTGCCCGCGACTTGGAATAGTCGATTTTGCTTATTTATTGGTATATACATATAAGTGTAGGTAGGCGCTAGGTGTTAGGGCTCTTCTTTAAAAATAGTCTTAAAGATTTTGCCCGGAGCGTAAAACTGCTGTCGTGGCACGCGAACTTGGTCGCTACAACGTAGTTGTAGCTGCGTTAAGCGAACTCGAGGAAATCGGTGGTGGGTACACATTCTTCTGAAAAGGACGACCCCAAACGGCACGAAGGTTAGCTGGCGTAGGGTTTGCCGTCAAATCCACCATCGCGCAAAAACTGTCTGAATATCCGCAATACATCTCTTACCGCATTATCACACTGCGCCTTCACCTACAAATCAACAACTACCTGAATATGATAAGCGTATATGCATCAACAATGCGTAACGAGGACAGTGTCAAAGATCAATTTTATGAAGAACTTTGCCAATGCCTTAGCAACATACGTTCAAACAAGCAAATACTTCTGCTGGGTGAAGGGTTGGCAGAGATACTGAGTCGTGGCCGGGCGTGATTGGAAATAATGGTGTGGGCAATATGAATAGTAACGGACAATTACTACTCACACTCTGTGCCCAATTCGACCTTACCATCACTAACACTCTGTTTAGGCTTCGTGACAAATTCAAAACCACCTGGATGCACCCACGTTCTTTACACTGGCACCTCCTCGATTACGCCATAACCCGACGAAGGGACATCTCCCAGGTGCATATCACCCGCGTCATGCGCGGCGCGCATTGCTGGACAGACCACCGGCTTCTGGTAACTAAATTGAGACTCCGCCTTCGCGAACCACGAAGACCCTGCAGGGCTAAACCAATATCTCTCAATTTAGAACGACTAAATTGTGCGGACCTTCGAGAAAAATACCAGGAAGGACTGATAGACACGCTAGATGGGTTTGATGCCCAGCAAGGTGACCTCATATCAAACTGGATACAGTTGTCATCCTCCGTACTGACTGTGGCTACAGAAATCATAGGACGCAAAAAACGTAACAACGTAGACTGGTTTGACCAAAATGATAGGGCCCTAACTGAAGCATTCAAACAGCATCGTATACTCATAAAGCGTAATGAAGGTAATCATAATCTCACTCAAGAAGTCCGAAGTAGTGGTGATTCCTTAAGAAGATTAACAAGGAACATGAAAGATAGATAGTGGCTTGAAAAGGCAAAACAGATACATTGGCTCGCAGACACACACCAACTAGGCGCTTTTTGTGAAGAAATGCATAAGTTGATTGGCGTTTCCATTAAAAATACCACACCACTAAGATCCCTAGATGGTTCTCAAAAACTCACTGCTAAGCAGGATATACTTGATCGTTGGGCAGAGCACTTTAACAATCTGCTCAATGTAGATCGATTAGCAGATCTTGATCATACGAATACGCTTTATATTATAAAGCGTATTCGTCCTTTGCCGCTGAATGATTCGCTTGCTGAGCCACTTGACTTTTGCTGAAGTAGTTCGAGCCACAAAAGAGCAGAAAATAAAAAAGCAGTTGGCGTTGATAACATCGCCGGAGAACTGCTTAAATACGGAGGGGAGCAACTTCACACTTACATCTGGCAAATTTTTGATCGCATTTGGAACGAGGAAATAATACCGCCTGAATTTAAAATATCCCGTATAGAGACCCTGTATAAAAACAAAGGAGACCGTTCTGACTGCAACTCCTACCGGGTATATCGCTCCTCTTTGTCCCTGGGAAGATATTCGCCAGAGTTCTTCTCAACCGGCTTTTACCCGTCTCCGAAGACATATTGCCAGAAACTCTATTGGGTTTCGTCCCACCTGCGAGGCCATCTTTTCCATCCGGCAACTCCAGATAAAAAGTCGCGAACACAGTCAACCTTTGTATATGTGCTTCGTGGACTTGGAGAAAGCATTTTGACTGTGTGCCGCGGGAAGCCCTCTGGACTTTACTGGCAAAATTAGGTTCTCCTGAGAAGTTTGTTCGAATGATTCGCCTTCTTCACGACGAAATGACCTGCTGTGTTACCTATAATGGTGATCAGTCAGAGTTCTTCCCTGTCAGTTATGGGGTTAAACAAGGTTGTGTGCTTGCACCAACACTGTTTGCTCTTTACTTTTCTGTCGTTGTCAGTGAAGCACTCGAACAAACTTCTGCTGGAATCAAAATACGTTTCAGGACTTTTCAACCTGGCCAGATTAAAAGCTTACACAAAAGTATCACACGCTCTTATAACGGAGATCATGTATGCTGATGATCTGTGTTTTGTTACCAACTCTTCACAAGAACTCCAGGACCTGATTACGAATCTTCAGGAAGTCTGCTGCCGTTTCGGTCTGAAAATCAGTGTGAAGAAAACTGAGGTGACGGCAATCGACTCTCATGGAGCTACAGAACCTGTCAAGGTGACCATTGGCAATACTGAGCTGAAGCAAGTGAATACGTTTATATACCTGTGTAGCACAATTACAGCTAAGTGTGACCTTGACGCCGAAATAAACCATCGCATAGGCGCTGCATCAGCTGCTTTCGGTAAATTACGAGCCAAAGTCTTACAATCACATGATTTGAAGCTTTCGACAAAAATCTCCGTTTACATGGCCATAGTCCTCCCAAATCTTCTGTACTCTGCGTCATGGGTCCTCTATCGGAAACATATACGGACGCTGGACCGGTTTCATTTAAGGTGCATAAAAGACATTCTCAAAATCAAATGGTCGGACCGGATTAGAAATACCGAAGTGCTACGACGCGCAAATGTCTATGTCAGAAGCATACCTGATGCGGCGACAGCTCCGATGGTGTGGACATGTTTTACGAATGGATGATGATAGGTTGGCCAAACGCATCTTCTTTTCTGAACTCCAGAACGGCAAGCGGAAACAAGGCGGCCAGTTCTTACGCTTCAAGGACGTTCAGAAAAGACACATGAAAAGGTGCAATATTGTTCCCCAGAAATGGGAGAAACAGGCCATTTGCCGCCCTGAATGGAACTGCATGGTGAGGAATGCGGTTCATTGAGGTTCATAGAATTGGATTCGAAGCGTGATGCCCTTAAGGCTAGACCACCAGCAGCCATGTTTTATAACTATGTCGACGATGTCCTAACGTGCAGCCGATGCGCGCGCACGTTTACTCATAAGATAGGATACTGCAGCCATCAAAGGGCGAACAAGAGAGCTGACCACCTTGGCTCCTCTGCATGTGATAGTCGGTAGCAGTCACCATAGCCGAAATCGGCTGAGAAGTAGTATATATATATATATTATACATATATAATTATAACACGATGCCTTCCAGAAAAAGACCACCTCTTTCTGCTACATCGAGATACGCTAGGCGAATGAGACTAGCCTAGAGGTATGCTCGATAGATAACGTTCTACACAAATAGCACTTAAAACAAAAAACTAATTGAAAAGTTTCATCATCCACGCGAACGAAGTTGCGGGCACAGCTAGTCTATCTATATCTATACATATAATAAAATTGTAGAAAAGTGGTGTCTGTACAATGGAAATATATATAAAAAAAGTAGCAGGGGTTGTTATTATATCGATGCCGAACCCGAAATTGTAATTATTAATTTTTTTGTCTGTTTGTCGGTTTGTCTGTTTGTCTGTGTGTTTGTGCACGCTAATATCAGAAACGGCTTATTCGATTTAGATGCGGTTTTCACTAATATATTGTAGTAAACTTCACTTAACATTTAGTGTTTATTTCATGTCAATCGGTCCATAAATAAAAAAGTTATGACAATTTAAAGAATCATGGCGAACATTTGTTGAGCTATTTTATCAGAGTACGTACACGCCTCGCATAGTTGCATTCGATTATTGAGATTCACTTGAATGCTGACTGTTTGCATATATCATTTATTTATATTTTAGGGTTTGTAGGTTAGGTTCCTTTTCTTAATTTTCTTTAAAATTTTGTAAATAAACATAGTAAGTATTTGGTATAGGTTAGGCGGTTCTTTCCTTGATTTTTGGGTATCTTATCTTCATTTAGAGTTTCTAAATAAATATTGTAGCTGTGCCCGCGACTTGGAATAGTCGATTTTGCTTATTTATTGGTATATACATATAAGTGTAGGTAGGCGCTAGGTGTTAGGGCTCTTCTTTAAAAATAGTCTTAAAGATTTTGCCCGGAGCGTAAAACTGCTGTCGTGGCACGCGAACTTGGTCGCTACAACGTAGTTGTAGCTGCGTTAAGCGAACTCGAGGAAATCGGTGGTGGGTACACATTCTTCTGAAAAGGACGACCCCAAACGGAACGAAGGTTAGCTGGCGTAGGGTTTGCCGTCAAATCCACCATCGCGCAAAAACTGTCTGAATATCCGCAATACATCTCTTACCGCATTATCACACTGCGCCTTCACCTACAAATCAACAACTACCTGAATATGATAAGCGTATATGCATCAACAATGCGTAACGAGGACAGTGTCAAAGATCAGTTTTATGAAGAACTTTGCCAATGCCTTAGCAACATACGTTCAAACAAGCAAATACTTCTGCTGGGTGAAGGGTTGGCAGAGATACTGAGTCGTGGCCGGGCGTGATTGGAAATAATGGTGTGGGCAATATGAATAGTAACGGACAATTACTACTCACACTTTGTGCCCAATTCGACCTTACCATCACTAACACTCTGTTTAGGCTTCGTGACAAATTCAAAACCACCTGGATGCACCCACGTTCTTTACACTGGCACCTCCTCGATTACGCCATAACCCGACGAAGGGACATCTCCCAGGTGCATATCACCCGCGTCATGCGCGGCGCGCATTGCTGGACAGACCACCGGCTTCTGGTAACTAAATTGAGACTCCGCCTTCGCGAACCACGAAGACCCTGCAGGGCTAAACCAATATCTCTCAATTTAGAACGACTAAATTGTGCGGACCTTCGAGAAAAATACCAGGAAGGACTGATAGACACGCTAGATGGGTTTGATGCCCAGCAAGGTGACCTCATATCAAACTGGATACAGTTGTCATCCTCCGTACTGACTGTGGCTACAGAAATCATAGGACGCAAAAAATGTAACAACGTAGACTGGTTTGACCAAAATGATAGGGCCCTAACTGAAGCATTCAAACAGCATCGTATACTCATAAAGCGTAATGAAGGTAATCATAATCTCACTCAAGAAGTCCGAAGTAGTGGTGATTCCTTAAGAAGATTAACAAGGAACATGAAAGATAGATAAGGCAAAACAGATACATTGGCTCGCAGACACACACCAACTAGGCGCTTTTTGTGAAGAAATGCATAAGTTGATTGGCGTTTCCATTAAAAATACCACACCACTAAGATCCCTAGATGGTTCTCAAAAACTCACTGCTAAGCAGGATATACTTGATCGTTGGGCAGAGCACTTTAACAATCTGCTCAATGTAGATCGATTAGCAGATCTTGATCAAATAAAGCGTATTCGTCCTTTGCCGCTGAATGATTCGCTTGCTGAGCCACTTGACTTTTGCTGAAGTAGTTCGAGCCACAAAAGAGCAGAAAATAAAAAAGCAGTTGGCGTTGATAACATCGCCGGAGAACTGCTTAAATACGGAGGGGAGCAACTTCACACTTACATCTGGCAAATTTTTGATCGCATTTGGAACGAGGAAATAATACCGCCTGAATTTAAAATATCCCGTATAGAGACCCTGTATAAAAACAAAGGAGACCGTTCTGACTGCAACTCCTACCGGGTATATCGCTCCTCTTTGTCCCTGGGAAGATATTCGCCAGAGTTCTTCTCAACCGGCTTTTACCCGTCTCCGAAGACATATTGCCAGAAACTCTATTGGGTTTCGTCCCACCTGCGAGGCCATCTTTTCCATCCGGCAACTCCAGATAAAAAGTCGCGAACACAGTCAACCTTTGTATATGTGCTTCGTGGACTTGGAGAAAGCATTTTGACTGTGTGCCGCGGGAAGCCCTCTGGACTTTACTGGCAAAATTAGGTTCTCCTGAGAAGTTTGTTAGAATGATTCGCCTTCTTCACGACGAAATGACCTGCTGTGTTACCTATAATGGTGATCAGTCAGAGTTCTTCCCTGTCAGTTATGGGGTTAAACAAGGTTGTGTGCTTGCACCAACACTGTTTGCTCTTTACTTTTCTGTCGTTGTCAGTGAAGCACTCGAACAAACTTCTGCTGGAATCAAAATACGTTTCAGGACTTTTCAACCTGGCCAGATTAAAAGCTTACACAAAAGTATCACACGCTCTTATAACGGAGATCATGTATGCTGATGATCTGTGTTTTGTTACCAACTCTTCACAAGAACTCCAGGACCTGATTACGAATCTTCAGGAAGTCTGCTGCCGTTTCGGTCTGAAAATCAGTGTGAAGAAAACTGAGGTGATGGCAATCGACTCTCATGGAGCTACAGAACCTGTCAAGGTGACCATTGGCAATACTGAGCTGAAGCAAGTGAATACGTTTATATACCTGTGTAGCACAATTACAGCTAAGTGTGACCTTGACGCCGAAATAAACCATCGCATAGGCGCTGCATCAGCTGCTTTCGGTAAATTACGAGCCAAAGTCTTACAATCACATGATTTGAAGCTTTCGACAAAAATCTCCGTTTACATGGCCATAGTCCTCCCAAATCTTCTGTACTCTGCGTCATGGGTCCTCTATCGGAAACATATACGGACGCTGGACCGGTTTCATTTAAGGTGCATAAAAGACATTCTCAAAATCAAATGGTCGGACCGGATTAGAAATACCGAAGTGCTACGACGCGCAAATGTCTATGTCAGAAGCATACCTGATGCGGCGACAGCTCCGATGGTGTGGACATGTTTTACGAATGGATGATGATAGGTTGGCCAAACGCATCTTCTTTTCTGAACTCCAGAACGGCAAGCGGAAACAAGGCGGCCAGTTCTTACGCTTCAAGGACGTTCAGAAAAGACACATGAAAAGGTGCAATATTGTTCCCCAGAAATGGGAGAAACAGGCCATTTGCCGCCCTGAATGGAAGTGCATGGTGAGGAATGCGGTTCATTGAGGTTCATAGAATTGGATTCGAAGCGTGATGCCCTTAAGGCTAGACCACCAGCAGCCATGTTTTATAACTATGTCGACGATGTCCTAACGTGCAGCCGATGCGCGCGCACGTTTACTCATAAGATAGGATACTGCAGCCATCAAAGGGCGAACAAGAGAGCTGACCACCTTGGCTCCTCTGCATGTGATAGTCGGTAGCAGTCACCATAGCCGAAATCGGCTGAGAAGTAGTATATATATATATATTATACATATATAATTATAACACGATGCCTTCCAGAAAAAGACCACCTCTTTCTGCTACATCGAGATACGCTAGGCGAATGAGACTAGCCTAGAGGTATGCTCGATAGATAACGTTCTACACAAATAGCACTTAAAACAAAAAACTAATTGAAAAGTTTCATCATCCACGCGAACGAAGTTGCGGGCACAGCTAGTACTTACTATGTTTATTTACAAAATTTTAAAGAAAATTAAGAAAAGGAACCTAACCTACAAACCCTAAAATATAAATAAATGATATATGCAAACAGTCAGCATTCAAGTGAATCTCAATAATCGAATGCAACTATGCGAGGCGTGTACGTACTCTGATAAAATAGCTCAACAAATGTTCGCCATGATTCTTTAAATTGTCATAACTTTTTTATTTATGGACCGATTGACATGAAATAAACACTAAATGTTAAGTGAAGTTTACTACAATATATTAGTGAAAACCGCATCTAAATCGAATAAGCCGTTTCTGATATTAGCGTGCACAAACACACAGACAAACAGACAAACAGACAAAAAAATTAATAATTACAATTTCGGGTTCGGCATCGATATAATAACAACCCCTGCTACTTTTTTTATATATATTTCCATTGTACAGACACCACTTTTCTACAATTTTATTATATGTATAGATAGATATAGATAAATGGCTGGCCTGTTGGTCTAGTGGTTAATGACCCTGTCCGCTATACCGGAGGTCGTGCGTTCGATTCCCACCCAGGACAAATCTATGTGTTATGAGCACAATCATTTGTTCTGTGTCTGGGTGTAATTTACCTATAATTTGTATTAGAAACATATAAGTATGTTTATCAGTTGTCTGGTTACAATAAAACAAGCTCTGCTTACTTTGGTATCAGATGGCCGTGTGTAAGATGTCCCAGGATATTATTATTATGTTATAGTATTATTTTAAATGTTGTTTTTTTAATTTATGCACTTTGTTGCATAATGTTATGTTTTAATGTAATTTGGGTTGAGAAATGAATTAATATTAAAAACTAGTCGGGATTTTTATGCTTTTAACAGCTTGTTTACTAAATAGTAAAATTGCATCAATACCAAAATTTAAATGTTATTATATTATTTGTTGCCTAACTTTAAGTTAATACATATAGGATGCATAATGCATTTTACTACTACTAAAATACTAATTAGATATAAACTTAAAATATCTGATTAGTATTTTAATGCTATTTTCTTTTACTAAAATCACCGTTTATACTCCAGTTTTGAGTTTTACAACTCTATAAACCCAGTATCTGAACCTTACCACTTTTCCTTGTGTGTGTAGCAGGTATTCTTTTGAATGGAGTCTGAAGTGAATTTTGTTGCGCCTTTAATTGCCATAGCAAATTTTTTAAGTTTGCATCTACACCTAGGACAACTAGCTAATGACAAGGAGTAAACGCGCAATAAAGAGACGTTGCTGGTCGGTCAACGTCTGGCTTGAAGCATAAGCTAAGCATATTATCTAAGCATATTATTATTTAAGTAAGGAATAAAAAAATAAAACAAATTAAATACTTCAAAATATATTTTTATTTACTAGATTACTAAAAATAAATGAGAGCTACCGTTATTACGCTCACCAGTAGATGCCTTTGGCGCGTCAGTTGCTGCCTACCAACGAACTAAACTAAGTTAATATGATCGTAATTTTGGATATCAAATTAGACTAGCTCCATTGGTGGCGAAATTGCTGAAGGGGCTGTTTGACGATGTAGTAATTTTAATATTACCTACACTCTTACTACTGCAGTAGGAGTGTAGGTAGCAATTTTACTGAATCTATAACATTTATAATATTTATTTACCTTATTTATCAAGATCAAGAGGGTTTTAAACAAAAAAAAAACTATATGGAAGTCGGGAATGCATTTATAAGTGCCGAGGCCAAAAGACGGTTCGTAATCGAATTAAAAAGTGATACTACATACATACTGATGATATCAACAAGATATTCTGGCTCAATGGTTTGACAACCAAAATTATATTTATGATTTTATCGTCGGTCTTACTATCCGAGCAAGACAAACAAAAGGTATATTTCTGTCCTTTTCTAACGCATGACGTGCGCAGTAGATAGAACGAGAGCTGCATTTTGTGCATTACATTACAGTTCTTGAGTAAACTTGAACGATAACAATAAGCTGTCGCGAGCAAAACTAAACTATTTGCTAATGATTTTAAGGTTCATATTAGGATGTTACTGTTTTTTTAATGTTTCTCATAGATTGTTTGTAGATTTTATTTTGGATCCGACGTCCATTTAGTGTTTTAATGTTAAAATACGATAGTATATAGTAGTACGTAGTATATATTAACAATTCGAATTAAATTATATCTTTAATAGAAAGGCAATAAAATCAGAGGTGAATAAGAAGATTATTGATGGAACTTATAAAACTACTTTAAACCGTCAGGGGCCTGATAATATACCTAGAATGACGATTGAAATATAATAAGACTGCTAAGAATTAAGCATGTTGCTACAATTATATTACATATCCTCGTCAGACTCAACGACCTAATTTAATAACTGAAAGTTAAAATAATTAGTATACTGCGGTCGAAGAAAGTTTTAAAAACATTATAACGCTCCCAATAAGCCAACCGCCAAATCTCTAGCAAAAGTCTTTACCTATATAGATCATATTATTAGTTTTGCAGGCTTTCTGCTTTTCTTTTTAATGTTCTCCTCACTGTTCGCATAGAAAAGACAAATTGTCGATCAAAGGTCTTCGTTGGAGTAAAAGGTTCCTTCGCCTTCATAGGTTCTCAGCATCCGCTGTCGGTCTTCTTCGTCGATGAAAAATCGTGACCTCTCTTCGCGCGGGAAGTTATTTAGTCTGCCATCCTCTTCCTACCGTCTTATCCACAGCCTTACTGTAAGAGCGCTGCAAACAAAATGTTTAAACAATGATAAGATAAGATAAGATAAGATACTTTATTTTGCAAACATGGGTATAAACAAGTTGTTACATAAAATAGTAAGTACAGCCACATTTTACCAGAAGGCATGCAATAATACACAAAAATAGTCATAAGCAAAATGAACAGTTCATAATAACAAAAATAAAATTAATAGGTATAAAAAAAATTACATTATCATCATTACAAATAACATTAAATTAATTACATAAATAAATTTCCTGTCATAAAAAAAAATTCCTTTCCTTTAGGAATTCAGTGGTATTGTAGAACACTTTGTCTGCTAAAAAGTTTCGTAATCTTTTTTTTAAATAGGGTTAAATTTAAATCTTTCCAACCTTTAGGAATTTTATTATAAATGACCGGGGCCATGCAGCAGACACTTTTGCTCATTAATGTTGTTCTGGCACTATGAAGACACAACTTGCTATTGTCCCGTCTGTTACGTGGAACTACGTCCGACAGACGTTCGAACCTACCCGGGTTTGTTTTTACAAAAATTGCCGTTTCTAAAATGTTGATCGACGGCAAAGTTAATATTTTATATTTTTTAAAATATGGCTTACAGCTCTCCGTGGATTTAATTTTAAACATGGATCTTATACATCTTTTCTGCGCCTTAAATGCAGTTTCCTTTTCCGTCGAGTTGCCCCAAAATATAACACCATATCGTAAGTGGGATTCAACGATTCCGTAATAGGCAGTGATAAGAGCATCTGTGTACAATTTAGATGATAATATGTGTAGAGCATATGCAGACTTGCTTAATTTTTTACATAAACTTTCTATATGTGGTTTCCAGTTTAGTTTTTCATCTATTTCTAGCCCAAGAAATTTAGTAATCTCTGCTTCCTCCACAATAGCATTATTATAGTGTATGTTAAGATTCCTTGGGTGAGGTATACGCTGACTAAAATGCATTATTTTTGTTTTATTTATATTCATTATTAAATTATTATCATCTAACCATTTTATAATCAAATTTAAATTATTATTAATGTCATTTTCATATGTGTCAATATTGTTGCAAGGTATAGTTATAGTGCTATCATCCGCAAACAGAGTTAAGGGTACATTTATGCCTGTTGGCAAATCATTAATATATGCAATAAATAATAACGGGCCCAAGACACTGCCCTGAGGAACACCAAATTTAACAATACGTTCCGATGAACGAAATATCTCTTCGTTTTTATCATCAAGGTTGATTCTATTAATTTCAGTAATTTGTTTTCTTTCACTCAGGTAATGAATCCATACATAATAAAATTCTAATAAGTTTACAAAAACATGACGGCAACAAGATGTTTTATATGTGCACTGATACATTGTAGTGGCCATACCGGCGGACTTTGATGTAATTACTTGAGCTAACCAAAATTCAAGTAAAACCATTTTTTTTTTTTCAATCCAGTAAATATCATTTTATTTAGATATAATTTGGTCATAACAACTAATATGCGCTTTGCGTAAACAAGTCCTCGCAAGCTCGGGTTTATGACTCTTTTGTTAAAAGTGAGCTGACTAGTTTTTTATCTATAGCAGTGGAATTCTATTGTTATAGTGACGAGTAGGTTTGTGCACAGGTGCACCGATACCTTGCTCCGGCCAAACCGGCCGGCTTTGCTAATTATTGTTTCATTTTTAAAATTCAAATATTATAATTAAATAAACGTCTTAACGTTTATTTAATTACTCTTTTAAAGTTAGGTTTAATATTATGATAACCATAAGGAATGAAATAAGATTATAAAAACACCTAAAAAAACACTATTATAAATAGTATTCTTTAAAATAATGTGTATACCCTAAACAAGAATAGAGATGAACTATCTTTTTAACTACAACTTTTTTTTATTTAACATATCACTCATTTGGTGAAGTTAAATAAATCCCAACAAAAGTATGAATGGAAATGCACTGACTTACTGTTACTTTATACAGTGCGTAAAAAAGCTGTAAGAGTGTGTGTTCCTACAAATAATGAAGTTTGAATATAAAAAAAAAAACAAGTATTGGCCACAAAGATAACTTTAAAATTTGACACTAAATAGATTAAGATGTTAAAACATGAGACTAGTGTCAGATGACTCACACAATCAATTATAATTATCAATTCTGAAAACGTCCCTACTTAGCACAACAGGATTTTTTATATATTTGTATTAAAACCATTAAAACACATTATTAAAATATCAACGTGAACAACACTTAATAAATCTATACTTAAAAGAAACTTGTGTTTTCATGTTTGGTGCAATAATAAAAAGTATATGAAACAATTTTGACCAACTAGAATTTGGTATATGTAGTTCGCGTTACTAAAAAACTTTTTCTATCCCACTACTACTATATCTATCTGGTTTTCGGCTGACTGATAAAAAACATAATGCTGCAAATAAAATTAAAATGTTATACTTACAGATATTCTCAGGTCATTCGCAATTTGACTAATATATATTTTATTCGCTCTTCGATAGTCAATTTTCAATATCACATAAAATAAAAGTCCGGTAAACACGCGCGAGTGTTCGTAAACAGTAGTCAAAGTCACGGAGAAAACATCGAACGTCAACAATCAACAAACAGTGAGATGCGACTGTCGTCCACAAAAATAGTCAAAATATATATTTCCATCTCGTTACTGCAATGTCCTAATTGGTCAACGTCACAGGAGGGCGGAGCTTCCGCGCAAGTCGCCTGCGTCGAACGTCAAGCTAAATATTTTTAAAAGTGATAAGGCCTGGGTGTCCCCGATTGTACATAAATAATTCTCTTGCTGATTTTGTTAATCAAAATAATTTAAATAGACGGCGAACAGATTTCCTCTCCATAAATGTAAACATACATAATGTATCGTTTCCGTGGCTGGAATACAGCGATTTAATATTAATTGCATGTGGAACATATCAATTAAAACAAGCACGTTCCTACTATGGAGAACACATAAGAGGCGATGGTTCCTATACAATTGAGTTGTGCAGAGATACTGCCAGCAACCTACTGGAAGGTTTCCCGCTCCCTTCAGTCAACTGCAGTTTATTGCGTGGGAAAATACAGAGCAGACACATAAGTAGAAAAACATATTTTGTTTACATATTATATGACAATAACACTGAAGGGAGAGCAGCCATAAAACAATATTGCTGCAACTACATGGTGGGCCGTAGAACAGTAGGTTGCTGTCCTCCTCATTCATACTGCTATGAGCTATTAAATCAATCATAAATTATAAGCTGAACTGTTTGTTTATGAGTGGCCAGAGTCTCAAAGAAATTGGTCAATCCCCTTTATTTTGTATCTCTTTTACTCGTAGACTCGTACGCAAAGCAAGAGTTTCCTGTGAGGAACAACTTAGTCAGCGTATGGTAGAGGCTAGTGAACTTCTAGACATAGTAAAAGGCAATGCAGAGAGATATGAGTCCCTGACTAACAATCTCTCTTGCAACTGTAGTAACTCTGTTTCACCATCTGAGCCTCCGCAGGTTCCTTCCTCACCTACAGTCTCAGCCTTTTATTGATAGTGATATTGATTTTTACTCAGACAAGTGCATAATCATTTCTGATAAAATAGGAGCAGGGTTTGGTTCATTGTTAAATAACAATAACAATCACAATGTTACAAACTACTGCTACCCAAACTGTAATTTCAACAATTTGGTAAACAAAATTAAAAACATGAAATTAAATAAAAACACTAACATTGTTTTATTAGTAGGTAACAGTTTAGGCATAAGGAGAAAGGACATTGTTTATGGCATTGACACCTTACTAGGTTTAGATATAGGTAAAATTATGTTGTGTGCTTTGCCTTATGCAAACACATTAAGTAGCGAACACAATAAGTATGTGCATTACTTAAACAATACTTTGTAATGTCAACTTGTTGTCATAGTGACAAATTAGTGTTTTTTGACACTAATCAATTTATAACTGGGTTTCAACTAACCCATGAAACCATGTATCTTCCTAGAAGATATAAATTTTTAGTTGCTAGTTTAATAGCTTTTAATATTAACACAGTTATAGGAGATATAACGCTGAATAGGTTAAGTTTAGATTTAAGTAACAATGTAGATTGTTTAAACTCTCAACGCAGACAATAGGGAAGCACTCTGATAGCATTCTGCTGTATCATCAGAATATAAATCGCTTTTCTAGCAAAATTCTTGATATTGAACTTTTAGTAGATAAGTATTCAATTGATATTCTTTGTTTTTGTGAATCTTGGCTTAAACCAGATATGATGAATTTTAATGTAAATAACTTTGCGATTGCCAGTGCGTTCAGCAGACTTTCAGCTGGGTGTCTGATTTTATGTAAAGATTACTTTAAGTTCAGGGAACGTCAAGACATCTCCTCTTGCTCTGTTGATCGCATATGTGAGGTAGCATGTGCAGAAATAGAATCTCTTATTGTTCTTTGCGTTTATAGGCCTCCCTCATCTAACTTGTTATCGTTTTTAACTATTATGGAGGAAATTTTAAGTAAATTATGCTGCAATAATAAATCAATATATATTTGTGGAGATTTTAATGTTAATATCTTGATTGATTCGCCGGATAAATGTAAGCTCTTATCTTTATTTAAGTCATTTAATTTAAATTATATTTTTAATGAACCAACGAGGATTACTGTAACTTCCCTTACTTGTATTGATAATATTTTTTCGAATAGTTCGGTGCTAAACTCTAGATTAATACCCGGTGTAAGATCTGATCATATGGGTCAATTAGTTACTATCAAAGCTAAAAGTAAATTACCTGTATCTAAAGTTATTTCAACCAGGCCCTTAACAAATCATACCCTAAATTCATTTAAAAATAATATTACAGCAGCCCTTAATTGTAAATATTCTTTTTCTGGAGTTCCAAATAAAGATTATAATTCCCTGTTTGGTATTGTACGGGAATCGTTTAACAAAACGTGTCCTCGAAAAGATGTTAAACTCAACTTTAAGCGTAAATTTAATGAGTGGGCTACTAAAGGCATTAGAATAAGTAGGGACGTTCTCTACGGTCTTTATGATGAAAAATCATTCAACACTAATCCTGATTTTCATAAGTATGTTAGAAATTATTCAAAAGTATTTAAAAAGTGTGTTTAGCGGCAAAATCTAGACTTATCAGCAAGCGTATAGACGGATCTGATAATAAAATTAAAACGGTGTGGAAGATCATAAATTCTGAAACTGGAAATAGTACTCAAAGAGATACAGACCTGTCTTTGAAAATCAATAATAAAATAATTTCAGACAAGACAGATGTTGCTAACGCTTTTGAAGTATTTTTTTCAAATATACCAGTAGAGGTGACGAAGTCTCTTCCTTCGTCTTCGTCAAAAGCGGAATCATTACTAAAGACGTCTATGAATAAAAGTTTTCCAAATTTTAATTTTACGCATGTATCTCCTAGTATTGTTAAGAAAACATTTAGTAAGCTTAAAGTCCACTGAAGATTTATGGGAAATCTCTGTCAAAGTACTTCAATCCATAATTGACACTATTGCCCCTATTCTTGCAAAAATCTTTAATGACTGTGTTGATTGTGGCACTTTTCCTGATTTAATGAAACACAGTAAAGTAATACCTATTTTTAAATCTGGATGCAAGAATGATCCATCTAACTATAGACCAGTTTCAGTACTTCCTGCTTTTAGTAAAATATTTGAAAGAATGGTCCTTGACCAAATGATGTCACATTTTAGCAAGTATAATATTTTTCACGAGCAACAATTTGGTTTCACTAAGGGAAGGTCGACGACCGACGCCGGGGTTAAGTTAGTCTCTCACATTTTGGGAGCTTGGGAGGGTTCACAAGATGCCATCGGCATTTTTTGTGATCTCTCCAAGGCTTTTGATTGCGTGGATCATAACACTCTAATCCTAAAACTAAAATACTACGGATTACGAGGACAATCTTTAGATCTAGTATTGTCATATTTGTCAACAAGACAGCTAAAGGTAGGCGTAAACGGTGTGACTTCACCTGGGTCCTTAGTAAGAATGGGCGTGCCTCAGGGTTCAATATTAGGCCCCTTTCTTTTCCTAGCTTATATAAATGATCTGCCTTTCATAATGTCTAAATTAACGGATATAATTTTATTTGCAGACGATACCTCTATAATTTTTAAAATTAATAGAAAATTGCACGACTTTACTAATTTAAATAGTGCGCTTAACGTGTTGTCAGATTGGTTTTCAGCTAATAATTTGCTACTAAACGCTTCGAAAACAAAATGTTTAAAATTTTCACTTCCGAACGTTCGATCGCATTTGGATCTAAATCTAATGCTTGATGGTAAAAAACTAGAGTTAATTAACGAAACGGTATTTCTTGGTGTTACTTTAGATTCTAAGTTACAGTGGGGTGCTCACATCAAAGCACTGTCGAAAAGGCTAAGTTCAGCTGCATTTGCGGTACGGAAAATTAGACAGCTCACGGATATTCCTACGGCAAAATTAGTTTACTACGCGTATTTTCACAGCATTATGTCATACGGCATTCTGCTATGGGGCTCTGCAGCCGATGTAGATTCTATATTCATCTTGCAAAAACGAGCAATTCGCGCCATTTACTGTATGGGCCCCCGTGAATCACTTAGAGATAAATTTAAAGAAATCGGTATTCTCACGTTGCCATCGCTTTATATTATGGAAAATATAATGTACGTTCGTAAACATTTAGATAGTTTTAGTGTCAACAGTGATTATCACAATATTAACACCAGAAGTAAAAATAAACTAGTAGTCCCAAGGTTTAGACTAACTAAAACAAATACTAAATCCTTCCTAGGGAATTCTATTCGCTTTTATAATAAATTACCAGATAGTTTAATTCATTTAACTAACAAAAAGTTTAAAACATGCGTGAAATCCAAACTAATAGGAAAGGCCTATTATAAAATTAGTGACTACGTAGAGGATAAAAGTGCGTGGATCTAGGACCTTCTGCACATGTGGCCTCCCTGGCGGTCCGTCAGTTCATTTGCCTCATCTTGTTGTTGTATCTTACTCGACTAGCTTCCCCACGGTCTCTATTCGTAGAAACCTTTTGACATGCCTTGACATTCCTGTTAGGGTTTAGGTAGGACTACATATATATTGTATGTAAAGCTATTTACCTATTTAACTAGATATTTTTTCATATTTACTTAATTTAGTATTTTATTTTTATTATTATTATTTTCGCATACGCGACCTTTGTAAATGTGACTGCAATGTAAATTTAGTTGCGTGTACTACTTCATTTTTCTTCCATTTTGGATGACATCGTTTACCTTAATCTAAGCATTTTGCTATTTACGTTGTTGTCGCATATTTGTATATTTATTAAAATAATTGTATTTTTAACATTGATGTTAACCTTTTTTTCAAAAGAGTAACCAATGGAGTTTCTTGCCGGTTCTTCTCCATTGGAATGACATTTTGGAACCTGCAACTAGAGTCAGTAATTTAACGTTTTAAAAGAGCTTAAAAAGGCCTTCTTGAAATAAAAATATATTTTGATTTTGATTTCGAAGAAAAGATAGTCGACTCGACGCAAGCTCATAGCACCCGAAGCGCCCCGACAGAACACGACGAGCGGCGATCTCACTCTTTCGTTCGCGTCAGTTCGCGACGTTTCGGATCAGCCGATGCATGAGTGAGAGAGTTCGTGTATAGCCGCGTTCCAAATGAGGCAAATTGACAGAGATCCGAAAGAGCAGAATGAATGATACAGATACACTATTTGTATAGTTTCGAGATACGTTTCAATGCATCAGATTGAAGAAACGACTCACTGAGTCGACTCAGTAAAGAGTTACACACGACTAATTTGATATAAATTTCAATTTAAAACCTTTTACGCGTTCATGAGAAAAGGAGTAGTAACTTTAAAATTTCCAAAAATACTTTTTTTATATGATGTAACTAAAAATTTACGGTTTTCGCAATTTTTCTTTTATCTGTACTATAAGACGTTACTTCGTTCCAAATTTCAAGATTCTAAGTTCACGGGAAGTACCCTGTATGTTTTAATTCTCGTGCGAGTTTCGAAAATTTGCGGCATAAACGGCTGTATCTTTTGATTGCTTTGGCTTAGAAGTATGTTTTTTTCACAGCTCCAAGGGACAGTAGACCTGAGTATTAGATATTAATTTCAGTTTGATACCTCCACGCGTTCCTGAGAAAAACGGTCTTGACATACGGACGGAGTGACAGACGGACGGAGGGACAGACGGACGGACGGACGGTTGAACGGACGGACAACGAAGTGATCCTATAAGGGTTCCGCTTTTTCCTTTTGAGGTACGGAACCCTAAAAATGATCTCAAGTAAGAATATGATAGTTAGTAGTATGTTTATTTTGTTGCCATTTAATGTTGTTTGTTATTTTATTATCTTAATTTTCGTTTTTGAACTTTGTAATTTTTGTGTATGAACCTTGTGTCTGCAATAAAGATTTTTATTATAATAAACAAACCTCAGCATAGTTGAAGAAGAAATATAATATCTGCCAGGCCTGTATAAGAGGCGCGAGCAATAGGTTCGCGAGCGCCAACAATAGTATTTGCCTTTCGAGCTGTCGCGCCAACACCATTCGCTTCGAATGATCCTTGTAACAGCCCCGGAGCTGCCAGCAGTTCTCCCAGGGACTCCATGGACTGTCTGCAAAGAACAACTTATTAAAACATATCTGATGAACATTGAAACAATATAAAGAATGCAGAAAAAATTAAGTTATTTATTGTATTGTTATAAAAATACATTGTTGCGGCCTTCGCCGCCTGGCAACCCAGTCGGGCGGTTGAGCTGCGCGCGAACATCACGCCACCCGGCGTGAGCCAATGAGAAGGCTGCGAGCGGCGGGGAGCGCGGAGCGCGGGCGTCGGGGACGGGAGCTGCAGCAAGGCGGCGCGAACCTCGTACACTTGCCTTCACGCGCCACCAGCGACCGGTCGACGCGACAATACACGATTGTAACGGGTCCAATAATAATATAACCTTGTAACTTGCAGTTTTTGATGAGTTTATAATTAATAATTATTTCTGGAAAAAGTACTAAGTGACTATTTATTTCTAAACCTTAACCAACGCGAAGGCGTTAACATACATTTATGTTTTTTTTATTTGCAAATAATATGCAATCCTCACTGTTTCCATTATTTAGTAAATTAATATCCTTGTAACAGGTTTATTTAATCTTATTATGTCTTTGTTTAAAGCACCTCTAGGTTAACAAAAATTTCATTAGATTTAAGTATCAAATAAGGTTTATTTGATATGAAATGTAGAGTTGTGACCCAATAATGGGTGCGGGTGGATGCAAGCGAAGGATTGTCGTTTTTAGGTGTTCCATGGGGGAAACTTTTTTTCAATAGTTTTCCACCTGATGATGATAATAGTACATTGTACTTACTAATGTAAGAAATTCTTAGTAACCAAATCATGTAAAATATACTTACAAAATAACAAAAATTCGATATTCCATTTCAAACCCCTGGATAAATAGTGAAAATCACCAATACAAGGCACATGTATTTGAAGAGGAAGAAGATTTTTATTGACCATCGCCACCATGTAGTTTGTAAATCTGAAACAAAACATACAAAATGTATTCATGCTACTGAGGAATTGATTTATCAGCTGACCTCTGTATAGATGTTTATGATAAATTTTCAAATATGAATTCAAATGCAATGATAGGTTGAATGTAAACATATGTGGTATTAAGTTCTCATGTGACATAATGTAAATAAACTCTTAGTATATTGGTTTCTTAGGTTTACGCGAATGTTAGACATTGAAATAAAACTACTTTTACGGATTTTATCGCGGTTTGTATTTAGATTTTAAGTCCCGACGTTTCGACACCTTTGCAGGTATCATGGTCACGGGCAGACTGACCATGATAGTCTGCCCGTGACCATGATACCTGCAAAGGTGTCGAAACGTCGGGACTTAAAATCTAAATACAAACCGCGATAAAATCCGTAAAAGTAGTTTTATTTCAAACTCTTAGTATGATAAACATAGATAAGGCATATGACTTGGACATTGGAACAAGTCATGCATTATCCCATATTATTGAAATTAATTATCCATCTCAAAACCACGCAATCTGAACAAGGGACGAAGATGATGGTTAAGTCATGAAGCAGGTATGATTTATTTAATACACAGAATAATATATACATTTCAAACTTGAAAATATGTTAAATTTGATATTGCCCCCATGATTTGTCTTGGAAATAGCCATAATATAAATACACTGTACCCATCTTATTTGCATACATCACATATCACACCCGGTGAGGCAATAACATATATTATGGTAATGAAATGAATTGGTTTACCATTGCTCATAGTAAAGTGCCTTAATATTCATCGACAATAGAACTACTCTACTATAACACAAGACCTGTGTCGAAAAATATAGCCTTCTAATGAAATAATAAGCATTTTAGAACTTAATTAATTTAATTATTGCATAAAAACGTAGGATATGTTAAATATGGGCATCATATTATTGAGGTCAATAAAACCATAGAGAGAGGTTATTCAGGCGCTGAAAGAGTCGGCAATTTGTTGTCAGGACTTCATTGACAACGCGTAATTGTTGGCTTTTTGCGACAATCAACGGATTTCGTTGGTCGTAAGATATTGTCCATCTGCTCAGCATCTTCTGATGCTGAGAGATTTGAACATTTACTTGCAATGTGAACATTATATTATCCAGAACATAAACGGGAGCATTTTACCGAGTATTCTAACAAATCGATAGAAGATTTGTCACACGTTTAGACACATCTTCGAGAAAACTACATTCGTGTGACAAGCATTTACTAGAGCATTCGTAGAATGATCGTAAAACGTTCGTAGCGATGTTTGTCGGTATGATTTTCAGTTCAACGAATATATAATGACAAATGCTTGATGTGTTTTTACACGACTGCCCAAAAAGGAGTGTTATGTTTTCGGGGTTCATGTATGTATGTATGTATGTATGTATGTTTGTGAGTTTCTTTATTCCACCATAACTTCTAAAAGGCTTGACCGATTTCAATGTTTGTGGTATCATTAGAAGCTTTGAGTTATCCCGAGTGACATAGGCTATGTGGACATTAAAAAATGGTCAAGTGTGAGTCGAAATCGCCTGCAAAGGGTTCCGAACGAATTTTTTTTTTGTGTTGTGTCATGCTTTTTTGTTGTTCACTAAAAGGTATTAAATAAAAAAAATATAATTGAAAATTAAAAACACAGCAGTCGCAGTCGGGGCCGGTTACTTGGGACAATTCATTACAGGTCCCCCGACTGCAAATATTTGACTTGTTTATAATTTTTTTTACATGGCAGGCGTGTTTTTTAATTTTTAATTATAATTTTTTTATTACAAGTGAATTTTCAAGTTTATCAGCAACATTATGAAAATTTATTTCATCAACATTGACACATTATGACAAAATATATTTTGAAACTATCTTTGCTCTGGCTATTAAGTATTATGATATAAGAAATATATAATACCTGAGTATTCGATGATATATATCTAATTCGTTGATCTCTTGCTTATGGACACACATGTGATGCTCTGGCTGCGCTTCTCTTACTCTCTCCTGTATAGTAGACCAGTTTATCCAAACTAAATCATTCTGAAACACATGGGAAAATTTTGTATTAGCATTTAGTTTATTTAAGAGACCACACATTAGTATGTGTGAAATTTGATTTGTTATTCACTTATTTCCTCATAATGATCTACAGTAAAGGAAAAATAATAATTTTTACGCCAATTTAACAAATGAAAAAATTTTACTTCAATATAGCAATGTTGATTAATTGAGCTAATTAATCTACAGTTTAACATTTTAAATATGTAAAATAAATTGAAATACTAACCTCTTTAATTCTCAATGCATTATTATAAAATAATTTCATGTCATATGCATAATATAAATGGTATATTGATATTACAAGTCTCATTAACCAAATAATTGCACACAATGTGATGAGACACCACCTAAAAACAATATATATTATAGGTTATCTCATTATATAGATATTTTGGATCCCAAGCCGCACAGCAAGACTAAACTGGCCTGGACACCAATATAAATAAACATAAACATAACATACCATCACGCCTGTATCCCCGAAAGGGTTAGGCAGAGGTGTACCAATGTACACCCACCGTTCGCCGGTATGTTTATGTCCCATGTAATAGGGGGCGAGCCTATTGCCACTAACCGGGCACAAATCCAAACACAAAGTTTTGTACAACTATTAATAAATATTCATTGACCCAGGACAGAGTGTACTCACCATTTCCATGAAATACTTTCCACACATACTTCAGGAGAATATATAACATCACCTAAACTAAGTTTCTCACTTCTGTTGGCATGAGGATCATTTCTAAATAATTTTGTATAATCTACACAATACACCAAAAATGTGGAAAACCACACTATGAAAATAAATTGTAACAAATAGAATAGATCTGACATTATCATTGGATAAAATCCACCACGGACATAGTATCTGTACATTCTTGTAAAAAACGAGTCTAGATCCTCTATATGAGTCCATCCTCCTGTAATAAAGAAATTTAAACAAATTTAGATACACCACAATATTGTAATTTTGTTATTTTTTCATATATCTTTATTTATATGCAGATAAAACCATTACAAGGCAAAATCTTTATTGACTAAAGTCAACAATTAGGTCAGTGGGTCATCTTAGGGGCGGAGAAAGCTGATGATTTAGCAAAAAAACTAAATGGCCTTGGGTAAACAATAATAAAAATATTCCGGGACAATTCACACACGGTTATCTGATCCCAAGCTAAGCAGAGCTTGTGTTATGGTAACCAGATAACTGATAACTGAAACAAACATCACGCCAAAACAATACTGGCTTATTATGTTTATCATGTGGTAGTGAACAAAGTAACACATGTCATGTATTTTACATACCTTTATTTTTGGGAACTTTGTGGATGATAACGTTATTGGCATCCTCATGTTCATGGTCCAGGGTGATAATAGTCTGGGCTGCATTCGTAATATCTGCCAAGCTCGCCAGTGGTGGTGTTAATTCATTGTTAAGTGCGCTGTACGTAACATCGCGTTTTCCAAAATGAGCCATGTTCAGCAGTAATATAAACAAAAAAATTCGTTTCTACGCCTAATCACAACATGCAGAAGCCATTTACTATCTACACATTCCTGAATTCGTCCCAGAAACGCGAAAAATAAGTTTGCAACACAACAAAGTTTGTATATTCAATTCATACAAAGGATTTTAATTAATTTTGCAAACTATACATCTCCTATATGTTTTTTGTATTTTGCTAGTAAAACTTTTCTTTTTATCAAAATTAGTAAAATAAGTTCAAGGATACATTGAATTTTATAAGTCCCCAACAATATAGATTGAATGCACTACAGAAATGACAATTCACAACACAGATTCACAATGACGAACGAAATTCAACGAAAATTAACCACGAATGACACTTGACAGCTTTAGTAATTTTCTCAATGGTTCCTTTTCACGCAGAAATTTTAAACAAAAATTATTTTGTAAGGTGCATTTATGAAGAATGATATAGATAAAATTTCTTGAAAACGTCTCTTATGATCAACTTAAATTAAGGAAATTAATTAAATCAAATTTTCAGAAGATAAGAATCTTAGTTAATTCGTTTTACACAATAATGCGGATAACGGACGAAATAAATGGACTGCTAGAGTTGCTGATTGCTCTTGCTTGCGCATTCACCTTTGTCTTATTTGCGGATCATTCGAAGCAGTCCATGTGTGTTCATCTGTATATAGACGTTTATGGGTACAAAAAAACGCAGTATTTATATTATCTTTGTAAAGATTGTTCTCTTAAAAAAAATCAAGTTACGGTAATACGGTGGGCATTAATAGCACCAAACAAATCAAACTCCTTTAAACTTTTAGTCGCCTTCTCTATCATCTGCCAACACTCTAACCTTCACCTTGAAATAAAACTACTTTTTACGGATTTTTTCGTGGTTTCTATTTAGATTTTAGGTCCCGACGTTTCGACACCTTTGCAGTTATCATGATGGTCACGGGCAGACTGAGATGGCGTTCGTCTTGACAGTAGATGTTGCTCGTTCTACCTAATTATTTGAGTTCCGACCTACGCAATATAAGCTCACTGTGTCTTGATGTCTTGCAGCGCTGCTCTTGGGTTTGGCCTTGAGTTTATGTATTATTGGGTCCCAAGTAGGTGATATCTTCCAGCCATCTTCTCTATTGAAATTAGGGTGTTTTTTAATCTCAATAGCCTCGCGAAACATCCTAGGTAGGAATTTGGGTTCTTTAGCGAGGATCTGTGGTTGGTCAAATCTAATATAATGGCTGGAGCCTTCAGCATGTTCGGCGACATCAGCTATGTGTTCTTTAACGCGGGTCCCTATGCTTCGTTTTGTTTGGCCAATGTAAGAGATGCCGCAGTCACAATCTAGTTTATAAACTCCTGCATCTTGTAGAGGTATGTGACACTTGACGGATGGTAAGGACTGACTAATCTTCTTGGGCGGCTTGAAGGATGTTTTAATTGAAGCTCGCTTCAGGATGTAGCCAATCTTGTCTGTGACACCTCTGACGTATGGTAGTACAGCAGGTAAACGATCAACTGTAGCTGGCTTCACTCGGTTTCTGTGACGGGGCCGTGAAATTTGGAGCTTGTTGTCTCGCAGTACTTGCTTGACATGTTGAAGCTCAGCGGCAAGGTGTCTGTCATCACAGAGTCCGTGTGCTCTCTGAAACAAAGATTTTCCCACGGTAGCTAACTGTTTAGGGTGGTGGTGAGATTCACCGTTTAGGTACCTATCTGTATGGGTCTTCTTGCGATACACAGTGTGACTTATTGTCTGATCAGGATTACGTTTGACTAGTATGTCTAAGAAGGCAAGAGATTTATTATCCTCCAACTCCATAGTGAATTGAATTTTGTTATTGATGGAGTTAAGATGTTTTAAGAATGCATTTACTTGATTAAATGGTAAAATTGTGAAAGTGTCATCTACGTACCGTTTATAAAACCTGGGAGTGAAAGGAGCTGTTTTTAAGGCTGTCTCCTCGAAATCTTCCATGAATATATCGGCAACTACAGGGGATACAGGCGAGCCCATGGCTACATCATCTATTTGTACATAGAAATTGTTGTTCCACAGCAGGTAGCCAGATGTGAGGCAGTGTTCAAGGAGTTCTGCATATTCTAAAGGTAAGTTATTCTCTGCTAGCTTCTTGGAAACAATTTCAGTACAATCCTTAACTGGTAGGCATGTAAACAAGGATTGTACATCGAAACTAACCATTACTTCATTGTCATGTAGACGTAGATATTTAATCTCATTGACAAAGTGGTATGAATCCTTCACAAACGCTGTCGTCTTGCCTCTGAGTGGTGAGAGTATTTTCGCAATGTGTTGAGCCAATCTGTAGGTTGGTGTGTCGATTTGGCTTACAATAGGACGTAGCGGGGCGTTTGGTTTGTGTATCTTGGGTAACCCATACAGTTTAGGTGGTTTCGCGCATGTAGGTATTAAGTATGTGACATCTAGACTTAATGCTTCGGAGTGTTTCTTAACCAAGGTGGTGGTGGTTGTTAACACCTTTTTGGTAGGATCAGTTTTCACTGATTTATATGTACTTGCGTCCGACAATAGATCTTGTATTTTAGCATTGTAGTCCGATGTATCCATGATAACCGTAGCGTTTCGTTTATCTGCACGGAGTATAGTTACATCTTGTCTGTTGTTAACGAGGGTTCTTGAAATGACGACACGGTGTATAGTGATTTGAATACATATATATTGAAACTAAAATCAAATTGAAACGTCGCGAGTGTCGAGCGAGCGCGCGTGTCCGGTAGATCGGTCGGCGGCGCAATGGGGCGCGGGCGCCGGCAGAGCGCCGGGCGCAGCCGCGCCTGAACATCTGTTCTTGAGGTTCTTTAAAGCGAGATATTGGGCTTTAGGGAGGTTTGGTTTGGGCACTACACTTCGACGTAAGACAGATGATATATCTTGGCGTATCGCCTCCAAATCTTCCTTCCTCACGTTGTTATTGAACAGGCAAGTCTCAAAATTGTAAAAAATATCTTCGTACGGTATCCTACGCGGTGTTATGGCGAAATTTAATTTAATTTAAACCTTTTTGTAGAACCTGCACGGTCGGTGTATCTAATGTTTGTTGTGACAGATTTATAACTGCGCGTGATTGGTTGACGTTTGACGGGCGCGTTCCATTTTCGTTTGTTGTGTTGTTTGACGCGTTTGATTTTAATTTTAGTTTTTCATATTTATTTATTAATTTTTGTTTGCTTTCGAGGTATTCGTTGTTTTCGCGCTTATTTAGTTTTTCGAAGCAAGTATTAAAATCAAAAGTTGATAAAACTGTTTTCAAATCATTAGCCACGATCTCAACGGTATTATTTAAAATTTGTAAATCGGGACGAGTTTCATGAATTTTGAGGACGAGTAACTTTTTGCTTGCCTGATTGAGGATCTTGGCGCTCCCTCGTACGTCCTTCTTGGGTGATATCTTGAGACATGTTGGGATGAGATTGTGGTCACAGCATCTCTTCAAGAATGCTAAAGATGTTGTGGTGTATCTTGCGCGCGCATGTGACTTACTGTCTGATCAGGATTACGTTTGACTAATATGTCTAAGAAGGCAAGAGATTTAATATCCTCCAACTCCATAGTGAATTTTTAGTTAAAGAACACATAGCTGATGTGAAACACCGCCGCTCAACGAAGTCTGCAGTCGCCGAACATGCTGAAGGCTCCAGCCATTATATTAGATTTGACCAACCACAGATCCTCGCTAAAGAACCCAAATTCCTACCTAGGATGTTTCGCGAGGCTATTGAGATTAAAAAACACCCTAATTTCAATAGAGAAGATGGCTGGAAGATATCACCTACTTGGGACCCAATAATACATAAACTCAAGGCCAAACCCAAGAGCAGCGCTGCAAGACATCAAGACACAGTGAGCTCATATTGCGTAGGTCGGAACTCAAATAATTAGTTAAAATATGAAGGTAGAACGAGCAACATCTACTGTCAAGACATAGTATAAAGAGAGGGGCAGTAAGTTATCTTCATACAAACGCACCGCGCGTGGCTTGTATGTGTGCGCTATAGTACCTACGCGTCGCCGCACGCACACTAAACAAATTCTCGACCCGTTTCTCAGTGCAGTGCGCCAGTCGGGGCTAACACCGCACGAAGTTCGCGCGTCACGGCTTTTCGGCACCACTAAACGAATGAAAAATGACTGATAATTGTATATAAATAATATTATTATAATAATATTAATATTATTATAATAATATTAATATTATTATAATAATAATAATATTATTATAAATAATACTGCTCTGAATCTTGAATACATTTCTGTATTTGTTAGGAAAATCATTGTTAAACTTTATTGAATAATGATCACTGAATTAGTTATACAGAGATGTGTTATCTTTGGCAAGGGCCGGGCTTTAAACTAATGAATAAAATTGATGACAGTAGATTAGTGAAAGGTTTCATCATCGTTTAGGTAAAACCGACCTCACAAACCCTGTACCCAGACAATTAAGAAAAAAATACAACTTCCCAACCCTTGCCAAAGAATTAAGAGCGTTAACGCCAAATCCGCGGCACCAAGATTAGGTACCTATTTGCAGCGCTCTTTGCACTCACACAGATGCGCGTGTGTCTGTGTGCGTAGAGTTGCTGCGCTCTGTCCTTATAGTCAAACTAACCCATGTTGATCCGTTGAGTTATGTTTAGGTACTGATACTTATTTAATCGTCAGTTAATTTTTATTTACTATTAATATTTTTATTACTACCTTGTGAAATAAAGAGGAAATTTTGGATACTTTATAAGATATAGTACTAATCAGGGGAGAAAAGTTAGAATTGTAAAATCAAATGTAAAATGTTCGGCCATTTTAGCGTAAAAGCGTATAAAACAAGCAAACTCACTTTCGCATTTATAATATTAGTTTATTAGTGAGGATTCTTGTTTAAATTTTTTTAGTACACTTGTATGTAGATTTAAAAAAATGTGTCCCTTTATTTACTTTGAAAGTAACCGACATAATGTGTGTGCCACACATCGACAACCCTCAAAAAATCAGTTAGGTATAGTTTATAATAGAAAAAGAAATCAATAATAGGAAAATCCCTAATTCTAAACGTGAAATCAA
The DNA here is from genome assembly GCA_905475315.1 of Autographa pulchrina. NCBI lineage: Eukaryota > Metazoa > Arthropoda > Insecta > Lepidoptera > Noctuidae > Autographa > Autographa pulchrina. The sequence continues at coordinate 4,440,615 of FR997761.1, read as the reverse complement.
TTCACGTTTAAATGCAAAAACAACAAATAAAAACGCTATTTATGGTAACAAGAATCTTTAATAATATGACTAGAAGGTAGTGCTCCGTAGTGATCAAGATCGTTAGGTTGCACGATAAACTCGCTCGACGCCAAGGGTCAGAAGAGGTCACGCGTAGACAACGAGCGATACGTCCACTCGCTAAAAAGCCTCGCGGCGGACTGATTTGAAACGAATTATGCGCACAGTTTTATAGTAGTTTTAAAAAATTTGTAGTAAATTAAATTAATTTAAATAAGCAGAATGCTGTTTCGTATTTTGTAGAGAAGATATTGTTCTTTTACGATACACCTTTATTTTGTAAAATTAAGTAAGATTTATCGGGGAAAATAAAGAATTTAGCAACCGCTTTTTTTTGTTAATTTCACTTTGTTTATTGTTTAATTTATCATTGTTAGGAGCTGAAAATCAAAAAAATCTCTGATAAAGTTTTGCTCAAGGATATAAACAATTAAATAAAATTTTTTGTTTGTAAATTTTATGACAGGTTTCGGATATTTCAAGCTTCGAAATGACCACTGTAAAGGAAATTTAGAAAACACTGTTTGTTTATCTGGTTATAATTCACGCATACTTTATTAATGTTAAAATGTTCTCACCTAACTTTTTAGAACAAAATATTTCCTACAATAATTAGTAAATCACACTTTCGTTAAATACGTTTTATGAGGAGATTAAATGGTTTGAAAAATACGCTTTTTGGGTCAAACAGCCAAAATCGGCGTTAACGCTCTTAAAATTTAGCTAAAAGTGACAACCCTGAGACAGTACGCAATTATATCGCGGATTGGGCCGGAGATAGCCTACTTCTTCTCTCTTTATACTATGGTCAAGACGAACGCCATCTCAGTCTGCCCGTGACCATGATACCTGCAAAGGTGTCGAAACGTCGGGACCTAAAATCTAAATATAAAACACTCTCCGCTCGACGCTCGCCGTGAACGGACGTGTCGCTCTGTGGCGCGCTCGCTCTCGTCACTCGTCTTGCTACCTGTTACGATTGCGTAACGCTCTGCGTAGCCCGCCTACGCACATCGATAGATCTAAAGCTGCCTTTTTCAAGGCGGTGGCAGATCAAACACTGTTTCTTGGTTCGCGAATTAAATTCATTTGTCCCTTCAGGATAAAACCGCAGTTTCGCGGTCCTCGGTGGATATCCTAACGGTGCCAACGAAACCGAGGGGGTGTTGCGCCCAATCACACCCGCTGAGCCTCTTTAAGGCTAAGCAGTCAATTGGAAGGGACCTAGTGTATTGGCCTTGGGGGGTCTCCTAGTCAATCCTAGAGATCTGGTTTCCTTTTCAGCTACTCACCTAGTGTCGGTTGGGTGTGTCTACACCCTTCGCGCTAGACTGGTCAGGGCCCCGTTCGCACAATAAGACTGGCGACGGGTACATCACAGCTTAAGGCACACCTTAGGTACTCACCTCCCTGCTTAAACCCAGCAGGGAGGGTTACACATCCCCGGGCGTACCTACCCGGGGAGATAGATTTAGTTAGGTTAGTTTGTGCTAGGCGCGTCCCCTTCGTCATTACCTATGTTAGGTTATTAATTTAACTTGTGTTAATCCTTTACTTCTCGTTTTCTCGAGAAAATGGACGCCCTGTGGCCCCGTTTCATCGAGGAGATGAAGAACTCACAGGTCATCCAAGACCTCTTCCAGGCTTGGACCCGTGAACAAAACCCCTCCTTGCTCTCAGAGCTAGATAGCCCGCGCCCTTTTGTCGGCGCCGACAAAGGGATTAAGGTCCGCCAAAGGCCCATTGTCTCGACTGCTATGTCGAAACCTATTGTTGGGAACGCTATTGTTCCTATTTCTATTATCCCGTCTCCGAGAATTACTTCGCCAAGTTGCACACCTGCGTGTGACGCATCACCGGCATCCACCTCCCGCCCCCGCTCTGCCTCTCCGTCCCCTGTCGACGCCGAGATGGCCAACGCCTCCGACTACTCCATCGATGCTTTTTCCGCATCCGACTCGTCGTGCTCGACTGATGGCTTTACTGAAGTCATTGGTAAGGGCAAGAAGCGTACCCGAAAGGCTAAGTCCCAACAGGTACCTTCCAAGGCGGCTAAAACCGTCGCCTCTCCTTCCTCTGCTGAAGCCTCGGCATCTCAGCCAGTAGCCCTCTCGGCCTCACCCTCCTCGCAGTCTGCCCCTAAGGCGACCAATACCTCCCAGTCCGACTCGTCAGCCCCTAAGAAGGGTGGCCCGGTCCCCCCTCCAATCTTCCTTCAGGAGAAAGGAAAGTGGACCGAGGTGTCATCGTGGTGCACACAGCACCACATTAATTTTTCTAGTGCCCGTTCCGTCAAGGACGGCATTAAAATAGTTGTCCCAACAGCGGCCGACTTTCGGTCGCTTACTCGTATGTTGCAGGAGAGAGCCCTGCCATACCATAGTTTTACCCTCCCAGAGGAACGCGTCCTCCGCGTAGTAATTAAATCCGTCCCCGTTGAGTTGTCCTCAGACGACATTCTCAAGGACCTCTGTTCGCAGGGCATTCCAGCCCTCGAGGTACACCGGATGTACCGTTCGCGAGGCAAGTTGCCATATGAGATGGTCCTTGCAGTCACCGAGAGATCGGCTGATGGTAAGTCCATCTTCAACATTAAATCCGTCTGCCAACTTTCCGGGATAAAAGTTGAGACGCCACGTAAAACCGGCACTGTCGGTCAGTGCCACCGCTGCCAGTTGTACGGCCACTCGCAGCGTAACTGTTTCGCGCGCCCTCGTTGTGTGAAGTGCCTCGGTGAGCACGGAACGCCTGATTGTCCCCGGCCCAAGGACCACACCCAGTGCGCTGAGCCCCCTAGCTGCGTTCTCTGCGGCGAAAAGGGTCACCCAGCAAACTACCGAGGCTGTCCAAAGGCCCCCAAAACCGTCGCGAAACGGCCTGTCGCCCGTGCACTGGCCCCCGCGCAAAAACCCGCGACCGCTCCGCCGCGTCTTAGTCCGCAACGCCCAACCGGGGCTTGCTGGAATAGAGAAACGCATCTCCGTGCGTTCCCGGCCCTCGCCTCTCCTCGGAAGGAGACAAAATCGATCACCGCGCTCCAAGGACCCTCTGTCCCACGCATACCCCTCGCCGCGTTCAAACCCGCGCCTGTACCGAATCCCGCGCACGCTTCACCGTCGGCCGCGGCCCTTATGGCCCCGACGTTCTCGGCCGACATCACTGCGTCGGTTAAAAATTATATCGAGGTATACGAGTCGTTTGACTTTAATCGTATCCGCCTTATGGCTGAGGCGATTAGAGCCAACCCCTCGCCTCTACACGCGCCTTTCATTAGGGAGCAGTTCCGCGACGTATTCGCCGCATACAAAGCCGCCGCGTTCTAATGGCTACAACCGCCGGTAAATTCAAACCCCGTTCCCTTAAATTAGGTTTCTTTAACGCGCAAAGCATTAATAATAAACGCGATGAAATCGCAACGTTTCTCCGCGACCACCAACTCGACGTTTTTCTTGTACAGGAGACCTTTCTTAAACTGTCTCATAGAAACCCGCGAATCGCGAATTATAACCTAGTCCGTAACGATCGTACCAGAGCCGCAGGCGGCGGCACGCTCATTTACTTCAAAAGGTCACTGTACTGTGTTCCGATGGACCCACCTACGCTGTCGCACATTGAAGCCTCTGTCTGTAGGCTAGGCATGACCGGTCATAGACCTTTGTTCTTAGTCTCAGTTTATATCCCTCCGTCACCTCAGGGGGTCGACTTACGACCTGACCTGCAAGCTCTTCTTGCTCTCGGCGACTCCGTCCTTCTGGCGGGAGACCTGAATGCAAAACACGAAGCGTGGAATAGCCACACTCGTAACATCCGCGGTAGACACCTAGACCTTCTTAGCTCCGAGTTAAACTTTGACATCATCGCGCCGATGAATCCTACGCACTTTCCCGCTAACGTAAATCACCGCCCCGACATCTTAGATATAGCTTTGCTTAAAAACGTCAACCTAGCGCTTCGGTCCATTGAAGTTATTCAGGAATTAGATTCTGACCATCGACCAGTGATCATGTCTTTCGGTCCGCGTGTAGGTCCCCCAGACGCTGGTCAGCCCATCCCCACCAAGATAGTTACGAACTGGACGAAGCTTAGGACCCGCCTTAAGTCAGTCCAATCCGCGCATCTCGATTCAATCCCAGACCACGTGGAATCCGCGACAGACGCTATAGGCGCGATCGACTCCCTCACTGAGCACGTGCAGTCCCTGGTGAACGAGTGTTCACGGTCGGTACCGGTGACAGAAGACGCTCGCTGGCTCCTTCCGGACGACGCCCGTGCCCTACTGACGGAGAAGAACGCGGCTATACGCGCCTATGACGCTTATCCCTGCGACTCCAATCGCGTCCGCATGCGCTCTCTACAGCGTGCTTTTAGGAAACGCATAAGGAAATTGCGTGAGGAACGCTGGGATAAGTTTCTCGATCAATTAGAGCCCAATCATCACGCGTTTTGGAATCTCCAACGTAAACTACGTAGTTGCACCGAAGTTACTATGCCCCCGCTGAACCGTCCGAATCAGAGCCCTGCCTTCGAAGACGACGAGAAAGCGGAATGCCTAGCCGACAGCTTAGAGGTCCAGTGTATGCCTAGCGACCTTCCGGTCGATCAAGCTCACCTCGCCAGAGTTGACGCTGAAGTTGAACGTAAGGCCTCGCTCCCTCCTTCTGAGGATCCGGAACACCCACTCGCGCCGGTAACAGTAGACGAGGTACGTTCTTTGATCAAGGAACTGCATCCACGTAAAGCCCCAGGTTCAGACGGTCTCACCAATAAGGTGATTAAACTCTTCCCCCCAGCTTTAGTAATTCTCTTAACAGGCATCTTCAATGCAGCATTAGGAAACAATCTCTTCCCACATAAGTGGAAAGAGGCGATAGTCATCGGCATCCACAAACCCGGTAAACCAAAGTCTGAGCCTACTAGTTATCGCCCCATTAGCTTACTCAAGGTTCTTGGGAAGCTATACGAGCGAATTATTTATTCCCGTCTTATGGACTATGCCGAGTCCAGGAGTCTCATACCAGACGAGCAGTTCGGTTTTAGAACCCAACACTCGTGCGTCCAACAAGTCCACCGCATAGTCGAGCATATAAGCGCTGGTTTTCAGCGTGGAAGGCTCACTGGCGTGCTCTTCTTCGATATAGCAAAGGCCTTCGACAAGGTCTGGCACAATGGCTTGATCTTTAAGCTATACCAACTCGAGGTGCCAGATCGTCTCGTGCTTATCATCCGAAACTTTTTGTCGAATCGGTCCTTTCGCTATCGCGTTGAGGGCACACTCTCTTCCCCTCACCCGATTCGCGCCGGAGTCCCTCAAGGCTCCGTACTCTCTCCACTCCTCTTCACGCTATACGCTAGCGACATTCCTCGCGGTGGCAAACCCCAAGTAGCTATGTACGCCGACGATACGGCCATCTATTATTCAGGCACCAGCCCCTTAGCGATAGGTCGAACTCTCCAGACCGCGGTCACGACCCTCTGGAAGTGGTTCACGAAATGGAGAATCGAAGTCAACCCTACCAAGAGCGCAGCCGTGCTCTTTAGCAAGAAACGGCAGCCTCCTGCTCCCCCTCCACCTATAACCCTCTTCGGCAAGCCTATCCCTTGGGAGCAGCAAGCCAAATACCTGGGTGTAATCCTTGATCGGAAACTTACCTTCATAGCTCATATTAAAGCGGCACGCGCGCGAGCCGCCTTCGCTCTCGGCCGACTTCATTGTATGTTTGAACAAGAGCAGTAAACTCTCTCTTAATTGTAAGATGAGAATTTACACTGCGTGTGTGAGACCTATCATGACTTACGGCAGCGTCGTATTCTCTCACGTACCCGATTATCGACTCAAACGAATGCAAACTCTGCAAAACCGTTTCATGCGTAGAGCCACAGGCGCTCCAGGTTACGTCCGTAACTTGCAGTTGCACTGTGACTTAAAGCTGCCAACAATCAAGCAGTTCATGAAACGCGCCGCGATCCGATTCTTCGACTCCTCCGAAAGCCACCGTAACCCGCTAATCGTAGCGGCCGCGCGATACGTACCTTCCGTAATATCTAAGATTAAACGCCCCAGACATACTCTCTCCTACCCTGACGATAAAACAACGCTTCTCCAAGGAGCATTCGATTTAGCTAGCAGTAGCATTACACAACACAACCGCCGTATATTACGTCCTCGCCGGCGAGGCCCGTCGCGTATTATAAATAATAGTAACGTAAATGTTATCCTCCCGTCCCTAGACCAAGCTGGCCCGTGCCGGCCAAACTAGCAATAAAAATATGTCCCTAAATAATAAAAACTTAGATCCAGCCATCCCTTGTAGTTGTTTTCCTTTATTAAGATTGTTAGCAACGCACTAAGTCGAGGTCCGAACCCCGCAGGGGGTGCCCTTAGTGGACGTTGCTGACGTAGTTAGTTTTTCCTATTGCTCTGGCTGGAGGCCTTAAGGTCCTCGCCAAAAGTCTAGTGAAGCAGTCAAAGCCTGCGCTCAGGCTAACTGCAAAGATCTCTACCAAAAAAAAAAAAAAAAAAAAAAAAAAAAAAAAAAAAAAAAAAAAAATCTAAATATAAACCGCGTAAAAAGTAGTTTTATTTCAATGTCTAACATTCGCGTAAACCTAAGAAACCAATACTCTAAGACCTCCTAGAAGGTATTTTCATCAAAGCTCCTAAGCTTCTACTTATTTAAATCTTTCGGTTTGCATTGATACCTAGTTGTACGTCGCTACAGTCGGATATAGCCGCAAGAAATAAACGGAGTAAGTAGTGTAATTAGAAGTTTTTTATTCTATATAACGCAGGAAACAGGCCCTGAAATTGTAAATCTTTTAGCGGAACACTTTGCCTCAATTTACGAGCCTAACAGAACGCCTACAGAAACTTCAGCGCTTAATAGTCAGTTTCACATGTTGACCCCACAAATATTATGCTCAATTACCGTCGAAGAGTTTGACGTCCTTAAAGTGATAAAAAAAATCGACTCAACGAAGGGCGCCGGCCCAGATACAATTCCACCAGTATTTATAAAACGATGTGGGTCTGCAATAGCACTGCCTCTGGCGTTAATATTCAATCGTTCATTAACCGATGGCACCTTTCCATCAGATTGGAAAAAAGCACGCATTGTGCCAGTTTTCAAGAAGGGGGAACATTCTGACGTTCAAAATTATCGTCCTTTTTCCATTCTGTCTTGTTTTTCCAAACTATTTGAATCGATTGTTTACCCAGTGATTTCTCGGCTCGTAGATAGCAACATCTCCGATTCACAGCACGGTTTTAGACGTGGTTGCTCAATTCTTACAAATTTAGTCCCGTACGTCTCCAATATCTGTAATGTAGTTGACTCGGGTAAGGAAATTGATGCCATCTATACCGACTTCAGCAGTGCTTTTGATCGAGTTAACCACTCAATTCTCCTTGAGAAATTGTCAGTGTTTGGTGTGGGTGGTCCGCTTTTAAAATGGTTCGAATCTTATTTAAATTGTAGGCCTCAGTCAGTGACTGTCAATGGATTTAACTCGTTCACCTATCTGGCTAATACCGGTGTTCCTCAGGGATCGTATTTGGGCCCCCTTCTTTTCCTAATATTTGTAAATGACATAGTGGACAAAATAAAACATTGTGGGGTGTCTCTATTTGCGGACGACCTGAAGATATACAAAACAATAAATTCTGTTGCTGACTCTTATCTGTTGCAAAGTGACCTAGACGCGATTTTATATTGGTGTCGCTGCAACGATATGACACTTAATGCAAGTAAGTGCTTTCATATTAAATTCAATAGAAAAAAGAAGCCACTTGCTACAGAGTACAAGCTTGATAGTACAATATTAATAATAATAATAAAATCATTTATTGTCAGGCGACTAAGGCCCATAGATAAATACCTTATAAACTAACAGACATATTTTATAAATAAAAACTAATGCACACGAAGTGTCGGCATCGTGTTACGCTGCGTGGTGTCGCGTATCCTTCCTCTGAATTTTCGATAGACGACACCCTTCGGCCAAAACTCTTCCTTGAGGAAGGTCTCGATGTGGTAGGCCAAGGCCAAGATCAAGTTGTCAGATCTTGGCCTTCAGTCCGTCACCCTCAGGCAGGCTGCCACGGGTGCGCGGCTGTTTGAGGTGGCCGGTGCTGCGAGCGGCAGCGCCGAAAAGGCGGACGCTCTGGCCGCCAAGATGAGGGAGGTCCTCAACCCTGAGGACGTCCGGGTCTCCAGACCAGTGAAAACCGCAGAGGTGCGGATTGCTGGACTGGACGACTCGGTGACCTCAGAGGAGGTGGTGGCGGCCGTTGCCCGAAGCGGCGAGTGTCCGCCAGATAAGGTGCGGGCCGGCGACATACGCGCCGACGCCACTGAACTCGGCGCGGTCTGGGTTCGGTGCCCTGTGGCGTCGGCGAAGAAGATCGCCGACAAAGGCGAATTGCTGGTGGGCTGGGTCGCAGCGAGTGTCAAACTCCTGCAGCCCCGGGCTTTGCGGTGCTTCCGGTGCCTGGAAAAGGGGCACGTCCGGGCAAAGTGCACCGCCGAGGTCGACCGTAGCGATCTGTGCTATCGCTGCGGTCAGCCCGGCCACAAGGCGGCCCAGTGTTCCGCGGCGCCCAACTGCAGCTTGTGTTCGGCTGCGGGGAAGCGAGCGGGACACGTAGTGGGCGGAGGGGCCTGTGGCGCGCCTACCAGCAAGGCGCAAGCCAAAAAAAAGAAAAAGAAGGGGAGCTCTAAACCTGCCGGGGAAACCTCGCCACCCCCGCAGGCTAGTAGCTCCAAGGCCGACTCCCGGCCCAGGACCGTTGCCGAGGGAATGGAGTGTCAATAATGGCACCACTACATTTCCTCCAGGGCAACATCAACCACTGTGCCAGAGCTCAGGATCTTTTGCTCCAGAGCATGGCAGAGTGGTCGATCGACGTGGCTGTGGTCGCCGAGCCGTACTTCATCCCCGCCAGTGACAGCTGGCTGGGGTGCGCTGACGGTTTGGTGGCCATTATTGGCGAGGCTCTGATCGACCCGTCTAGGGGCCGTGGCTGGGTTGCTGCGGTCTCGGGCGGCATCGTCATTGTGGGGGCGTATTTCTCCCCCAACAAGAGTCTCGCCGACTTCGAGGGTTTCCTTGTCGAGTTGGGCGCCGTCGTAGGCCGCTATCACCCTCGTCCCGTTCTTGTGCTCGGAGATCTCAACGCCAAGTCATCGGCGTGGGGATCTCCGGTCACTGACCCTCGGGGCGAGGTGTTAGAAGAGTGGGCGGTGACGACTGGCCTGGTCGTCCTGAATCGGGGTTCGGAATACACGTGCGTGCGGCAGCGGGGCGGGTCGATAGTGGACGTCTCGTTCGCTAGCCCCTCTGTCGCTGGCCGTGTCCGTGACTGGCGTGTCGCTGTGGAGGTGGAGACGCTATCGGACCATCGTTATGTTCGGTTCGACGTCTCCGCCCAGACCGCAGGCGGCCGCCATCCAACAACCCCGATGAACGACGGCCCGCGTTGGGCGCTTAAGCGCATCGACAGGGAACTACTCGAGGAAGCTGCATTAGTCCAGTCCTGGACCTGGGAGTCGGCGACGGACGGCCCCGTCGACGTCGAAGCGGAGGCGCTGCGGTTTCGCGGGGCGATGACGCAGATCTGCGACGCGTCCATGCCCCGTGTCCGCCAACAGTCCGCAAGGCGCCAGGTGTACTGGTGGACCGCCGAGATCGCGCAATTGCGCGTAGCGTGCGTTGCGGCCCGCCGCCGGTACACCCGATACCGGAGACGACGTCGACGGGATTCCGCCGAGGAGGACGCGCTGTATGAGGTGTACCGCGCGTCCAAGGAGACTCTGTGGCTGGCCATCGGCGACTCGAAGTCGCGTGCCAGGGAGGAGCTGCTGGGGTCCCTGGATCGGGATCCGTGGGGGCGCCCCTACCGCTGGGTAAGGGGCAAGTTGCGCCCCTGGGCGCCCCCGCTGGTGCAGACCATGCGGCCCCGGCTGCTAGAGGTGGTAGTATCGACCCTCTTCCCTGTGCGAGGGGGACATGTTCCCCCGGCGATGGCTTCGCCCTCAGCCACAGACTCTCCAGAAGAGGAGAGCACCGATGTCCCCGAGGTGACGCAGTTAGAGACGAGAGCGGCCGTGTCGCGGCTCCGGGCTAAGAGCACAGCGCCCGGACCCGACGGAGTTCCTGGCCGAGCTCTCGTCTTGGCTCTGAAGGAGCTAGAGCCCCAGCTGAGGGGGCTCTTCACGGCATGTCTCGGGCGGGGTCAGTTTCCCAGTGTATGGAAGGAGGGGAGGCTGGTCCTGCTCAGGAAGGAGGGGCGCCCCGCGGACTCGCCGTCCGCGTATCGGCCCATAGTGCTGCTCGACGAGGCGGGCAAACTGTTCGAGCGAATTATCGCAGATCGCCTCGTCAGCCACTTGTGCAGGGAGGGGCCGGACCTGGACGACAACCAGTTTGGTTTTCGTCGGGGGCGCTCCACCATAGACGCCATCATGCGCGTGAGGGCCCTGGCGGAGGAGACGGTGTCCCGGGGTGGGGTGGTGCTGGCGGTGTCTTTAGACATCACCAACGCATTCAACACCCTACCCTGGAGCTGTATTCGGGAGGCGCTGGTATACCATCGCGTGCCTCCCTACCTCCGCCGTACAGTAGGGGCTTATCTGGAGGACAGATGCGTCACCTACAGGGGACGTGACGGTGCTGGTCAGCACCTCATGTCGTGCGGTGTCCCACAGGGATCGGTCTTAGGACCGCTCCTGTGGAACATCGGCTACGACTGGGTGCTGAGAGGCGAGCTCCCGTCGGGCGCAGACTTGACGTGTTATGCGGACGACACGCTTGTCACTGCCCGGGGGAGCTCGCACAGGGAAGCGACGTTGATAGCCACGGCTGCGGTGTCACAGGTGGTGAGCCGCATCCGGCGCCTGGGCCTGGAGGTGGCCCTGAACAAGTCGGAGGCCATGGTGTTTCATGGCCCCCGGCGGGCGCCGGCGCCGGGATCACACATCGTGGTCGGTGGGGCTCGGATAGCTGTCGGGTTCACCATGAAGTACCTAGGATTGGTGCTCGACAGCCGTTGGGAATTCGGGCCTCACTTCCGGCGGCTAGCGCCCAAGCTCATGGGCGCGGCGGGCGCGCTTTCAACGTTGCTTCCCAACATGGGGGGCCCGAGCGCCGCCTGTAGGCGGTTGTACGTGGGAATCGTGCGGTCCATGGCCCTATACGGGGCTCCTGTATGGGCGCTCGACCTGACGGCCAGCACTCTCGCCATTCTGCGCAGGCCGCAGAGGGCGATGGCCGTCAGAGTCGTCCGCGGGTACCGCACGATTTCCCACGAGGCGGCTTGTGTCCTGGCCGGATCTCCGCCCTGGGACCTGGAGGCGAAAGTACTCGCGTCATTGTACCGATGGCGCGAGGAAGAGCGGGCACGGGGCTCGATGCCGGTGCAGCGGCAGATCGAGCTGCGCCGGGGAGAGCTCCGTCAGGTCTTGGTGGCGGAATGGCGGCAAAGGCTTTTGCGCCCTGCCGCCGGCCTCGCTACCGTCGAGGCGATCCGGCCGGTACTCAACGACTGGCTCGGGAGAAGGCACGGCTCCCTGTCGTTTAGGGTGACGCAGGTGCTGTCGGGGCATGGATGCTTCGGCAAGTACCTGTGTCGCATAGACAGGGAGCCGGACGCTCGGTGCCACCACTGCGTCCATTGCGGGGAGGACACGGCGCAACACACGCTCGCCGAGTGCGTAGCTTGGGAGGAGCAGCGCCGTGTCCTCGCAAATGAAGTAGGAGGCGACCTGTCGCTGCCGGCCGTAGTGCGGAGTATGGTCGGTAGCGCAGAGTCGTGGGACGCGGTGGTGTCCTTCTGCGAGGACGTGATGTCGCAGAAGGAGACTGCGGAACGGGAGAGGGAGATCTCGACTCCCTTCCCCGGCCGCAGAAGACGCACCGGGCGCAGGGGAAGGGCGGACAACGCCCTTCTCCGCCCCCCATGAATGGGTCCAGGGGCGAGGGACTTGGGGAAGTCCCCGCCCCCTATTCGATGGACCCGAGGCGGAGGCGCGCGCGGGTGTCGGCGCGCGCCCCTGAGGCGGTGCACGGGGTAGTTGTACACCTCACTACCCCGTGCAGGAGCTGAGGCCCGGACAGACCGGGCCGGCACCAGTGTGGGGCTGCGGAAGAATCCGGATTCCCGCGGCCCCACGCGCACGTGCGAGGAGGAGACACCGGGGGGTTTTAGCCGGTAAGAGTCCGGCACGCCCCTCCGCCTCTCCCCAGGCGGAGGAAGTCCATGAGGATTTCCCCCCGAAAAAAAAAAAAAAAAAAAAAAAAAAAAAAAAAAAGGTCTCGATGTGGTGAGTTGGAACTCGCACCATGAACGTCTTGAAGTTTATATTGTGGCGCGACTCCAACCTCTCCACCCTCAAGGTCCAGTTGGTCTTGGACCGGACATACTCCACGACCTGCTCCACCGTCGTGGTGTGATGTAGACGGGACACGTACAGCTGCGTCGTTGGTACTGCAGGACGCAGCAGGATGTTGGGTCCAGTTGGTGCGGTACCGCACTGGTTCCTACAAGTAGGCTTCTTTTTCTTCCTTTCTACCTTTATGAAGCCATCCTTGTCGCACGTGTCCTTCTTTAGACTACTCGGTGGCTGTGGTTTGCCACGAGATTGTTTTTCCCCTTTCGCTTTGGCCCGCTTTGTTTGCGTCACAGCGGGCTTGTTGGTGGCTGCAACTGCTGCGTAGGCGCGTTTCGGGGTCGATGTACCTACGCTAGCTTCAGCCGCAAGTGTTGACACAGCGGCGGCGGCGGGACGGGGCGCATCGTCAGCGATATCAGCGACCGGTGACGCACTCGAATTCGCCGACTCAAAACTGATGACGGACGCATTTTGCGCCCCGCGACGTGTATTCACGTTCATTTTGTCCGATGACCCACTTACAGAAATAACGTTGCGCAACAACGCCACTTCTCCACGCAGGTCATTGATGGTCACCTGTGATGCTTCCATCTTGGACTTCATATCTTCCAGGCTTGCCTTTAGACACGTAATGTCTTTCAGCAGCCTGGTGACGTCGACGTGATCGAACGTGACGGGAGGCAGCTTGTGCAAGTCCTTCGCCACGAATTCAGGCACGTCGTCAGGATCAGTCCTCTTCAGCAGGGAGATGATATCCTGCAGGCTCTTGTCGCCACCGTCCCTTCGGCGGGATGGCATCTGCTCGAGTTGTCCGAGCGACTGGAAAAGCATCAGCTTGGCACTGCAAACCTCCTCCTCTTTGTAGGCGGATCTGCAGATCTGCACGATGCTGACCTCGTCCATATAATCGATGGCATGGATAATAAATGCCAACACTTCGTTGGCGATGAGTGGTTTAGAACTCATCGCGACTAAGACGGGCGACGGCTATTGCCGCGCAAAACGCGAATATAATATTCGTAGTGAGCAGCGAAAACGCGACCGTTCTCGACCGCGCATCGCACTGCACTCTGCGATATTAACAGAAGTAAACGGAATACGTGATCTTGGCGTGATAATAGACAGTAAGCTAAAATTTACCACCCACATCAACAAGTCTGTCACAAAAGCAGCTCAAATGCTCGGGTTTTTGAAACGAAACGCGGGTGGGTTTAAACAAGAGCGCACCAAAATCTTGCTATACCAAACCTTGGTGCGCAGTCATCTTGAATTCGCCAGCGTTGTATGGAATCCGTTTTATGCAGTACATTCACAGCGGGTTGAGGGCATACAAAGAGCGTTCACTAGGCATCTGGCTTATAACTCTGGCGGTTTTTCACATAGGAATCCCTACAAAGTACGCCTAAAAAAATTTTATATGAGCTGTCTTAGTGAACGTAGACGTTTGCTAGACATGTGCTTCTTTCACAAAATCGTGAACGATCAGTATCAGTGTTGCCATTTCCTGGACAATATACCCTTAAAAATTCCCCGCACCTATCCTCGAGGGAAACTCAAATATATTTTTCATACTCCACCTGTAAAAACTAATTTGGGACTACAAGCACCCCTCCGTAGAATCGTGGATGTGTACCACTCCTTTATTGCAAAAATACCCGACCTCGATGTGTTCCACGATAACCTGCGTATATTTAAACACAAAATAAAATGTGTACCCTAACTTAAATTGTAATTTAAACTATATCCATTGCAACAAATTTCATCAATAATATGTGGACAATTCTATTTTCTATGTATGAAGTAGTATTGGAAATAAGTATCAAAATTTATATTGAAAATTTCACTGTTAGTTTTTAATTAAATTTTCATTGTATAGTAGTACTTCTTTTTTAAATATTATATTTGTATTGGTTTCTTAGGTTTACGCGAATGTTAGACATTGAAATAAAACTACTTTTTACGGATTTTTTCGCAATTTAAATTTAGATTTTAGGTCCCGACGTTTCGACACCTTTGCAGGTATCATGGTCACGGGCAGACTGAGATGGCGTTCGTCTTGACAGTAGATGTTGCTCGTTCTACCTTCATATTTCAACTAATTATTTGAGTTCCGACCTACGCAATATGAGCTCACTGTGTCTTGATGTCTTGCAGCGCTGCTCTTGGGTTTGGCCTTGAGTTTATGTATTATTGTGTCCCAAGTAGGTGATATCTTCCAGCCATCTTCTCTATTGAAATTAGGGTGTTTTTTAATCTCAATAGCCTCGCGAAACATCCTAGGTAGGAATTTGGGTTCTTTAGCGAGGATCTGTGGTTGGTCAAATCTAATATAGCAGCGCCGTGTCCTCGCAAATGAAGTAGGAGGCGATCTGTCGCTGCCAGCCGTAGTGCGGAGTATGGTCGGTAGCACAGAGTCGTGGGACGCGGTGGTGTCCTTCTGCGAGGACGTGATGTCGCAGAAGGAGACCGCGGAACGGGAGAGGGAGATCTCGACTCCCTTCCCTGGCCGCAGAAGACGCACCGGGCGCAGGGGAAGGGTGGACAACGCCCTTCTCCGCCCCCCATGAATGGGTCCAGGGGCGAGGGACTTGGGGAAGTCCCCGCCCCCTATTCGATGGACCCGAGGCGGAGGCGCGCGCGGGTGTCGGCGCGCGCCTCTGAGGCGGTGCACGGGGTAGTTGTACACCTCACTACCCCGTGCAGGAGCTGAGGCCCGGACAGACCGGGCCGGCACCAGTGTGGGGCTGCGGAAGAATCTGGATTCCCGCGGCCCCACGCGCACGTGCGAGAAAAAAAAAAAAAAAAAAAAAAAAAAAGGGTCAAAAGTGGCACCAAGTGGTTCGTGTAATGATACACTTGCCGCTGTCTAGCCAGTTGCTTGAACTTGGCTTGACACGCGGCCGCGTGTCTACTACACTACTAGA
This sequence comes from Autographa pulchrina, assembly GCA_905475315.1. Taxonomy (NCBI): domain Eukaryota; kingdom Metazoa; phylum Arthropoda; class Insecta; order Lepidoptera; family Noctuidae; genus Autographa; species Autographa pulchrina. The sequence continues at coordinate 4,425,245 of FR997761.1, read as the reverse complement.
TACTAGATACATGTTTTAGTTGGAACTGAACGGGGCACAAGCAAATTTTTACCATTAGTGTTTGCCCTATTATCGCACAAGACTAAAACCTGTTATAAAATATTATTTGAAATATTAAAAAGGTATGGGGTCAATACCTTTAATACTAATTTGTCTCCCAAAAACATATTGACTGATTTCGAAATTGCGGTGATAAATGCTGTGAAAACACAATTTCCAAATTGTGCACACAGATCAAAAGTGGCACAGTATTGCCTTGAATCAAGTGCGTTCTTAGCTCAAGATATCATTCAGTCAAGAATAGGAGCACACCCAGTTAATCAGAGAAGGAGAGAACTTGGCGAATTTCACACTCTTTATTATGAATATAGGAACTATCCCGATAAATTTTTTGATTTTTGAAAATTAAATTGCCGTATCTAATTAAATTTTGTAAAAAATAGGTAATAAATACTTAAGTACCACTATTACCAGGAAATTGTTGTTTTATTTCTTCCCACATTTTTTTTATAATAGGCCTATATTTATGATGTGGATTTTTTGACATCCATATTCCTGGTCTACTCAGTATTTCGCTAATGAATTGTTCCGTTTCCATTACTTTTATAAACTGAACGCGCGTTAAAAACAAAATTATTTGTTTCGGTCGCGCGATGTCTGAATGCGTCCGCCGATGCCGCCGCGCGCGCCGCTCTGAGCTGTGGCCACCTCGATACTCGCTAGTACATTTGTTTCACTCGCACACCGCACAGCCCGTCGCCGCCGCGTGCCGCGCGACTCTTCCCGCGCCGCAGGTCGCACCGCAGTTCGCGACGCCGGTAACTGTGGCATACTTCATAGGTTGTCTACCATTTATTTTCGCCGCTCACCGCTTGCCGCGCCTCACGCCGCGCCGCAATTCGCGCCGCGCTCGGCTGTGGCCACGGGGGAAGGGTTGGCAAAGCGCTATGGTGCTGATTTCGTATTTGCACATAAAATCAGACATTTATTTGCTTTAGCATTTTTGGAACCAGAAGAGATACCGGAGGCCTTCGAGCAAGTAAAAAACTTAGTATTGCCAACTGAAGCCGAAGGATTGGCACAATGGTTCAATAAGTATTATGTATCTGGAGTATTTACAAAAAAATCTGGCCCAGGGACGATGTTAATTCTGAGCAAATATCCACCATTGTTCCCACCAGCTATGTGGTCAGTGTCTAATCGCACTTATTCTATTCTGAAAACACAAAATGCTCTGGAATCGTGGCACAACCGGTGGAACACACTTTTAAATCGCAAGAAGTGGAATATCTTCAACACTATTAAGGAGTTTGCTAAAGAACAAAAACATACCGACTGCGAAATCGAGCGCATCACTGCATCTGAGCCAATGCCAAAGCGTCGTCGTTCGTCGCAGATTGAATATGAAAAGAGACTAGAAAAGCACTTGTCCCAAAAGAGTGAGATGAGCATAGAAACTTTCTTAGGTGGGCTAGCTCACATCATGTACATCAAAAATCATTGATATAACATATAAATAAATAAATAAAATAAAATAAAATTCATTTATTTCGGACCGAGGTTATTCCCCCCTGCCTTACTCCACATTCTAAGCTGTAAGAACATGAAGTCCCTCCAGACCATTTCACATATTTTTTCTGATGTGCATACCAGTATTTTAATAAAGATATAAACTCATGTGGCGTGTTAGTGTCCTCATAGAGTATTTCCCAAAGAATATTGTACTGAACCAAATCAAAAACTTTGGACAGGTCTAGAAATACAGCATAAACAGGTGTATTCCTAGCTATATAGTACTGGACAGTCTGCTTGAGACACAAGACAGCGGCTGCCGTTGACAGACCCGGCCTGAAACCAAAATGTGCATCCTGATATAACTGGTAGTAATTTTTTTTTCAAAATTGTTTTTTTTCTATCATGTTTCATAGGATAGCGCAGTTTGCAATATTTTTTAATTCAATATATTTTTTTAAATTTAATTATAAAAATTATGTTTTATTATTTTCTTTACATTTATTTTTATTGAATAACTAAGATAAACGCATGGAAATAGCAGTTAATGCAATTTAATCGATGTCTGTCAAAATTGTATGAGCGAGAAACTAAAGACAACTAAAGACAATAATAGCTATCGGTAAAGGATTATTTAGTTCAAGCGTGTTCCGGCGAACCAAGACATCGGCAAATCATGGTATCGGCCAACCATTCATTCTATGTAGCGTTATTCGGCGAAACGTGCTGTCGTTAAATAATGGTTTCGACTAATAGTTTTTTCGTATTACCGTTCGTCGGTGAACCATGCTTTCTGTAGACAGTTATATCGTTCAAGGGTAATTCGATATACCGTACGGGACTCGTTTTTTTACCGTAGTTTGTCCGAGCTTGTCTTCGTTGTAATTTGTTTTTATTTCTTAAGCCTGCAATACATGTTGGCCAAGCTTAAGCCTGCAATACATGTTGGCCAAGCTTAGACCAACGCGAGCCTAGACAAATGGACACAAGGCAAGCGCTACTGTCTAGACGTTCGGCAAGTTTGAAGGAAGCCGATGCAAATGGCCAATGTAGACGAGTTTTGAGGAGACGCCCACATGTTGGGCGCTGTCAGTTTTTATTGTGCATTGAAACAATATGGACCACGACGTGGAAATTATCTTCGCCGCTGCTATTTATTTAATGAGCGCTTACAAAAAAAAACTCCAAAAACTTAAATACATCGTCATTGGTAGAAAGCGACATTTTGTACGAATCATAGAGAAAGGTATTAAGCATAGAGAAAAGTAAATAAGTAGAGTAGTATTTTAAGGTACGTATGCACTATGCCTACAACAATGGACGTCAACCGCATACTAGCGTAGCGCGCGGGCAAACATGTGAACACCATTGGCCGAGCGCGCGCGAGCGCCTTTGATTTGTGCAGAAAAACCGACACCGCTCCGAAGTGAGGCAAGTGATCGCGAGCGACTGCAAGTTGTGACAAGCTACGTCAAATGAGGTCTATACACGTTGGCGCTTGTCATACTCAACCAACCTAGGCAAGTGACACCGAGCGATAGCAAGACAAGGCAAATATACCGAATACATGTTTGTATTGGCCTTCACTCGACAACGCTCGGCCAACGTGTATTGCAGGCTTTAGGTTGTGTGATATTGTTTTTTTATTAGGTATGGGTCGTTACGTGGTTTTCGCGAAACGTAACGTAACTAGTTACTTCGAACGCGTAACCTGTTTTGGTAACAGGTGATTTTTCATATTCTATTCGGTGATTCGACATGGTGATTTTATCAAAGTATTACAGTTATTAGCGAAACGAAAATACAAAACGGTTAAATTACGTTACGTAAGCTTTAAGTTTTTTGAACGGATAAGTTTTTGTAACTGACGTAATCTAAACAAATAATCTAAAAAAATATTATAATTGGATAATTGTTTTTGCACTTTTTAGTTTTTTTTTTCTCTATTTACACAATTTACGTTTTAATATTTTAACACTATTTAGTTTTTTTTTTCTCTATTTACACAATTTACAGTTTTAATATTTTAACACTATTTAGTTTTTTTTTTCTATTTACACTATTAACACTATACAAAAATATTACAAAAACATGCATGGAAGTCCCTTTCGCAATAAATAATTACTTATTAAAGCAATATTTACGAACGAACTAAACAAATTTTACTTGTCAAAGTAAACATAAACAAATACCAATTTCATATTAGTGTTCGTACGCCGCCCGTCGAAGGTTTATAATAATGATCAATCTAAACTAATCTCTAAAGCCTAAGTAATACGTATGAAAATCAAACGCATCACAATCAGAACTATTTATTGTTAGTAAGTTGGCGACTTGGCACGTGCATGTTCGGATTAGTTCGGATTTCATCGTGTCATCACTTGTGATTTCGGGAACTCTCGGCTCGCTTTGCCGATCAGTATAAATAACTAGTAAGATCACATATTACGCGCGAAGAAGTGACATGCGCTGGCAACATAGTTTTGTTTCGTTTCTCGTTTCTCATTCGATCACTGCATTGTAATGTAACTGGTTACAAAAATCACGTGATTATCTGTGACTCGAAACTAGTTAACCGGTTACATGCCCTGTAACCAGTTATTGTAACTAGTGACGTTAAATAACGCCCATACCTATTTTTTATGTAGCTGTAACTTTGATTGTACGCTGTTTGTGGTGATTTTTTTTATTAGCATGCAGGTACCGTATGTGTATAGTTGTTTGAGATTTAATAACTTGGTTTTTTCAAATAGTGTTTTAGTTGGAGTAAGGTATTGATAATGGTATAATGTTTTTATAATTTTGTTCTGGGTTCGTTGTAAAGGCATTAGGATAGTTTTTGCGGCAGATCCCCATATTTCAATGAGGTACTCGAGATGTGATTTTACTAATGAGTTATAAATAATAGTACGTATTTTCCTTGGAATACAATTTGAGATTTTGCGTAATGATGCTAGTAATGACACTAATTTAGATTTTACATGTTCGATGTGCAGTTTCCATGTGAGTTTGTCGTCTACCCTCAGACCGAGATATTTTTCGTTGCTCGATCTTTTTATTATGTCATTATTTATAGTAAGAGGCAGAAAGTCTGGTAGTGGTTTGTTTTTTGCCGTAAAAATCATGTATGTCGTTTTGGATGTGTTTATTGTAAGTAAATTGTATTTAAGCCACTCACCGAGTATACCAAGATCTTTTTGAGCATTCGTTATATTAGTATGGATAGACTTATCGAAATAAAAGAGGCATGTGTTATGTAAGTGAGGCACCCTATCTTGTTTATATTATTTATATAGATTAAGAACAGTAACGGACTTAAAATTGAGCCTTGAGGACAGCCGTATGGTACGTTTTTTATGGAACTAGTGAATTTATCTATTTTAACTACTTATTGTCTATTATATAAATAAGATGTAAAAATTTCTAGGGCTTTATCTCTGACTCCTATGTTGTTTAATTTCTGGAGAAGTTTGTGGTGTCGAATGCTTTTTTTAAATCAATAAACACCCCTAATACAACATCCTTTTGATCTATGTGCGTTTTGATTTTAGTTACCAAGTCTACTGTAGCTGTAAGAGTGCTAGATTTCGAACGAAAGCCGTATTGTTCGTCGATTAGGAATTCTTTCTCAAGGAGGTATGCATTTAGACGGCAGTACAAAACACGCTCAAATATTTTTGATAATACAGGTAAAACTGACACGGGTCTGTAGTTACCTGGATCAGTCCTGCTGCCCGATTTGTAAATAGGGCTGACTTTGGCAACTTTAAGCGTGTTCGGAAAAACGCCGCGCACCATATGTTCGTTTATGCAGTTCGTTAATTTCGGAACAATTATATTTTTGAGGCATTTTATCACCTTGGTACTGATACCATCTATCCCAGTACTTGTATTACTATCCAGACCGTCAATTATTTTTGAAATTTCGTCCTCAGTGCAAGGAGTGAGTTTACTCAGAGTTTCGTCGTGTGAGTGGTTGTGTTCGTACATAAGAATGTTGTCATCGTTTGCGTGATACATAACGGGTATTTTGTCAGCTACTTCCTGGCCTATTGATGAGAAAAATGAGTTAAATAAATTACATATTGCGTTACCTTCAGTTATAGGTCCTGAGCTCGACATTAGTTTCGGAGGAGCACTGCTTTCTTTGATTTTATTTAGGGCTAAGTTATTAATAAGTTTCCACATCTTTTTCGGTTGATTGTTATTGTTGTAGAATAGATCGTAATAGTATTTTTTTTTGTGTGTCTTGATCAGGTTTTTTACTGCGTCTCGTTGTTTGGAAAAGGTTTTCTGTATGTTTTCGTCTTCTGGGTAACATTTTGTCTGTTGCCATAGATTGTTACGTAAGTTTATCGAATCAGTAATAGTTCGGTTTATCCAATCGTTTTGAGGTGGATTTAGAATTTTTGTCTTGTCGGTTTTGTTGTTATTTACATGTTTTGTGATAAACTGTTCGAGGTGATAGTACTCATTTTCTTCATTTATGTAGTTATCTGTTAGTGCGTCGTTATATAATTTTTCATAATTTATTGCTATGTATTGGATTTTTTTATTTTTTTTGTGGCTTTAGACTGCCTATTTCCAAATATATCTGGTTATGGTCAGACAAGCATGACTCGATTATGGAAAAATTAAATGAGTGGGTACTTATCGACGGGTCCTACGTATACTGGTGTAACCCGCAAAACAGCGAAATACGTTTTTTTGCACCAAAAGCCTTAAAATTACCTTAACTTTATATTCTGTAAAAATTATATTAAATTATCAAGTAATTTCAAAGATACAAACTTGTAAACTAATATAAGTGACATTATTTTCAGCCACACGACCATCTACACTGATATAAGTCACTTGCACCAGTGTAGGTAGTCGCGTGCGCCGCGACTCGTCAGCACAAGTGTCATTTACTCTAGTATGCGCGCGACTACGGAGTCGGGAGCACGTTAAACACTGGTATAACTGCGATGCGTTTAAGTTTACGTATTCATTTATTAAAAACTATTCAGATTTTGTTTGTCTTGAGTAAGTAGTGGTAAGAAGTCACAACAATGAAGCGCTCACGAGGTCAATTATAATAGATTTCAATCAAATAATGATGTAGTAAAATAAACACTCCAGAAAATTACAAAGGTAAGTATTAATTGATATTTTAAAATAGTATAATGATATTCTTTGTATTGTTTGTGTTGTGTAAGTTTATACTACATATACTATATTTTTTTCAGCTTTCTTCGTAAATCGTAAAAGTGGTATCTTTCGTCTGGGGCCGCCACCAAAACTATTTAAAGCAGACAGACCATTTTACTTTGCACTCAGAGATAGGTCGCTGACTCTATTTAGTGAAGTTATAACTCAATCTTAAAATCAATTAAGACATTGTACTTATGTTTAATTACTCAATATTATTTATTACTAGCTGTACCCGGCATGCCTTGCAATGCAATTTTTTCTACCTAGCACCTGCCTACTACCAACCTGCCTACTACCTACCTACTACCACTTAGGGGTATGAAAAATAGATAGTAGCCGATTCTCAGACCTACTGAATATGCATACAAAATTTCATAAAAATCGGTCAAGCCGTTTCGGAGGAGTATGGTAACTAACATTGTGACACGAGAATTTTATATATTTATTATGTATATAGCAGTTTCGAATTTCCAGATTTTGAAGTATTTTATTTATGTGTAGTGTATGTAATTTTTCATTTAAATACGGGTAAGAAAAAGTATACGTAATAAATAATACTCTAAAATCTAATTTACCATCTATTTTCTACTTTATTCTTTCATAAGAAACTATGCCAATAAGAGTTTATTTATATTTTTTAAACGTTATATAAGCTATTTTATTTTTAAATATTCACGGACTGACAGAGACCTCACAAATGTAATTTGGTCTGCATATTGCCAAGTCATATGGAACCTACACACTAGCAAAATGATTATACTTTTTTTTCAGTATTGTTATGTTGTGATTACACTATATTATATTATTACGATAAATATTCGTCACAAATCGATATTTCGTTAAGTGCTGAATCTGCATGAAGTATATTATGTTACTGTAAAGGCCCGAACTACGGTTAATCCTTAGATTTACCAGTAAAACTTAAGATTTACCAATTCTTAATGGTAAATGTCCGAAAAAGTTTGCGATTCGTACTTTTACCACCATTCTCTTGATAAATCTTAGGATTTACATTAAAGGACGGTAAATGTTGAAAAAAACAAACAAACAAACCAACATCTACCAGCTGGTAGATGGTATCTATAAATAGCACGCAATTGTTAATAAAGATACTCCGCCCCTAAGATGACCCACTGACCATGTCGGTTCTATACTAAGTCGAGGGATTGATATGCGCTCGATTTCGGTGCTCACGAGATGATTTTTTTACCAAGTGAATGATGGTAAAAGTCCGAATCACAAACTTTTTGGCCTGTCTGTATCTGAAAGTAATAAAACTTTGAGTTTGTCTTGACATTCATATCAAGATATATTAACATCAAAATAACAACACCTATTAAGCATAGGTCTGGAAAAGTCATTTGTTTTAAATAAACTTCTGTTTTGTATTTTTAATGTTTTTATTTCATTTCCTGCCACACCCATTCAAATATTTGAGGTTAATAACAATGCAGAAAACTGTTGCAAGTAGTTTTCTAGTACTGAGTAAACTGTTGTAAGTGTTTAAAAATCGATAAAAGCAGATGTTATTGTTAATATTGTAACCTCATATTAATCAGTAGATTGGAAATAGCATGTTAAAAGAGTAAAAGCCTTAAATTTTCCTTTATTATAAGTATAAGCAAGTACACTATATACTGGTATAAGTGGCCACTTGTATCAGTTTACAGGTTTTGCCATAGTAAAGAAAACAAGCTACATCAATGCAAGTGACGTTATTTTCCAAAGTATAAAAAATTAAGAAAAACCAATAATGCAATCTTTTTCCTTAGAGATTCAAATATAAGATATCAAAATTTCAAGTATTTCCATTAGTTTATGACAAAATTACAAGCTTTAGAACCTTTGAACCGCTCTCCTGAACAGTTGTGTTTTTGCACTTGTACTAGTATACGTAGGACCCGTCGTTATGTTTGTGCAAACATGATCCAGTATAGATTTTGTGGTCGAGGTTTCACGTGTACTGTATAGGCCGTCAATTTTGTTCAGTATTTGATATCCGTTTCCTTTGATTTCGTTCAGGTATTTAGTGACGTGGTTGTCCGCGTTGAGGAGATCGATGTTGAAGTCGCCAAATACAATTGCTCTTCTTCTCTGCTCCAACTGTGCGGAATACGTCGTTAAGAAATCATTATTGTTTGAATCACCTGGTTTATAAATCACTCCGATGTTTAGCGATAATTTTTTTATATGTATCCACAAGTAGTGGTTTCCATTTTCGCATAATTATTCCGTTACGTCGTATTGTATTGAGTCGTGTATATAAATTGATACCCCTCCACCTTTTCGTGTTTTCCTATAGTTGTAAACATGCTTGTAGTTTGGCAACTGATATAATTTTGCATCGGCTTCAGAATTAATCCAGGTCTCTGTAAATACTAATAAGTGGGTAGTTTTTGGTATCGCCCTAATAATACATTTGATTTCATCGAGCTTACCAGTTTTGCGAATACTTCGTAAATTAGCATAAAAAAATCTGAGTGATGATGAGTGTAAGGGTATATCTTCATATTTTTTAATGATTTGATGGTTTAGTTTATCTGTGTGTTTTCCATTGTGTTGTGAACCTCTTTCGAGTTTTTTTGGTTAGTAATAATTGTAGGTTTTCCTTTTATATATTTAATGGTAAGGTCTTTTTCCCCGTCTTCTATACGTTTTTTAAGTTCTCCTTTTATAGATTGTAAATATTGCTTTTGAGTTAGGGTTAAATCTGTGTAAATTTGTATATTCTCGGGTAGCTTACTTTTTGTCCGGAACAAGTATTTAGGTGTTTCTGTATTGGTAAAACATACTTTGATGGGCCGATTCATGTTTGTGATATATTTTCCCAATCTTGTGGTTTTAATTGGCTTCGGACACTCCTCATACAGTGTGGTTAGTACTTTGTTTACTTCTTCGTAATCGTACTTTTGTCGTGCGTTATAGTTCTTGTCACTTTTTTCCGTTATACCCACCATTATGATATTTTTCTCGCGTTCACTTCGATCCTTGAGTTCTAGGATGAGGTTTTCGTGATGTAAGAAGGGTGATTTGTCGGATGTACTTTCGATATTTGGCTGGTTTTTTATTTGGAGAATTTCATTTTCTATACGTTTAAGTTTGTCTTCAGTTATTGCATTGTTGGATTTAATAGTTTTAATTTCGGTATTTATTTCATCAAATTGTTGTTTAAAGTTTTCTGTGTTTGCTTTTATCACTTTAATTTCTTGTTTGATCTCACATATTTCTTCTCGGATGAGGTTCAGGTTTTCTTTTTGAGTTCTTCCAAATTCCTCCAGAAACTTCATAATGTCTGTGCGAAAGTTAGCAAAGTCTGATTTTTAGTCTATTTCTTCAGTGCGCTCTTTTCGTTTTCTCTGACAGATGTTGGTTTGGTATTCATTGTCACGAAGTGTAGATAAGTTCGGTACTGACCCGCCACCGCTCTCGCTTCCGCTTGTTAACATGCCACTAGGCGGTGTTTTCTGTCGGCTCATTGCGTTGCTAGTCCGCGCAGGTGCGAGTGCGATGCCACTAGTTTTCTCTCTTTACTCTTGAGGTGAGCGAGCTGCGTACTCGCCGGCGCTGTGCGATGTACCACCAGAAGGATAATGACTTTAACACTTAAGGATTGGTTTTGAATGCGGTAGATGTATTAGAATTTAATATTTTTGCAATAATAAGCGAAACACGTCTGCTCCCAACAAGCACGCGAGGCTACCTTTAAGCTAAGTTAAGGTTACAATCGTCAAGTTACATGTTGGCAGCTCCTGCAATTACAGGAAGATTGTGGCACAGAAGGCTTGCACATATAAACAGCCAAGATATGAACAAAATGAGGAGTGGCATTGTGGATGATTTATCTTATGATGGTACATTCAACATAACAAAAGCAGAATGTTCCATTTGTTGTGAGGGAAAACAAATGAGATTTCCATTTACTCATGTCGGTGAAAGAAATACAGAAACATGTTATCGGATACACAGTGATTTGTGTGGACCGATGGAGGTGAAATCGTTAAATGGCAGCAGATACTTTATGCTATTTGTAGATGATTATAGTAGAATGACCTTTATCTATTTCCTCAAACAGAAAAATAAAGCTTTAAGTAAATTCAAAGAGTTCAAATCTATGGTAGAAAACCAACAAGGAAAGAAAATAAAGTTTTTTTTTTTTTTTTTTAATCTTATTTTATTTAGGGGCTTTTATCAAAGATATGTCAGCCCCATCGTACCCTTTTACATAAATTTACTACTTAAAGATATAAGTTTCTATATTACAATCTATATATTTTAATATTATTTAGTAGTTATTCGTGGAGGACCAAAACTAAATGGCACAACTTTTTAATAATCACCGAAGATGGTCTAGATAATATAGTTTGGATTATGCCTACATCAAATTTATTTATTTTAAAATCCTTCACGAATAACTCACGCTCCGCTCTGTTCCGCGCACACTCCATCAGCAAATGTTGAACATCTTCGATTTGATCGCAAACTGTGCAATTAGGAGAGTTAGCCTTTTTCATAAGAAATGCGAATTTTGCTGACGGATAGTGCCCAGATCGGAGCCTTAATATCAACTTAACATAGTTCCTATCTAATTTTGTGTTCTCAAACTAGGGAACGTGAGATGGCTGACCTTGGATGCTTTTGTACCAGATGCCTTTATCAACAGAAATTTTGAAAAAATAATTTTTCCAAGAATTAAAGCATGCCAATTCAAATTTTGTTGTATATTCCCAGTAATCAGGTATATAATAAATTATACATCCGTCCACTACCGCTGATTTGGATATACGGTCAGCCTCCTCGTTACCGCTTAGTCCAATATGCGCTGGAACCCATTGCAATCTACATTCTATATTTTTATTGTTAAGTATATTTATAAGTTTTAAAATATCATACGCTATCGATGTACCTCTGCTGTAGCCAGAGGCACATTGAGCGATATGCTGGAGTGCGCTTTTGCTATCCGAAAAAATTACTACTTTATTTAAATTTTGATTTAAGACGTAATTAACTGCTTTGTAAATTGCTATGAGCTCCAACGACATAATGGATATATCACAATTAATTTTATATCCAAACCTGTTCCCTAAACTTTGGTCAAATAACCCTGCTCCTTGTCCCTGGGCACTTTTAGCTGCATCAGTGTAAATTTTATGCCATCCGAAATACATAATGTTCAGTTCTGCTACAATATCATTCAGTAGCACATTAGGGTTGTAATTACGTTTAGCGGTGTTTAGGCTTTTTAGATCAATTTTAATATTTTTTTGAATATAGGATGTCCAGATTTCTAAACTAAACATTTTTAGATATTCTGATGCTGTGATTTCTAAATACCTAACGTCATTGTACACTTTCACAAGTAATGGTACTTTTTTGTTTTGCCAATAAGAAGTACGACAAAAGTCACTCAGATCGGATATAAGATTAATTGTGACATTATTTGACCACGATCGACTTTTCAGACAGTATTTATATGCTAAATATTTTCTTCTTAAATATAAAGGTGGGATACATAAATCTGATTCCATTACGTGAATAGGAGAGCTTTTAATGTAGCCTCCTATTATTCGTAAGGCCTGATTTTGCAGTTTGTCCAGTTTCGATAAATGTGTATTGGCACTGCAGTCATAGAGAAACGAACTATAATCCAGTCGACTTCTAATTAAGGAGATGTATAGTTTACGTATATATTTAGTATGTATACCCCAAGAGCTCCCCGTTAATAGCTTTAATATATTCAAAAATTTTGAGCATTTCCGGATTGTTTCATTTATGTGTTTACTCCAACGTAAACTTTGATCCAACCACATACCTAAATATTTAGTGCATGGTGAAAATGTTATCGACTGCTCATTTATTTTAAGAGAAGGTAGTATTCTGCGTCTGCGTCTGCTAAATACACAGTATGTAGACTTATTGGGAGATAATTCGAGACCGAGTTCGGCTAAGGACTTAAAAATATGATCTAACGCATTTTGAACGTTCATTTCGCATTTCATAATGTCTCTATCCTTAACATATATAACGAAATCATCTGCATATTGTGACACTACTACTGTATTAAGGTGTTGTTGACATATTTTATATGTAATTAAATTGAATAGTAGCGGAGATAAAGGGTCGCCTTGCGCTAAACCTTTATTACTCCATCGATCTGTTATTAAATCACTGACTTCTGTTTTAATTTTTAGATGTCTCTCATTCAAAAATGACCATATATAGGTACAAAATTTGAAGTTCATCCAGAACTTTGCCCACTACATCAACTGATACGTTATTATATGCATTTTGAATATCTAAGAAACACGCTACCGTAGGTAAATTCATTAAAAAGCCATTTTGTATGTAAGTAACTAAGCGACTCAAGGAGTCTATACAGGACATTGATTTTCTAAATCCAATGTTGAGTGAAGATAAAATTTTTTCTTTCTCAGTGTACCATTCTAAACGTCTTACTAACATTAGAGGAAAGTCACCAAATATGGAATACCATTTTGTTTTTGGGATATAAAAAAAAAACTTCATATAAATTAAATCAGTTTAATGTTTTTACTAATCAGTCATACATTTATATGTAGTAATTAACAGCCTTTAATCAAATATATTAATTATCAAATTAAAATCTAACACAAAAAACAATATCACAAATGAGTAACCAAATATGGAATAGGTACCCATATATGGAATATAAGCATAAATCAACATAACAATAACAAAAATTGTTTTTTTTGTTTGTTTCTCTTCGCAGTTTTCTTCTTATTCTTTGTCTTGACTAGTTTACTTTCTTTTTCTTGTCTTTTCATATTTTTATTTTCTAAATCATTTTCGTAGGGAGAAGATGTTATGACTGCTGCTACAGCAGCTTGTCTTCTTCTGCTAGATACTTTTCTTCGTTTTTCGTTTGGTTGATTGCGAACCGGACATTCTAAAAACAAACATTACATATATTTTTAAAGAAATAATAGTAAGTCTCTATCATATGAAATATTAAGACCTAATTATGGAATTCCATAATTAGACACCGACGACTGTCCATATTTGGATTTTTATACTAGTTCATACTCTTCTAAATATTTTTTCAAGTCACAATATTTTAATGACAAAAGATCAGAAAATGGTGATATAAACATAATACCGATATACTAAATAGTATAACACTTATGTATACAAACATAACAGCTGGTAATACTCATATATTACTTACCTTTAAAATTTTCTGCACGACAACAAAACAAAACACGCCTGCCACACGTGAAGCGTTCGCGCAAATGACTCGATGGTGTGGATGCGATAGTTAGTAGACCGAATGAAACAGAAGATGGTCGAGTGTTGCGTTTCATACTTATAGTCTTAGAGAAATGAAGGTATTCCATATTAGGATACTATTTCATATTTGGTGACTTTCCTCTAAATGAAATGTTTTACATAAACATGAAATCAGGGATATGGGTCTTAATTTAGGATCTGTAGCTGAATTATTCGCTTTAGGAATCGGTATTATCTGGATATTGCGCCACTGAATAGGTACAATACTTGAGGTGAAGATTTTATAATATATATGTAGTAAATATGTTTTTGCTGAGGTGGGAAGATTATAGATCATGGAATAAGAAATACCGTCCTCACCAGGTGCCGAATCCTTTTTTTTTAAACAAGTTTGTAATTCCTGAATATTAAAATCACACTCTAAGGTTTCATTTTTGGATACAAATGTAGGTGTTTTGTTTGTTACATAGTCAGGAGTCAGTGACCTTAATAATTCATTTTGTTTATCGATAGGAGGATAGCTGGAAGATTGTTTATAACCCTTTATCCACCGCATACGTCGCCACATATCATAAACTGACACTGCATTGTCAATGGAATCACAAAATCCCTGCCAACCCAATGATTTCGCTTTGTGACATGCTACATGAAATTCTTTAATTTTAACTTCTAATTTAGATAAGTTATCAGGGGTAGGATTACGCCGAAAATTTGCTAGACATAACCTTCGTTGTGCAACAATGTGAGATAATTCAGGTGTCCAATAATTTTTAGGTTTGAATTCTTTTGCGGGTTTAGAACTAAATTTTATGAATGGTATGCACTTATCAGCGGCAATATTTATTTGGTTTATGAAAAAATCATACATTTCCTGAACATTTGTGTCGTCGCACTGCACAGCAAACCTTTTAGATAGAAATTCCCTATATTCTTTCCAGTCTGCTTTTTTGTAATTTCTTTTTATATGTATAGTAAAATCATCAGGTATTTTGATGATCATTTTAATTATTAGGTGATCACTACCAAGGTTTTCATTGAGTACTTTCCAGTCAAATTTAATTGCGATATCAGATGTAGCAAATGATATATCCGGTGAAGTTTTTTGCAATGTCCCATTAACTAGTTTAATTCTTGTAGGTGAGCAATTATTAAGTGAAATTAAGGAATTCTCAAGCGATGAATCCATTATTTGAGTGCCTCTTGAGTCGGTTTTGATAGACCAGTTAGAGTGATGACCGTTGAAGTCACCGGCTATTAAAGTTTTATTTGAGAAATGAGAAAAAATTTGGTCCCAGTCCAAAGGTTGTGTACCGACTGAAGATGGACAATAAAGTGCAACAACATTTTCTAAATCTTTACAATTAATTAATTTAACACTAACTACTTCTATACCTGAATTTAAAACCTGAAAAAAACTTAAATGTGATCGGATGGATTTATGAATGAAAATAGCAACTCCGCCGTAGGAATCATATCTGTCTTTTCGATAGATGTTATAGCCACTTACATTTAAGTCCATTTCATTATCTAACCATGTTTCGCTTAGGATGGCTATATGATTTTTTTCTTGATATAATAATTCTGTAAATGAAATCATTTTGGGTCGCAGAGATTGTGAGTTCCATTGAACAATGTTGATCCCTATATGTTTGTCCATATTATCCATTTGTAAAGTTGATAATTTTATCTAATCAATTTCCTTTTAGTAGACAGCTCAATACAATTTTCTTTATTTTTTCATATATGTTTTTAACGACATAACACATTGACGACCTATGTAGTAGACTAGGGAAATTCGTATTTGTTTTAAATAGAATAACTCACGTGGCTGGCTTAAATGCAGCACTATGTGCCTATCACGGCTACGTATCTTCAGTTCTGCGATATGGCATTATAATATGGGGTAATTCATCTGAAGTAAGTAAAGTCTTTCGAGCCCAAAAAAAGTGTATAAGGTCAATGACCAAAGCTCAACCGTTAGATAGTTGTGTCCCTCTTTTCAAAAGACTTAAAATATTACCACTGCCAGCCTTATACATATTTGAATTGTGTATCTTTGTACATAAAAATATCAATATTTTTCAAACACATAATGACGTAGTAACTAGGAAAAGTAGAAATATACACAAATTGCATGCACCCCGACAAAGAATTGCTCTATTTTCCAATAATGTTTACTGCATGGCAATTCGAATTTACAATCAGCTTCCAAACGTTTTTAAAAATCTGAATTTTATGACATTTAAAAATAAATTATTCGAATTTCTATTATATAAGTCCTACTACTCAATAGATAATTACTTAAACGAAAAATTTGACACAAAATTAAAATTAGACCTAGACTATAAGCTTTAATTTCTGATAATTTTGAAAATGTATTGACTTATTTAATGATTTTAAAACTTGACATTATTATTATTAAGAACCTGACAATTGTTATAATTATTTCTTAAGCTATAAACTCTTTAGACATTGTACTCATATTATTTTCTATCAAATAAATTAATTACTGTTTCGAACATTTGTACGCTGGAAACGGCAGAATATTATGGACATTATATTTATTGTATAAGACCTTGTAATAACAATATTCTAATAAATAAATTTATTATTATTATTATTATTAAACAACAATAGCAACTTTTCTTCAAATGTTCCTTCTGATGTGAATATTTTCTTCATTTTAATTAGGAATTTCATAAAATCAAATCTTTCAAGTAATTCTTCATCTTTTTGGTAGTCTTTTTCTACAGTTTGTGTTGGAAAACTGTCAAAATTGTCCTTTTCAGTCGATCTATCTGCGAGAAATTGGTTTTTCTTCCCTTGCGTATGTTTGGTTTCCTTTTCCTCAGGTGACTTCTTTGTGGTGTTTTTTTTCAATTGTATTTCCCTTCCTTCCTTCTCCTGAGCAATGTGTGTAGATGTCTCCGGGCCACGATTTTGTAGGGAATTGATAAGTACGCTACTATATGTTTGAGATTCATTTAGTGAACTTGTAGTAGGCGACGGCTTTTGCAGCATATTTTGAGAAATAGCGTCTTCTCGTTGTTTTTCAAGGAGCAGCTGAAGTGCTTTTCTGTAGGGTACCTGCTCTGTGCTCATGATATTTCTTATATATTTTTCTTTTAAAAATAGGGGACATTTTTTGTCTAGTACAAAGTGATTTCCTTTACAGTTTAAGCACGATATGTTACTTGTATCACAATTCTCGTGGTTCCCGCCACATTTGGGACATATTTTCTTTTTTATTGGGCAGTATTTTACTACATGTCCGAATTGCCAGCATCCAGAGCACTGGGTCACGGGGAACACGTACGGTTCAACTGTTAAACGGCAATCATACGCATAAACATGTGATGGGAGGTTGTTACTTTTAAAGCATACTCTAATGGATTCACAGTCAACCCATTTATTCTCCGAGATAACGCGTCTCAGCCGCTTGACGGATACTATCTCTGTAGTACATTCCAAAATATCAATTATTTCCTGTTCTTTTAATTCTAGGTCCACCCCTTTCACCACACCGTAGGATAGGGACATCTCATTTATTAACTGGCATCTCCAACCCATATCTTTAAATTTTTGGCATTCCATTAATTTTGTGGCATCTTCTTTGTTTTGAAATTGAATTAAAACTTTGTTAAAACTTTTATATTTTATTCTTGTAACATTCTTAATATTTTCAAATCTTAATAATCGTGCAAAAGCCATTTGTTTAGGTATATTTTCTAAAGAAGTGACACACACTTCGTGGATGGCAAAGTTATTTATTTCATCATCTTTTTTTTCCGAATCTACCCTCAATTTATTTTGTGACTCTGCAGAATTACTTCTAATAAATCTTTTAGGTTTTCTCCTACTCACAGTAATAAAGTCATCGTCGTCATTACAATCATCTTTTCGCTCTTTTCTCTTCTCAGTTGTTCTTTTTTCATTTTCTTTATGTATTTCAACTTGCGTAATTTTAGGATCCACAGATTTGTCATAGTCTTTTTCACAATTCAGTAATATTTCCAAATCACTTCCATCTTCGTCTTCTCCACTCTCCATTTTAGATTGTAACAATATATTATTTAGTTTAACTATTCGCGAAAATAACGAACACAACAGCGGATCGGTAAACTCGACAGTACGCTACGATTTCGCGACAGCGACTGTGGAAAATAAAGATATTTCACAAAGATAATGGACTTGAATACTGCAGCAAAGAATTTGAGTTTTTTTTTTTTTTTTTTAAAGCAATGTGGTATAAGTCACCAGAAAACCAACAGCTATACGCCTGAACAAAATGGTGTTTGTGAAAGGGCCAATCGCACAGTGGTTGAGAAAGGAAAATGTCTTTTGTATGATGCAAAGTGAATCTGCTCCAGATGAAGAGGTTGATATATTCTACGATGACGTAATAAAAGCCCTCGAAGATACACCGTGCCACTATTCCACCATAATCGGTGACTTTAATGCCAAAATCGGTATGCCCCTCACCAACGAGAAGTGCATCGGAAAATTCGGTTTGGGACTACGCAACAACCGCGGGCAAACCCTGGTAAACTTTCTTGAGCAGAAACATCTATATGCTATGAACACATTTTTCAAAAAGCGGATCGCAAGAAAGTGGACTTGGGCAAGTCCAGATGGAAACACCAAAAACGAGCTAGATTACATCATCAGTTCGCATAAATACGTCGTAGAGGATGTATCAGTCTTATCCCATTTCAAAACAGGTAGTGACCATAGACTTGTAAGAGCCACATTCAAATTTAACTTAGCTAGAGAAAGAGCAATGATGGTAACATCCCAAACAAAGTATGACAAGCAGGATGTAGGTTTTCTTGGAGACCAATTTCAAATAGATTTAAAAAACCAGTTTGATGCATTAGATCACATAAATTTAGACGTAAATACAATAAATCAGCAACTTAGTAAAATTTTAAAAGAAACAGCAAACAATCATTTAGGTTCAGTAACCAGAAAAAACAATAAATTATCCCCAGAAACCCAAGCTCTAATAGAAAACAGAAGACTCATGAAGCAAAACACAGCTACAGATCATAAACAGATTTTAGACGCAAATAAGAGAGTACATAAAGCTATTAGAAAGGATATTAGAAAATATAACACAGACATTATTATTAATACAATAGAAAAATATAGAGGGCCAAAAGTATTTCAGCGAAAATTAAAGTTAGGTAAAAGTCAAATAATAAAGTTAAAAGATAAAAATGGTAATTTAGTGACAAATAAGCAAGAAATTTTAAGAGTAGTTGAGGAGTTCTATGGGAAGCTATATGCGTCAAGATCTGCAGATTCCATAACATCAGGAGAAAACCCCATGTTATCAGTACCATCCCAACCAAGTACTGAGAGTTTACCACCAATCCTAAACTCTGAAGTAGAAAGGGCACTACAATAAATGAAAAGTGACAAATCTCCTGGTCAAGATGGTATTACGGTAGAGCTGCTCCGAGCAGGTGGCTTACCAGTACGTCAAGTTCTTGTAGAACTCTTTAATCAGGTTTTGTATAGAGCCCACACACCAGATTCGTGGAAAAACGCCATAGTAACCATCATTCACAAAAAGGGAGACAAAGCATTAATTAATAACTATCGACCTATAAGCCTTCTTTCCCAAATTTACAAACTTTTTGCTAAAATCATCTGCAATAGATTAACGAGACAGCTCGACGATTACCAGCCATCTGAGCAAGCCGGATTTAGAGGTGGGTATTCGACAG
Organism: Autographa pulchrina; assembly: GCA_905475315.1. Classification (NCBI taxonomy): domain Eukaryota; kingdom Metazoa; phylum Arthropoda; class Insecta; order Lepidoptera; family Noctuidae; genus Autographa; species Autographa pulchrina. Next base: position 4,405,545 of record FR997761.1, on the reverse strand, counting down.
TTGACCATATCCACACGGTGAAGCAGTTAATGGAGAAGAGTCAGGAGTTTAACCAGCCCTTGTGTATGGCCTTCATCGATTTTGAGAAGGCTTTCGACAGTGTCGAGCACTGGGCTGTGTTTAACGGTCTTCATCGCTGCTTCATCGATTCACAATATGTTGACGTCCTCCGCGAACTCTACACTTCCGCAACAATGCAAGTGAGACTGCATGATTTGACAGACCCTATTCCACTCGAGAGGGGTGTGAGACAGGGTGACACGATTTCACCCAAGCTTTTTACCACTGTCCTAGAGGACGTCATTAAAATGCTTAACTGGGACTCACGTGGAATTAAGATCAATGGAGTATACCTGTCTCACCTTAGGTTTGCAGATGATCTGGTTCTTTTTGCCGAAAATTCTACCGATCTCCAAAGCTTGATAAAAGATCTTTCGGATGCTTCCTTAAAAGTGGGTTTAAGGATGAATATGTCCAAGACCAAGGTGATGTCAAACGTCTCCAGCACTTTCAATCCAATTACGGTTGGAAATGAAGTCCTGGAGACTGTAGATAGCTACGTGTATCTTGGTCATATTCTATCTTTTAGCAAGGAACATCAGCTTAAGGAGATTTCCAGACGCGTACAACTTGGATGGGCAGCGTTCGGGAAGCTGGACGACATAATGAAGTCACGCCAAATTCCACAATGCCTTAAAACTCGTCTCTTTAACCAATGCGTCCTGCCCACTATGACCTACGGTGCCGAGACATGGACGCTCACACATGAGGCTGTGCATAAGATTAAAGTAGCACAGAGAGCCATGGAGCGCGCTATGCTCGGCATCAAACTTCAAGACCGAGTCCGTAATGTGGATATCCGAAAACGAACCAAAGTTCGAGACGTCGGTACCACAATAATGGGGCTGAAATGGAGCTGGGCAGGCCATTTGGCCAGACGAAGTGACGGCAGGTGGACTAAGGCGGTGACAGAATGGTGGCCAAGGCAAGGCAAAAGAAGCGTCGGTCGTCCGGGAGCAAGATGGGTCGACGACATAGTTAAAGTCTCGGGTCGAGTCTGGATGAGGCTGGCACAGGACCGTAGAAAATGGCACGAAAAAGGGGAGGCCTATGCCCAGCAGTGGGAGGACAAGGGCTGTGGATGATGATGATGATGATGATGCAAAGTTAGACAAGAGATTTTGGGCGGAAGCGGCCAATACAGCTGTTTATTTGAAAAACAGGTCTATTGTGTCTGGAATACCTAAGACTCCCTATGAACTGTGGCATGGATCAAAACCTGACCTGAGTCACATCAGATTGTTTGGAAGCAAGGTGATGGTACATGTTCCCAAGGAAAAGCGTCTCAAGTGGGATAAAAAGGCCACACAGCATATACTAGTTGGATATGGAGTGAATGTGAAAGGATATAGATTGTATAATCCTTCAAAAAATACTATTATTACCAGCAGGGATGTTATTGTGATGGAAAGCGAGACAGGTGATAATGCAACCAGCCAGGAGGCAATATGGATACCAGATGACGAGACAGCACAGAATAATGTGGAAACACTAGAGATCAGCGTGGAGAAGGAGAGCAGTGATTCAGTGGGGGCATCCTGTGTTCCAGTAGTTGATTATCATAGCGATAGCTCTTCAGATTCTTCAGTATACACTGACGGCGAAGACACACACATTACATGTATACCATATACATAGTCAGGAACCAGAGCCTTATAAAATACCGGAGAGGCAAAGAAAGCAGCCTGATCGGTATGGTTTCAGGGCGTATTTTTATTTTCTTGTACCTTGCATTTTTTCACCTGTCACCCCACTTGTGCTATTTTTTTTTTTGTGATCATTATCAATATTCATGATGTGAATAAAAAATGATGATTAGTGTTTATTTTTGTTTTAAAATATGATTTTTTATTTGAGGTTTGACTTAAATTGTATTTTTTATGATTTTCTGAAAGTACTCGTAAGTATGAAAATGTTATGTAACTCACTAAATGTAGTGGTTTAATCCTTACATTAACATCACTGTTGCCGCCAAAACTTTGAATATTTACTGACTCTAAAGGCAGTTGTATATTTCTGAACGTTCAAAATGCCTTACACGGAAATATCAACCGTAAATTTTGCACAATAAGAGTTTATTTCTCGTAACTCAAAATGGATCCAAGTGGAAAGTTCCTACTGAGTTACGTTAATTTTAATCTTATATTATTTCTTTTTACCGGATGTAAATATATTTTTCAATTTGGTAACACCAACTCAAACCGAATCGGCGTTATTTAAGTGTCAGCCATTTTGTATACCGTGACGAGAATCTAATAAGTGTGGACGTTAGTTTGGTGCTGTTTAAATTTTCCACTGATTTACGGGAATATTCAAGGCAAAGTCAAGGTAAGCGTATTTACTTAAGTGTTTTCGTGTTATTTTTTAGAAAGATCAAGGTTTATACTATAAATTTAAAATGCAGCTTAAGCAAATGCAAAAATAATAACCTGTGAAATCAATTTTGTATTAACACTCACATTGAAGCGTTACGTCGGCTGAGAAATATTACACTCATTGGAATGAATTTGTAACTCAGTGGAAGGTAAGGGCGTGTACAAATTGTAAATTGACTAGCGACCCACCCCGGCTTCGCCAAGAGCAATTCAGAATTTTATCGTGAAACAATAATATAGGTAATATAAAAAATAATAAATAACGGGATATCTCCCGAAGCTTCTACACTCACCTATCGTTAGGTTACTACCGTTAGGGAGGTTATTTATATTATTTTATACCTCAATATTAAAATACTTTTTTATTTTAGGATACCTAAATTACAATATATAAAAAATGCCTTTAACACCTGCGGAACGTATGAAGAAATATAGGGAAAAGTTAAAAAATGATCCTGAAAAATATGAGGCTAAGAAAAAGAAACATGCAGAATATGTTAAGTCCAAAACTAAGAAAGTAAGTGAATTATCGGATAAAGAGAAAGAAAAAAAACGAAAAGTATGGAGAGAACAAAAACGCCACCAAAAACAAAAAAAAGAAGAGCTTCGTGCAAAAGAGACTGTAAATGAAGAAATAACAACACGCAGTAAACCTATAAAAGAAGAAACTTCGACAAAGAAACGCTGTAATAACGCTGCAGTTAAGAAGTACAACGCGGCGTTGAAACGGATACGTGCATTGACAAAGATAGTGAACAGATATAAACAAAGACTGCACAGGCAAAAGAAAGAGACTGATGAAAAGATTTATAAATTAGAAAATAGTTTAGAAATAGTCAAAGCAAGAAACGAATTCATGGAAAGTACCTTAAAGGCCACTTACGCCAAATGTCAATCACAAAAGGAGAAGAAAGTTTTCAAAGAGATGGTAATAAATGATGAAGTACAAGCTGCTAGAAAGAAAACTTACGTGGCTAATATATTGGGACTTCAGGGGAAAATAAGATTAACTCAGAGGAAGCAGAGAGATGACAGTATTAAGAAAGAAATTGAGAGATTTTTTGTCAGAGATGATATAACTCGAATAACAGCGGGGAAAAGGGAATGTCGGACGCTTGGCAAAACTACAAAACAAATACGCTATTTAACTGATACTTTATTGAATTTATATAAAATATACAGAGAAGAAGGAGGAAAACGGAGTTTTTCTACATTTTACAAATATAAACCTTTTTATATTTTGACCCCAAACATTCAAAACAGAGAAACCTGTTTATGCATAAAGCACAACAACACTGAAATGATGTTGTATGCATTAAAGAAAAACAAAGTGTTTTTTTATCCAAGTATGAGCGACATCTTGAAAGAATTGTGCTGTGATTTAAAATCAGAAGAATGTATGATGGGTAACTGTCTAAAGTGTAATGGATGTAAATTGAACTACAGTTTAGAGCGAGGTAAAGCAGAGTCACAAACTGAGTGGTATCAATGGGAGAGAGTGAACCACGAATACCAGAAAACTGAAAAAGGTATTAAAAAAACTGTTGTAACCAAAAAGACTGTAAAATTGAGAAAGAGTGGGACCGTAGCTGAACTTATACATATATTCGAGAAAAATATTCCTGTTTTTAAGAAACATTTTTTCATTTGGCTACATCAACATAGGCAATATCAAATCTGCGTACAGAACTTAAAACCGAACGAAATATTAATTGTTTGCGATTTTTCGGAAAATTATGTTTGTAAGCTCTCTGAAGAAATCCGGGCAACACATTTCGGAGCATCGAAGAATCAAATAACCCTTCACACTGGAATGGTTTACATGGGGAACAAAGAAGCAAAGTCTTTTTGTACTATTTCCGATAACAACTCTCATGAGCCTCCAGCAATTTGGGCTCATTTAATACCGGTGCTGAGATATGTAAAAGAAATGATGCCTGAGACGAATGTAGTCCATGTATATTCCGATGGACCCACGTCGCAGTATAGACAAAAAAAGAACTTTTTTCTTTTAAGTTTACTTACTAAACGGATGGGATTTGAATATTCTACCTGGTCTTTCACTGAAGCGGGCCACGGAAAAGGGGTGGCAGACGGAATTGGTGGATCTACAAAAAGAGCATTAGATCGTCAAGTGGCTTTTGGTAAAGACGTAACAAACGGCTCAGACGCTTATGATGTACTGAATAACTGTATGGTATCTGTGAAATGCTGGCTGGTATCAAATTCCGATATTGAAAATATAACTAAAATTGTTCCTGACAATCTGACTCCCTTAGTTGGTACTATGCAAGTACACCAAATCATTTCCAGTTCTGCAGGGCAAATTCAATACAGGCATTTGTCTTGCTTTTGTGGAGTCAAAAGAGGCCTCTGCAATTGTTACTCCTTGAAAACCCACATCTTTAAAGAAAATGTTGGGAAAAAAATTAAGGAAAATAGGACAGACGAAGTTGATTTGAACGTAACAAACGAATATGATTCTGCAATTGTGATTCCATTAATCGAAGACGAATTTAAACTACTTACTGATCTACAAAACATTCAAGATGAGCCTCAACAACAAAAAGTGACTTATAATTTACCAGATATTCAAGATTCAAAACAATGTTTCCATGAAGAACAGGTAATATTTTTTATTCAAATATATTATTCGTCTTACACACAAAAACATACAATAAACTCAGTGTTATTACACAAAAACTATTCTACTTTACCTATATTTAATATTTTTCAGATTGATAAGGATATTGAAAAGGACCGCCTAGAAAAGCGACCATTAATGGAAATTGATGTAAACATCCAAGATAGTACAGATTTAAATATCGAGCCTATGCCTATATCTGTTGAGAACAAAGTAAACCAGCCAAATGTTGAAATTGAAACGATTGAATTAAGCGACGACAACACTCAACAAAAAGTTAGTAGATGATAATTTTTCCCATACTCAAAGTATATTAAAAAAAAACCTTTTTAATTAATTAAACGTTAACATATACGTAAGTTCATAATTTAATTTAATAAACATTAATATTATATCAATTTTATTTCAGGTTGAAAGTGAAAACATTGAAAATGATATTCTTAAAAAACGATCATTAAATTTAATGGAAATGAATGACGGCAATAGCAGGCTAACTAAAAAAATCAAATTTCAGTCCATTAGAACAGTAGTCTCACGTTCTATAACATGCCGTAAATGTACGGAACAAAATCCGTTTCAATCTTCTAGAAAATGTATGTGCTGTTCAGCCTGGTACTGCAGGCAATGTGCTGGGATGGAAGCAAATCACGGTTACGATGACTACATTTGTGACGAATGTTTAGGCGACTAGTTTTTTCTTATCTATATTTTGGAAAATGATTATATTATGTTTTTTTTTTCTCAAATAATATGCTTGAATATTTGAGCATTATAGGCTCGTAGTTAGAGTAGCTTCATTTTAAACAGAATATTATTAAGTAAAAAGTGTATCTTGTGACCAAAGCTTTACTTGTTCCATTTAGTTATTTTGTAATTCCATTGAGTGATGTCTACCAAATCTAGTGTTAAGAAATTAGTGATATTTCGTTAAATACCTTAATTAACATGCCATTTTATTACCAAATAAATAATAATTTCCTTTATTTTACATTGTGTTAGATTTTATCGTCTAATTTGTCTTAAAATACGTTACTAGCAAAAAGAAAGTGTAGGTTTATGACCAAACTGTAACTCAAAGGAGAGCTTTTAGAGATTTTCATTGCTCAAGTTGTGTTTAAATGTTTTATCTTTAATAGATAATTGTAGTATTGACTGATTATGTTCCAAATAAATATTATTTTATAATTACTGGGCTATTTAATTTGTAAAACAATATATTAATTTTTCGTAACTCAATGGAGCATTTTATCGGGTCTAGCGCATAAAATTAATTTTAATTAAAAAGGTATGGTATTAACTTTAAAAACATATACATATTCAGTTATTACATCTATTTATGATTAGAAAAAAAAATCATACAGTATTTTAGTGCAGTTTTATATATATGAATTATGGTACAAGAAAATAAAAATACGCCCTTCAGCAACTTGTGTGTATCCAGTACTGTGCCAGCGTCTGAAGAGATCTTAATCTCACAGGCTCTGAAGGGGCCTGAGAAGGAGCAGTGGAGACTTGCTATGGCTGATGAGCTACAATCATTTGAAGATAATGATGCCTGGGAGCTTGTCAAAAACCCTGGTAATGTGTCTATAGTGAAATGTAGATAGGTGTTTGTAAAAAAGTATGATGTGGACAATAATGAACGGTACCGGGCAAGGCTTGTGGTAAAAGGCTTTTCGCAAAAGCCAGGTGTAGATTATACTCGTACTTTTGCGCCTGTGATTCGTCATTCCACACTGAGATTATTGTTTGCTCTTAGTGTTAAAATGGGAATGAGTATAACACATTTAGATATAGTAACTGCTTTTCTAAATGGTGTATTAAAAGAAAAGATATATATGACGGGGGAGGACAGTCTACATCATCATTAGCACTCATTTTTGGACTTCTTAACTGTAGGCGTCAGTGGGTAGTGTTGGATAAAGAAAACACACTTGTACACTCAATCAAGTAAGCTATAATTACGATTTGATAATTAACACTTTTAAATAGGTACACTCGTATAACAATGTAGATACGTATCGTAGAACGCGCGATGGTTCAGTGATCTGCACGCGCCGCTTGCCGACCGAGAACTGAAGTCCCGACTCGCCGGCGCGCGCGCCACCAACTCCATCGAGCGCCACCGGATGGCGCTGGCGTACCGGATACGACGCAATTGCGACACGGCCATCCTGCTTGCACACGTCCTCGTGTGTTAGCTAATCTGCAAAACAAATAGTCCACGAGAGAATATTGTTCCACTCGGTCACTCCTGACCAAATACTAAAGTCACCACGTCGTCAAAAATAAAGGAAATTTAAAAACTCTGTTTCAAATCTTACTCTTTAATAAAATCAAACTTGATAAAATTAAAAATCGAAAATACAACAATCACTACCCTAGGCCATGTACCATAGTCATTCGAATCAACCTTTACAACTGTATTGCAAAACAAACTGCCAATCTTACAGGAACATTCGAGTAAAACCTCTAACGCCACGGCTCTCCAGCCGACCAGCAACCTCATTGCTTTCACACATCCAGCGCATGGATCAAAACTTCTGTACGCATATCCATCTAGTGGATCGCCCGTGTGCATCACCCACTGACTACACACTACGGTCCCTTCAGACCCCGACCTCCGCCAGAGTTAAACGCGCATCGCGCACCCACGGACTACTTGAGTTGCCTCAAGAGACACCGATTTCTACCGGGCTACGACTACGTAATAACCACTGGTACGGTCGAACACAATACGGCTGATAGAATGCTTTACTCGACTTTCTACCATAACTTAATCAGAATCCTCGTCAACATCGACTGGTACATGACCCACTGGCATCTTCCTCAGCCTATCGTGTGCATATTTGTAAGTACGCTTAGAATTTAAAGATTTCAATGTATAACGATCACCATCCAAAATCTCTATCACTTTAAACGGACCTTTAAATTTTGGATCTAACTTTGATTGATTTCGTTCTTCATTTTCTAATAAAACAAAATCGCCAATCGCAAACTTTTGAAGTTTCGCCTTTGTTTTGTCAAATCGGGTCTTATCATATTCCGCACACTTCTTAATATTTTCTGACGCGCGCTCGCGAATTTCCTCTATGTCTACATCGGTCTCTACATCGCTACACATCAACGATAATGGTCTCGCAACTTTTCCTATTAAAAGCTCCAGAGGTGAAGCTTTTGTAACTCGATTCATGGTACAATTTAAAGCAAGTTGAACATCACCTATAGAGTCCTGCCACGATTTGTTATCACTAGTCTCTATAGCAGTTAGCATCGATTTTAGGACACTCATGACTCGCTCTACCTGCCCATTAGCGCGAGACGAACCTGTCGCTATCAGATGCAAGTCGATATTCTTGCTCATGCAAAACTCGCGAAACTCTTTACTGGCGAAACAACGCCCTTGATCCGCTATTATGCGAGCCGGAGCACCAAAGAGCGATACACTTTGAGTCACCGCATGAATACTACTCTTTGAGTCAATGTTTGACGTATGGTAGAGCAGCACGTACTTCGTAAACGCATCGATTAACACGAAAATGTATTCTTTCTTATCGTTCTTCCCGCTAAGCTTTCCCGTCGCATCTATATGAACCGTGTGCCACGGGCTCGTTACCTTAGGTATCGGGTGCAATTCGGCTTGGACTTTACCGGAATGAGACTTCGCGACTTTGCACGTAACACAGCTATCTACAAATTTTCTAACGTACTGAGACATTCCGGGGAACCAATAATAATCGAAAAGCTTTTCAGTCGTCTTTTCAGCACCGAGGTGAACGATAGAGTCGTGAAAATTATTGATTACCGACCATCGGAGAGCGCGAGGTAAATACGGTAGGCATTTAGACCTACCGTTGCGTTGGATCTTACGATGAAGGACGCCTGAACGTAGCACATAAGTCTTGGCTAATTGCTCATCTAGTTGATTCTCCTCTAAATCGCTTATGATTTTTGAAATCTCAACATCGCGTTGTTGTTCGGCTTGAAGCCAATTGGGTGACAGTTCAGTAACGTTTATGCGTTTTGGGCTTACACGGGACTCTATTGATTTTGAGTCAAGCGATAGAGGGTTTCGTGAAAAGAAATCTACATGCGACATACGTTTCCCCTCCCTATAAGTTACGTCAAAATCGAAAGACTGAAGAAAAGCCCACCATCTATGTGCCCGGGGAGTCAGTTCCTGCTTCGTTTGGGAAGATTTCAAAGAGTTGCAGTCCGTAACGACGGTAAACTTTTTGCCATGAAAATATTGCCTGAAGTGTTTGATAGAGTTCACTACTGCGAGGGTTTCAAGGTCGTAAGAATGATATTTGCTCTCTGCGGGAGATGTTCTCTTACTGAAGTACGCTACCACACAACGCTTACCATCAGTCTTGGCTTGGAACAAAATTGCTCCATAACCTAAACTACTTGCGTCTGTGTGTAGCTCTACCGGGAGCTCTGGGTCATAGATAGTTAATACCGGATCACTCGTCAAGGTAGAGATTATTTTTTGACGAATGTCTTCGTGCTCTGGCTTCCATGTCAATTCGCTTTTCAGTGAAGTCAGTCGGTACAAAGGGGCCATTATTCTAGAGAAATCTTGCACAAATTGGCGAAAATATGAAGCTAGTCCTATAAACTGCCGTAGTTGGGTCACCGTTTCAGGAGGGGGAAGAGCCGTTAAGGCCTCTACTTTTTTACGATTGGGTCTGACCTGGCCAGACTCTACCTCAAAACCCAAGAACTCTACCTTCGTCTTGAGGAAGGAGCATTTCTTTAGATTCAAAGAGAAGCCAGCTTTAGTTAGAACTTCTAACACATTGTGAAGTCTTTGTAAACCCGACTCTACATCGGGAGATATGATCAAAATGTCATCGACGTATACGATCACGTAGTCATGAGCAAGATCACCTAAAGCTTTCATGATGGCTCTTTGAAAAACAGAAATAGCATTTTTTAGGCCAAATGGCATAGTCAAAAATTCATATTGACCTTCGGGAGTTATGAATGCTGTGCTCTCAATGGACTCTACACTCACAGGTATTAAATGAAAACCGCTAGCGCAATCTAATTTTGAAAAATAATTGGCACCATGGAGACGCGCGATTTGATCGGAGATTAGAGGAAGCGGGTAACGATCAGAGGCGGTATTGCTATTAAGCTCGCGGTAGTCAATACACATGCGGTCAGAACCATCTTTTTTCTTTACTAGTAGAGCTGGGCTTGCAAATGGAGAGCAGCTAGGTCTAATAATATTCGCTTCTAAGAGTTCTTTTACACGGTCACGCACAACGCTACGTTCGTCCGCCGACATCCTATACGGTCGCCGCTGCACCGTGCGATTCGGATCAATCAACTTAATTTTAAGCTGGCCTGTGTTTACTCGCGTTGTAGGCAAACCGGTAATGAAAAATTTGGAAAACTCATTTAGCATTTGTAAAAGCCTAGACTTGTAACTGCCAGTTACATCCGTCACGATATTAGTTAAATCCGATTGAAACCCGTTATCACTATTATGCCGAATCGAATTTACAGAAAGGACTTTTGCTAACGAAAGCTCCGTTGCCGTCATGTTTACAGAAAAACCCTGATTTAAAATCTCGCGACCTAACATGACGTCACTTTGCAAATAGTTGTCGGGTAAAACATGCAATAAAATTTCGAGAGGGTGATCGTTAATCACTACACAACATAAAATCTGTTCTGTACTGAATACTCGCGTTTGACCTATACCAGTCATAGTAACAACATTACTAACACGTTTACCATTAAATTTCGATGCAAAACTTTCTTTTACTAGCGAGCATTCAGCACCAGAATCGTAAGTAAAGCGTAACAATTCACCTTTGTGTTGTAACGTGCTCGATGGGGGTTGTACGACGCAAACATCGACGCGCCGCGCCCCGTCGTCCACCGTTGCGCTGCCGCCGCCGCCACCGCCGCTCGTACACCGGACGGCTATGTGACCTGGCTTGCCACATTTGAAGCACACCAAGGGCTTCGATGCCGGCTGCTGCGCCACTTGACTCGACGATGATATAGGTGTAGGTCTTCGCGTCGTGTCCATCGGCTTGCTTCTGCACTCAATTCGCTTATGACCAGTTTTTCCACAGTTGAAGCATTTAATTGAGGTTGTTTTAGTTCGCTTGACATCGGTTGTATTTGATGATTCACCGGTGGTGTTTATCTTGCGCTTAAGATATGAAAACGCGTTCAATTCTTGCTGTAATTTGTCCCTTGTTCTAATGCTTGTAGTGAACGCCATACGCTGAAGTCGCGGGTCAAACTGTGATATGTGAGCAAGTACTGTTGCTACGGCGATTTCTTCTTTGTTTACATCTTTCCAACGATTAGTCAGCGAAGTAATTAAACGACTTGCGAACGCGGGTAATGTTTCATTATCACTCGGTTTTTCACCGTTCATTTTAATGAGGGTACCCGCTAGTGTCTCGGTCGAAATAAATCGTGTTGTAAAAAGTACCTTAAATTCGTTCCACGTCATCCCTTCGTAGGCTATTTGAGATAGCCATGTTGATGCTTCACCTTTTAGCGCCTTGCTGACCGCCAGAACAAGTCGACCGCCACTTGGTGGATTTTCGGAAAAACACAAATCTGCTGTCGCGCACCATGATCTTGCGTCGGTACCGTGTTTGTCAGGATCGAATGCGGGTAGTTCTGCACAGTAATCTGGTTTCGGTGATATCAGCGCTTGAATTAACGCTTCCATGTTCTTGTTTTGTTGTTCGAACATGGCTGTCCAGACGTTTGTTTCTTTGTTTTTATCCAACACGGATCCCACTTCTGATGACGGGGGAGGACAGTCTACATCATCATTAGCACTCATTTTTGGACTTCTTAACTGTAGGCGTCAGTGGGTAGTGTTGGATAAAGAAAACACACTTGTACACTCAATCAAGTAAGCTATAATTACGATTTGATAATTAACACTTTTAAATAGGTACACTCGTATAACAATGTAGATACGTATCGTAGAACGCGCGATGGTTCAGTGATCTGCACGCGCCGCTTGCCGACCGAGAACTGAAGTCCCGACTCGCCGGCGCGCGCGCCACCAACTCCATCGAGCGCCACCGGATGGCGCTGGCGTACCGGATACGACGCAATTGCGACATATATGTCAATACCTGAAGGATTTGTAAACAAAAGTGGGGGAAATGTGCTTATGTTCCCCCTTCCCCCGCGGACTCTGTACAGTACAGACGTGTCCACTAGTAATTTCTGTCCAAATTTTACTTCAAATTTAATTCAAAAATAAACTAAAATTAATACAAGTTCCACAAGTATTGTACCAGGAGCGCATAGCGCTGTGGATATTGTGCAACAAGCGAGTGCGAACACACGCGTTGGAAGAAGACGAACATATTCACGTGAGTCACTTTACGTACGCACCTCATTACGTCACGCTCCAAGACACGCCCCCAGACTCCTGAGCCGCTCCTTTAAAGCGCCTGATAAGTTTTGTAGAGCAATACGCTCTGTAACATATTTTTACTACCAACTTTAGAAGGCGGATTAACTTAATACAGGATGTCAGTCCAGCGTTCTCCTCCAACCTCAACACTCAAGCAAGATGTTCCCTCTTTACAATACCACTCTGATACAGCGCTCAATATCCCAAGCAGATCAGAATCAGAGGATAACTATTTTAATATAACAAAACGCCAAAAGAGAACGTTAGAAGAGCAACCAACTTCCACCCTTTCGGAAATCAAAAGTATGTTTTCAGAAATCTTAATCAAACAGGATCAAAAGTTTGAATTAATTAATACTTCTTTGGCCGCAATTTTGACTCAAAACCAAGTGATCCAAGAATCATTCACTGCAATTACTTCGCAACATCAAGATCTTCTTGCCAAAGTAGAAAATTTAGGCAAAGACAATCTCGAATACAAGAACCGCATTATTGAGTTGGAAAAACAACTTGATCTCTATGAAAAAAACTCGCGCTGTACTACTATTCAGCTTCGCAATATCCCCAAGCAGGAGGCCGAAAATAAACAAACCCTTGCGAGTATTATACAAAACATTGGCGTTACAGTGGGACTCGAAACGCAAATCCTGAAGACTGAGATACGCGACATCTATAGAGCGAAATCTGAAGCTATAGTTGTGGACTTTACCACATCAGTCATGAAGGAATCGGTTATTTCCAAAACTTTGGCGTACAATAAAATCAGACGTGAAAGAAATGAACCGCTATTGAATACATTTCAAATCAAACTACCTGGCAAAATCCGACCGTTATATATCTCCGAGTATCTAACCTCCAAAACTAGAAATTTCGGGGTCCGTTTTAAGAAATGAAATGACCATCGTGGTCCGCACATTTTATTTATAAGAAAAAATATTTATTAAACAAATGTAATTGAGGAAATAACAAAGGTATTTTGTTACATAGGTATCAATGCGAAAAATGACATTTTTTGTTGCGAATTATCTGTCTGAAGTTTGGAGTAAAATTGGTGCAAGCTATTGACATTAAATCCTGGAGATGTTCAGTAGTAAGTCGAGATCGAAATTGATTCTTAATGAACTTCATCTTCGAAAATGCTGCTTCACAAATATATGTCGATCCAAACAAAGTAAGAAGTTTCAAAGCTAATTTTTGTAATTCTGGATATTTATTACCACACACAAATGTTTATCCAGAACTCTTCACTGGAAACTTCCGGTTGTAGTAGCTTTATCACTTCCGAAAACAATTGCAGCTTCATTGCTCCATTCACCATCAGGATGCAGAGAGTAAATGCTGCTGAGGATTTCTACAACATTCTCAATTTTCTTAAAATCTGCGAACCTTTTTTGGAATTCCGATTTAAGATCCGTAATGAACGTCTTGAATTGGCCGACGTCAGTCTCGTTGTCACTGCTGATTATTTTATTGAAATTGGGGAAGTGTAAGCATTCATTTCCAAGATCATTAATAAAGAGATCAAGTTTTCGAGAAAAACTTTTGACATCTGACATGAGCTCGCATACCAGCTTTCCCTTGCCTTGAAGTTTAAGGTTCAGGTCATTGATATGTTTAAAAGTATCCGTTAAGAAAGCAATGACAGCAACATTTTCTTTTTCGTTAAGAAAACTTAAGTAAGCGTTTGCTGAAGTCTGATCACTGTTAAAAAGCTATGTCTTCAAGTGTTCTAAAATGCTGAAGAATCTTTCTAAAACGCAGCCTTTACTTAACCATCTGACGTTATTATGCAACAGTAGATCGTCATATTGTGCATCAACTTCTTCAAGAAATGATTTCAATTCACGATGTTGCAATGATGATTTAGCACGAAGAAAGTTTACTATTTTCATCACTTCTTGCATAATACGCTCAAAATTATGATTAAGTTTGCAGCAAAGCACAGTTTGATGAATAATACAGTGGTAGGAAATCAAATTTTCATTACATCTCTCATTGCTTCTCAACAGGTGAACTAGTCCTTTTTTATTCCCAACCATTGCTGGCGCACCGTTAGTAGTTACCGATAAGAGCTTCTTCAAGTCTAACTCATCTTTTTCAAAATAATCCATCACTGCTTTGATCATGTCTTCTCCTCGGGTTCTTCCTAAGAGCGGCAAAAGAGCCAATATCTCCTCAACAAAAGTTTCTCTTGTTTTGTCCAGGTAACGTACAAAAATAATTAACTGTGCCGTATCAGTGACATCGCATGATTCATCCATAGCCAAGGCGTAATAGTTTGCATTATTTAACTGCCGTTTCAAATCACAATGATTTTCTTCTGCCAAAACGTGTGTATTTCTGGTGCTAGTAGAAGCAGATAACGGAATCCGTCGTATCGTCTCAACAACATCCTTTTTGTTCTCAAATAAAGCATTACCCGCCTCAAGAAAGCATTCTTTAACTACGTCAGCATCAGTAAATGGTTTCATATGCTTAGCCAGAGTCCAAGAAATACGTAAAGAAGCCTCACCACATTTTTCCTGCTCAGTCATTGAGCGACTTATGATCTGGGTCGAAGATGAGTAACTTGATAGTAAACTTGCAATTTTAGACTTACGCAGATCACTACCAAGTGGAAAGTTTCCGGCAAATGATTTGTGTTTGGTATCATAATGTCGTTTTATATTCGAGCTTTTAATTAACGCCACTGTTTGGTTACAAATCAAGCACATTGGTACTGCTCCAGCACGATTTGGCAGCGTAAAACAATATAAATCGGTCCATTCCGGCAAAAACTGTCTATTTTCATCTTCAACTTTTCTTTTTTTCGGTTCCATAGTCAAAACTCGCTATAAACAGCCAAAACTCGCTATTGTAAACAGGTAGGTACACTCGTAAAGTAAACAAGCAAACGTTAAATTTATTTCGGCGCGCCGCGCGGCGTCCTTCGCTCAAAATTGAAACAAAACACTGACCTCCCGGCGCGGGCGGCGGCGGCCGGCAGAGCGATCACGTGATGAATTACCCCGGCCCTCGCGACACTTGCCGCAATCCGCGAACTCTTTCTCGCTCGCTCGTTACTTCGCCCGGCTGTTTAAGTGTAAAAGTAAAAGTTATTTATATCGAAAGTAGTCTTTAGTGTAAGTTACTGTGTTCTCGCGGGTCCGCACAAAATGGGTCAGCGGTCCGGATGCGGACCGCGGTCCGCCATTTGGCGATCCCTGGACTAGATGATTATTGTCTATTTCTACTTAGTTGGTTTAAGTCCTTTTCATTTATTCTTTCATTACCTTTTTATTTAAACTTGTTTATATTGAGTTATCCCAGAAGTAAACACTCATTGTCACCTCATACACTACAATCCCACACTTATATATTCACACACAAAGCTCAACAATCTCTCAATATTCGACCATTAAATAACACATACATACTCGTAGCTAATTCTTCAAGTCACACAAATATTGCTGCAGATTGTGTCCCAGATCCGAAACTTTATTCAAAATACTTAAGAAAATGTCACAAAGCTGTTGTGACATTAACTTGTTGATGCCTTAATGCAAGACATCGAAACCTTGAATTCGGATCTGGACTCAATTTCTGTAGCAAAATCATTTATTTGTGACATAACCGAAGCAACTCGCTACGTATCTTCTCTAAGTACTCTCAACTTACTGACTCAAAATATCAGGAGCATTTATCTTGTAACTTACCGACCCTAACCACTCTCTTGGAAAGATCAGACTTGAAATGGGACATCCTCGTTCTAACAGAGTGTTGGCTTCCTGCTGCTAAATATATACCAACTCTTGACAGCTATAGCTACATTGCTACTACTCATAACCGAACGAAAATTGAAGGTGTTGTTATATATTATGACTCACAATTAGTTATCTCATCAGAGGAACCTGAACTCTGTGATGCCAATTGCATGCTATTAAAACTACGTCCTGATACATGCATTATTGGTATTTATCGCTCTCCAAGTCAAACAAACACTACTAACTTCGTAAACTCCCTAGATCTACTTCTCCATAAATTACATAAATTCAAAAATATAATTCTTTGCGGCGATATTAATATCGACATAGGCCCTGATAGCATAGACAAAAGCAAAAACGAATATTTAAGTGTTTTAGCTAGCCATGGTCTCCTCACTGGCCATATTGCTCCCACTCGTCACGGTCGACATCGCAGCACATGTCTAGATCACATGATGCTTAAAACTAAACTTGAAGCTACTTGCCTTATCTTCGAGTCTTCAATTACAGACCACGAGTGTGTTGCTGCTTGCTTTACCCTGACAAAGTCCCTGGAACAGCGCAATGCAAAAACATTCTCAATTGATTATAGGAGCCTTGATATAGATATACAGCACATGAACTTTCAGTCGATCATGGAGTGTGATGATGCTAACATTGCTACTAATATACTTATTGCTAACTTATCTTCTGCTATAAATAATAGATCTAAACTTATAACTGCTCCTAAAAGAAAACGAGTTAGTAAACCCTGGATCACCAATGGATTATTACGCTGTATGAAAAACAGGGATAACCTTCATAAAAAACTAAAAAAAGAACCGGATAATGTTACAATATCAACCACATACAAACGTTATCGCAATTACTGTAATTATCTGCTTAAAAAGGCTAAGAAAACATACGAGAAAGAGGAGATCAATAGAGCGGGTGGTAATAAAAAACAACTTTGGGAGGTTATCAAGAAAATTACCTATACAAATAAAGTACCAGACCATTCTGCCTGCCTTGTAAACCTCGATAATCCTGAAGCGAGTATTTATAGTGTCAATACCTATTTTGCTAATGTTGGTAGACGACTTGCGGAGCGGTTTGATGCTCCACAAACCTCATCGAATTCCTTAGTGATGTTGCCCACAGACGAAATAGAAATTCGCCAACTCATCTATCACCTAAAGGACAACTGTGCTGTGGGCATAGACAGAATTTCGGGTAAAATTATAAAGACACATATAAACGTTCTTGCTTATCCAATTACCCACATCTGTAACTTGGCCCTGTCTACTGGCATTTTTCCGAAGGCATTTAAAATTGCCGTAATTAAGCCAAGGTCATAAGAGTGGAGATCGGAGCTGTGTCGACAATGAAGAATGTTACTAGATATGCCAAATCCCTTGAAATTGTATCTCAGTAAAGCCTGTATGTATACAAATACACTAGTTTTTGTCGTAGTCAAAAATACCAAGTAGTTTTGATTTTATACGCATTCAAAGTTTCGAAAAATATCGAGTCCCGCTTAGTCACGTGACCGCTTGTGACGTCACGTCACAACGCGCCGCGCCCCCGCGTTTAGTATCAAGTCGGCAGCGCTGTAGTAGGTGTAATAGCTTGCGCAGTATTTTGATGGGTTTTCGTCCGCGAATTACGTTAATAGTCCTGTTAATAGAAACTGTACTTTTATCTCCAAATGGATCTAACCTCTTCATAGCTTTTATCCATTTTTTTCTCATTTTAACGTCCTTTGGAACTATAAAAAACAACTTATCCGGCGAATTGGTAGTTGTATTTTTACATTTAGGCACAACACATGATTTTCTGGTATTTGGATTGGACATTTTTAAAAGTATTTAATTATAATTTCGACGGCACGGGCGCGCGATCGCTAGCGGACTGAGTGAGCCAGATTGAGCGTGTTGTGGTGTGACGTCACACCATCACCGGGCGTTTACAACTTGTTTTACTTCTAAATCGGAAACTAATTGACGTATCGAAGTAATTTTTTCACTAGTATTTTTTATTTTTGACAGAGAATATGGAGTGCTAATAATCAAAATTAGTTAACATTCTTCATTATCGACCAATCTCGATATTACCGACTTTATCCAAGATCTTAGAGCGTGTAATTAACAACCGTCTAACCAACTTTTTGTAAAACAAAGGACTTATGTCTTCTCAACAATTTGGTTTTCGGCGTCGTAAGTCAACTAACGACGCTATTCATGAACTCCTACATGCAGATGTTAATGACCTTGACCAAAAAAAAAAGTGCCTGACAGTATTTTTGGATTTGGCTAAGGCTTTCGACACAGTTTCTATCCCACTCTTACTGGAAAAGTTGGACGAGGTGGGCATAAGGGGCTTACCCCTAAAATTGATCCAGGATTACTTAACTGATCGAAAACAGAAAGTTAAAAAAGTTATTTTTTAAGATGAATGAAGAGATTTGTTTGTGAGCAACAGCTTCTAGAATTTTAGAAAGGAAAGGGAGAATGGAGATCGGAGGAAAGGGAGAATGGAGATCGGTTTCATCTTCGGATTTTATCTTTGTTTACATTTATTCTCATTCCAAGATACTGTCTAATAGGACCCAAATCCTTTAACTTGAATTGTAAAGCTAATTCATTTTTTAGTTTAACAGTTTCCTCATCATTATTTGAGAAAATCAAAAAATCATCTACATACAACCCAATTATTATTTTAACATTACCATCGGTTTTTGTAAACAAACATGATATACACACACATATTGACTGTTTTTAAAATCTAATTTATAAAGGCAATCTTTTACTCTCTCATACCATGCCAGAGAGGATTGCTTTAATCCATAAATAGCACGTTTTAACATAATAATAATAATATATATATATTTATTTTCTCATCACAATAGTTTCCTTAATGCTATTCGTGTTACAATTATACCAGATCAATAGGTAACTTTGTGAGAGACTGGTGCCTGACGTAGGTTTTTGCAACAGCACAACCTGTATTACAGGTCACCAGGGCCCTCCCGCAGTTAATCCATGAAAAGAAAAAAACATTGATTAAACACGTGAGTTAGGATAAACTTACTATTAAAGAAAGACAAAAATTTTAGGATATACCAGAAGGTTTGAGTACAAATACCTGTAAGTGTGAGCAAAATCGTGTGTGTTTAAGAGTGAGTGTCAGTGTGTGTATATGATGTGGTGCGGATACGAATGGGGAGTAAGAATGAGAGTGTATGAATAGACATGTATTATTGTGATGTGTTTAAAAGAACGGTTAGAAGCAATACGTGTAACTAAAAAGAGATAGGTGAGGTATGACCTGATCACTAGGCGAGGGATTCTTAATTAGAAGTTATTAAAAGGGTTTCGGTTGATTCGTAATCGAGAGTTTTTAGATGGTTAGTCACAAACTTTTTACATTTGTTTCTGCGTAGTGGGTAAATATTTAAACTTTGGTTAATTTTATTGTAAAGGAACGGGCCAGTGAAGCAGAAGAATCTGTGGGAGCAAGTTGTACGGTAGGTCACTTTTTCGCATATGTTGCCTTTTCGGCGCTTGCCTTTTAGTAGGTCAGGATCATAATGGAGCAATGCGTGTTGTTTCAGAATAGTCTGTAGAATAAAGGACTGTCTGACCGTTAGAACATCCCATCTTTTGTAGAGATCAACTGTGGGGAAGCGATAAGGAAGTTTAGCACTTACCTTTAGAATCGCACGCTGAGTTCTCTCCACATCAATGAGATAACTTTTGCAAGCACCACCCCAGGACGTTAAACAATATTCAATCAATGATTGGCATAAGGCATAATACACCATTTTAATAGTGGCTCAGTTAGTGGTATCTCTTAAACTTTTAAAAATATAAATTAATTTACGCAACCGGGCCACTAGGGTGTCTATGTGTGATTTGAAGGTCAGAGTCTGTTCAATAACTACGCCCAGATATTTTATGGTGTCTGTTCTCATTAAGGTGGGGCAGGTACAAAAGGACTGAATAGCATTGCAAATATGAGCCTTGATAGTTGCTGACATCGGCGGAAGTAAATTCTGCCTAAGAGCGAAGGCAACATATTTAGTTTTAGCTACATTTAGTGTCAACATATTGGTTTTCAGCCAGGAGCTGACAATGTTAAAACCCTTCTGGGCATTAAGAAAAACCTCGTCCCAGTTATCTCCACTGAACAACAGCGCAGTGTCGTCAGCAAAAGTGATTATTTTGCCTTTATAATTAAAAATAAACCAGTCTTAAAATTTGACAATTAAGAATAAGTCTTCATTTAAATTTGATGTTGGCGCACTTTTAAAGTCTGTCACTTTAATGACTGATATCTATGGTTTAACGTTTTTTTTTTCATAGACAATGTGTCAATTTCAACGAAAACTTTCCTTTTTTAAAACATAATTATCCTTATTTACAAGTTTTTAATAGAAAATACATATTGTATGTGCTTTTACAATTAATTAGTATTCAAAAAAACACTTAATACATTTTTTTGCAACATAAGAAACGATTATTAATAATTAGTGCCAATGGGTGTTGCCTATTAATAATTACAAAATGTTTGCTACTTTTATTTTTAACTAGCTGTACCCGCGACGATGTTCGCGTTCATATCAGTCATCTGTGCGAATAAATATAAATTAGACTGTGGTATAGAGGGTCAACATCACGAACTACCTAGACAACGGCTTCAGAATGTTCTTTTTATATATTTAAAAATTTACAAAACACATGAACACTTCAATATTATCTTGTTTCGCTAGATGAATGTTTCTAAGTAGTCTGCTATACGCAAAATGTATCAGATGTGGAACCTAGAGTTTTGTCACAAATATTGCTTGACACGTGCCAAAAAAAACAATTTACCGCTTTTTTTCTTTTGCAATAGTATTTCGTTGGTACAGCAGTCCCTAGTAAGACTACCGAGATCGGGGTTTTGGTTCGAAACCCCGAAATTCGAAATACTGAACTACGCAGTAAAATTGAAAGTAGATATCAATATTATTTACGCTCCGCTCTTCTCATCTCTGCTTTGGTGAAGTCCGGTTTTAAGACTAAGGTAGTGTTCTCATCTTAGTTCATAGCTACCAGATGTCAGTGCGGTGCCTAAGCCTAGAGTATATGTGGAAATAAGTTAAGGAACTTAGCAGCTAGGAACTATGTGGTCTGGTAATGGTGGCTGCTAATGAAAGGCAAAAGAGTGTGCGAGTGTGTTGTTTTTAAAGGGATGAACGACTGAGATAAGCAGGCTCCATTTTAATAAGGTATTTACCTGAGACCCGTGAAACTGAAAGAAAACGTTGACAATAGAGAGGCGCAGGATCAGAACTACCAAAACTGTGGTTAAAATTATTTATGACTGGAAACTAAGTAATAGACCAAGGACAACCGCATTCTTCCCTGATCAAAGCCTTGGACTGGGGCTGTATCCTTTACAATAAAGTCGCTTTATGCTGCCCAGACGAAATGACGGCAGGTGGACTAAGACGGTGACAGAATGGTGGCCATGGCATGGCAAAAGAAGCGTCGGTCGTCCGGGAGCAAGATGGGTCGATGACATAGTTAAAGTCTCGGGTCGAGTCTGAATGAGGCTGGCACAGGACCGTAGAAAATGGCACGAAAAAGGGGAGAACTATGCCCAACAGTGGGAGGAAAAGTTCTGTGGATGATGATGATACTGCCCAGCATAAGGTGCTGAGCTCAAATGATGCAATATTAATTTTAAAATGTAGAGAATGCGATAGAAAGTTTATTTTATTTTAGTTTTTGGGCCAAGCTTCCAGTAAATAGGTACACAAACTAAATGAAATTTGTAAACGAAAAAATAGAAGATTTATCTGGATCAACGCATTAAAACCCGTGTAGCAAGCTACCTTAAAATGAATATTAAAGAGTAAGTACTTACTTAAAAAATTATATCATAAAAGATCATTGGGTTTTGAGTTAAAACAATAAAAATTTACAAATACAAAAAAAAACTTGTCCATGGAATTCTATAGATGACCAGCAGAAAACATTACACATTACTTTGATGAAATAATTTAAAAAAGTTACTCCTGAATTGAAAAATAAGATTCCTCATAGATCACAACTATAAAATGATCTATGAGGAATCTTATTTTTCAATTCAGGAGTAAATGTCGGTGCCATAGATTTATATCTATGGTCAGGGCATTTACGCCAGACGTTCTTTACAGCATATGACATGCTTGATCTGCAATGACGACACACTTAAAATTTAAAATACAAACATAATAATTTTGAGCTTATGCATCGGTCTAGTAAAAAATGCACGACATAAAGTTGTTGCTCATTGCGAAAGAAACAACAAAATGATACAAAGATTTAAACTAATAAAAGTTAACCTAATAGAACACAAAAAGTGTTAGCTCGACTGAGACTTGAACTTGAGTAACAAAACATTCAAACGTATGTAACAAAAAGGACTCAAGAACAAAAATACAAAAATTAACAACTGGATTTGAACCTGCAGCATGGACATCCATTTCCAATCCTACAACCACCAAGCTGTTTACTACGACAGCTAGTTTTCCAAAAAGTATACTTCAATCACAATGAAGAATGGTCGCTATGGCTACCGTAGCCTGCCATAGCTTGAACTTGAGTAACAAAACATTCAAACGTATGTAACAAAAAGGACTCAAGAACAAAAATACAATAATTAACACCTGGATTTGAACCTGCAGCATGGACATCCATTTCCAATCCTACAACCACCAAGCTGTTTACTACGACAGCTAGTCTTCCAAAAAGTATACTTCAATCACAATGAAGAATGGTCGCTATGGCTACCGTAGCCTGCCATAGTTACCTCTTGTTTATATGTCAATAATGCCAATTTACGTGTGCAGATGAGAAAATGAATTTGGAAATTTAAAGCTCCACCCCGTATTACCTAGATATAGTTGCGTGTTTAAAAATAGCTAACAACCGTCTACGATTTACCAAAAACATTCTCTCAATTTTTTACTGCTATCAATTCAGTAGTTCATAATTGATACTGTAACATGAAATCTGACCCCCGGCAAAAGAATGTTGTAATTTACTGTTTTATTAGATGTATAGAAGAAAATGCGCAACTCCATCTATAAATTTTAAAAACAACTATTAACCTCTATTAACCTCGCCAACATGATCAAATTTAAATTATTTATATCCAAAAAGGGCTTACACATATAGTACTAATAGATATATTTTCATACCTTTTTACTATTTATTTACATTTTTCCGATGAATTTTCAGTACTGAATTGATGCCGACGCTTGACCAATAGATGGCGCTGTATGTCCGGAATAAATTTTATTTTTTATTTTATTTTTTGTAATAAAAACTATCCTATGTCCTTTCTCAAGTTCCAAACTATGTCTGTACCAAATTTCACACAAATCGGTTCAGTAGTTTAGGCGTGAAGCAAAGACAGACAGACAGACAGACAGAGTTACTTTCGCATTTATAATATTAGTTTGGATTTAAATTAACAACACCACACTTCCCACTGATGCCATAGTAGGTTTGTCAGTGGCCGATTGTTGTTGGCTTATCTGAATACGAAAATTAGGCACATAGTGGGTTGACACTATCGTCCCACTATGAGCACACTGACACGGAGTGTAAATAGCAAACTCGGGCCCCTGATCTAACACAGTAAATTACGCAAAATATGAATGGCAAAAATGTGTCATAAAATTATGTTGCTAGAATCTATTATAATATTCTTTTACTTCACTCCTACTTCAGATATTTTAATAAGCTATTTATTCTAAAGCACATAAGGTTCAATATTGGTTCCGTTATACAACAAGTAACACATTTTACTCAAGTTAAGAAAGGAGTCGGTTCAGAATAGGCATCTTAATCGAATTCCGAAATAATAAAAAATACACGTTAATTGTTCAGGATAACTCTCTTCACATGTCTTGAATCAGAACCACAACCTCATAACAAATAAATTTAATCTTTAGTTTAAAGTAATTTAAACCTTATGTCATTGATATAAAGTCCAATTTGTATTTCGTTCTTACGTCGCTAGCTTTTCTTACACGACACAAACAATAACAACATTTTAAATATTTAAGTTGTTAGAACGCGAATAATATATGTTCAAAGAAATTTGGAACTCGCCACAACGAAATAAAGCTTATCTTAATTTACTTCCGACTTTTTACATTGTTGTGTCAAAAGACGCGAAAACCCTAAAAAAATATTTATTTATTTATTTAAACTTCCATGTACAATTGTAGTACATAAGGCGGACTTAATGCCGCAAGGCATTATCTACCAGTCAACCTTAAATATTGTACGTCATTAAAATTTGCTAATGTAAACATAATGCAAAAGAGTGAGACGCAAACATTTCCCGGCCACCCTCTGACCTATGAGCGCCGCACGCGCCGCGGCCGCTCGCGCTGCTGCAGCGCCAAGAGCGGCAACCGCCCGCCTAATAATTAACATTTTTGTACCAGATTTCTAAATGCATAGTAACTAAAAAACTTTGTAAATAAATAACTTTGATGAAAAAGCTTGCCCTCATTCGTCAGCAGACTTTTGCAAGGCTGCTGCAAGGCTAGTGTAGGTATTTCAGTTATATTATAAAGTAAATGATATGTATTATCATAAAATAAAGGATTACTAAAACGATAAAAATAGACCTTAGTCATTAATTTATGCTCCTCCAGCTTTCCATATTTCTATGTTATAAATTTCAATTTGCAATTAAAATATCATAACTATGACTCGATTGCCGTGATGGGTGAACTTTCACTTATTTACCTACAGGTTTGTACGGAACCCTCGGTGCGCGAGTCCGACTCGCACTTGGCCGGTTTTTATTTCTAACGATAAGAGTTCCTTCCAAATACAAGGTGCTTGCTGATGGTAGTACATATAGATCCTGTTGATTGATGGGTATGCGGATTTCATCATTTCTATTAGAACTAGTTACGTATGGTTTATAAGAATGATATTCAATGCCTTCTATACACTATACACTATAGTACACTATTATCGTAAGAGGGAGTCGATAAAACGTCTAAAATATACATTTTAATAAGCCGATTGCTTTTAAGAATGCCTTATTGTCTTTCGTTAATTTTATTTTCTTCTTAGAGCGAGCTCTTGTATGATTGATTCCTTGATTCCAACTAACGTGTTTAGTATGTTGATGCTCATATTTATTATAGTCAATCATTTCTTCTTCTACGATGTAAATACAACTGTACAGTAGCGGTCATAAGTGCAGTTTATGAATTTAGAATGTCTACACTAATTCTACAGTTAGTTATATGCGATGAAATGTGCTTCGAACTTATTATTTACAAAAAAGAAAAAAGATGAGGGTGAATGTAAGAAAATGTTAACTAACTACTGGATTTAATTTAATAAATTAGTTACGACGTCGTTTGTTGGTGAACTTTGTTCCGAGCGTTTGTGTTGTTATTGCGATTAGTGTGTTGTTTGATTATCTTTATTCAAGATGCAAGCAAATATTACTATTGATGCCAGGGCAAATTTTGTCGCTTTGCGTCAAAATGGGTTGAATATTTCTCAAATTTCAAATCAAACCGGCTTATGTGTAAGTATTGTAATTACGATTGTTGTGGTCTATAATTTTTTATTTAATCACTAGTTGCAAGTTTATAACAAAATTTTAGTTTTTTAGAGAAATACTGTGAGCCGTTGGGTAAAGAGGTTCGAGGAAGAAGGTAGTCTGAAGAGTCGTGTAAGAAGTGGAAGGCCACCGCTTATTAACCCGACTCAGCGACGTGTCATGGTGGAAGAATATGAAACAAATGGTTTCATTCCAACTAAAATATTTGATACGTCATTACGAACTGTTCGCCGTGCACTCCATGCTGAAGGTTTACATCATCGGAAACCAGCTAAAAAACCGTTTTTGACACAAAAACACAAGGAGGAACGACTACGTTTTGCTCGAGAATATTTAGATTTTAACTGGGATACAACCATATTTACTGATGAGAAGACTTTCAAATCTTGCCAGAAAGGAAGACTTCATTTATGGCGAAAAGACAATAGTCGCTGGTCTGAGAAAAACATTATTCCGAATACAGAATCAGGTAGAATAAGTGTGAACATGTGGGGGTGGATGAGTGCTCAAGGGCCGGGTGAATTGGAATTTATACCTACGCGTGCGAACAGCTCTAATTACGTCGAAGTTTTAAGTGACATAATGCTACCTACTGTGCGTAATGTCTACCCCATAGAAGACTGTATTGAACTAAATTTTGTTCAAGATAATTGTCCGATACATCGTGCCAGTGTTGTAAAAGAGTGGTTTAGCAAGCATACTGACATTAAAGTTATTCCGTGGCCAGCACGTTCCCCTGATCTAAACCCCATTGAAAATATATGGGGTTTAATGGTTCAAAGATGGGAAGCACGAGATGAGAGATATCCTGAGCAGCTTAAATCCCATTGCACTCAATTGTGGGAGAATTTACGCGGCACAGATATATGTGCAAACATTGTGGCCTCCATGCGGCGACGTCTGCTTAGCTGCATTGAAAATAATAGAGGCCATACTAAATATTAAATAATACGCTGTGTTTTTTACAGTGGGCGTGCTGGTCATAATAAAGTCATACGTAAGTTAGTTTATGATTGTAAGATTGGGATTAAGCTTCAATCTTCTTCTCTCTTTGAGAAAATGAATATATTAAGCTATAATCTCATAAAGTTAGAAGTATAATAACACTTTTATTTTAATTTTAATATAAAACAAACTTGATATATTATATTTTTTAACTTAATTAATAATAATATAAATAAAAGTTTCTTCAAATTACCTAATATTGTTTTATTTGAACCTAAAGTTATGATTAATTATAATTATGTAATAATATTAATTTATATGTAATAAATAATATATATATAACTTATTATAAAAACATTAATTCGAAAATATATAATGTTGCTTATAATAAAAAAGCAAAAAAAATAAAAGCGATCTGACGAATCAGTTGAGATTCGAACCGACAGCCACTCATTTCAAAGTCACACGTTGTTGCACTTATCCACATGAATTATTAATGAAATGTTTAAAGGCAATTGCCCATTATTGGCCAAGAAATGCACACGAAAAAGATATACGTAAAAAAAAACATCATTATTTATTATGAATTATCAACTTATCCATTTTATCATAAAAGTATGGAATATTTTGATATAAATAATAAGTTTTGAAAAGATTTAGTTATACGATCAACAACACATCGGTCGAAAGAGTTGCCATTTTAAAACCAAAAGCGAATTTAATCGTTTGTCGATTGATAATCGATTGAAATTCGTATTTTAAATAAGTGACAGTAAACGGCATTAAAAAAGATTTTTTTTATGACAAATTGTAATAATCCAGGTAGTGCGTTAGCTATTTATTTATAGTTATAAAATATAATTGGCGTCACAGTGTCATACAACGAAATCAAATTAATCATTATTATCGATCAAAATCGATTTTCTATATTTATTTCATTGCACTGGCAACCGCAACGGCAACGTCATAAAAAGTCATAGTTGTCAATGTCAAACAACCGTCTCGTCAATTCTTGACCGACTCTCTTTTTGATAAATACCAATAATACTGGTCGTGCAGCAATACAAAAATACTGTTGTAATTGTATTGTAGGCCGTCGAATTTTTTGGATTGTTGTGTTGGACGTTGTGTCCACGTCATGTCAGTTATACGGTATTTAGGGTGGGCACGGCATCAAAGTAGTAATATTAATGCACCTGCTCAATTCCTGGATGATGTTTTAATAGTTTATGATACCAATGGCGAGTAAGGAACCAATAGTACTAAAACCTCACCACCAAATTCATTTATGTAGTAATAAATCCATTGTATTTCAAAAAATTTAAATATTTTTTACTATAAAATCCGAAGTTTTATTTAACCGATTCTTTCTTTTATTACATGTTGACAATCTATGCTACATTTAAGACATCATATCATAAGTGTGCACTCTGGTTACGTAGTAACTATTTAGTAATCTGTGACTCTGGGCCAAACTCATTATGAAACTTGGGCATGTCCCTTTATATAATAGTTGGTTCATTAAAATACCGCAGAAATTATGAGGTAGTTTTAGTTAAATTATAAAATTGTGAATATGTTGCCGGTAGATTTGAAAATTAACTTGTTGACTAAGGTGCATACCACACTAATAGGAAAGAAAACAGATATATTGTTATCTTTGTACAGTATTTCCCACACACTATCATCTTGATACCGATATGCTCTGTCGCACCGCAGCGACGCAGCGACGCGCGGCCGCTTAACTGTATCTAGTAAAAACATACCTTCAATTTTTGATAAAATTAATAATAACTGCAGCGCTTGTTCCTCACCAATTACAAATATATCATTCATGGAATGCTCGAATGTAAGATGCAGGAAGAAGTATGATTTAAAATGTCTTAAAATTGAATCAGAGACGTTTAAGGCATTTACTATAGAATATAAGACACGATGGATGTGTCCGGAATGTGTCTGCTCCAATCCTAAAAGAAGAAACACGGAGACTCCTGTTAGGGCTTATCCAATTGATCTTGATATAACTGTAACACCCAGAAATAATGTTAGTGCAGAGCGCGGGAGCCAAGCAAAATTCACACCTACGCTAGATACGGATTCCCTATTGCTGGAGGAATTAAGAGAGTTTAGAACAGACATGATAACTCGATTGGACACCCAAGCGAATGCAATAATATGCTTGCAAAATCAGTTCCTCCAAAAAAAACTGACCTCGACAAGTTGGTTAAAATTATGACGGTGATTGAAGAAAAAGTTACTGCCCGTTCTACTACTGAGAATCGAACACAGAACATAACAACAAAGACAAATGAGAATTCGGCAAATAGTAGTACTAACCTTCGAAATAGCGCTAACATTGTTAAGAAAAAAATAATATCCAACCAGCAATTCACCAGCTCACAAAATGTAAACAACGGTGGGGCCACTAAAACTGTAACACAAGCGGAAGCAACTTACAATCCCATTCCTGTTAATACTCATAAAGGAGAAATAGAAGATCAGGATGATACCTCGGGCTGGATTACTGTACAAAATAAAAAATCGAAGAGACAATTGCAAAATGTGAGGATAGGTCAAAACTCGGAATTGAAGTCCATACAAGCTACAGAAAGTAAAAGATATCTACATGTGTGGCGCCTACATCCAGATACCACTCTTGAAGCGATGACAGAACACGTGAAAAGTGTTTGTGGCTTAGACGCGGTATTGAAAATTGAAAAAATCAAACACAAAACTGAAAGGGACTATTCTTCGTTTATTATTGGAGCGTCTGAACAAATATTCGAAACCTTAAACCAAGATGATGCATGGCCCCTAAATGCCGAGTTCAGTGAGTGGATTTGGTTTCGTAAAACGCCAAAAAATCATACCGCTAAGCAAAAGAGACTCGACATATTGTATTGTCAAAACGTTAGAGGACTAAGGCGTCGTCCTAATTGACAGCGATCGTACGATGACACGATGCGTTCTCGTCGTGCGATGAGTTCAAACATACAGATTTCATCAGAGTGTCCTATTTGAACCTCGCAAGTAATCGTGCGAGCACATGAAATGCTTAATAATGATGCGTTTGATCGTGCGATCATATTGTAATCAAAGCAACAGATCTCTTTTGAGTGTCCTAATAATCAGCAAGGGCCAACACCAGTGACACACAGTAGGTTCATTATTTCGTACATCAAAATAAAGGTTGAAAAATTCACCGCGCAGATTCCTGGATCTATAAAGTATTTTATGTTGTCTACGTTTCCTTTTTTCAAT
The DNA here is from genome assembly GCA_905475315.1 of Autographa pulchrina. Taxonomy (NCBI): domain Eukaryota; kingdom Metazoa; phylum Arthropoda; class Insecta; order Lepidoptera; family Noctuidae; genus Autographa; species Autographa pulchrina. The sequence continues at coordinate 4,375,488 of FR997761.1, read as the reverse complement.
GTCATTTGCAATTTTAAAGCAATATTGCTCGACAGCAAAAACTGTGCATCTCTATAAAGAGCCATCGTTAAAGTGGAGTAAGCGCGACGCCAGCCATCGAGCGACGGCATCGCACGATAGACATCGCGCGATCTATTAGGACACCTGTAGGCCTAGCCAAGTTACAAACGTTTCGTATTATCTCTACAATTGTTAACTACGACATCTCTACGATATCTCTTTCTACAATTGTTAACGCTCCGGCGTAAGCAATTATAAACAACGCTATCTTGGTAGCCAACTTGACAGGACTGAGTCGATCGCTCGTTCTACAATGACCTTAGAAAAAACCTATACTTTAGTCTATGGTGAGCGTTCCCAGAAACGTCAAACTAATGTCAAAGTCACAGTTGTGTACTTTGTGCGCGGGTTGAAGTTTTGTTTTGAATTTTTAAAAAAGGAATATTGTTTTAAGTGTTAAAAAAGTAAGCAAAATAAGGTACAAGTTTTTCTTACATTAATTGGTTTATTATAATACCACAGTGTGGAATATAATTTTAAACATTAATGTCATTCGAAATAATATGATATCGTGCATTTAAATGAAAGTTATATACCTTAAATTAAGTGATAACTTTTATAGGATGGAATCTAGATCTCGAGCAAGCCCAGAACCGTTCGCAGCTTTATTAGAATTTATGGAAAGGTACGTAAATTATTAGTTATTTCGCTATCTTCCTTTGTTAAAATATTTCATACTTGGGGCACTTGAAAGTTAGAAACATAAACAATGACGTGATACGCGACTTGAACTAATACTTATAAAATAAACAAAACAATTGTGTTTGACCTTTTACTTAATCAATAGACTCTCTGTTTTCCTGAAATAGTTTTAACTTATTTTCTAGCCATGGCGATATAACGATTTTGTGTCGGAGTTCTTGTCAATGGTCTTGGAAAGTCGATTTGTCTAGCCGAAAATGCTGCACTAATAAAGATTCCGGCATTTCGCGTATTGTTTCCATGCACTGACGATTTATGTCTCTTTTTCGGCGCCTAAGCCACACTTCTTCATTATGAGCGCACCACAACATATTTATAGTGTGCATTTTAAATGTTTAATGGTAAATAAACAAAACACTTCTCGGTTTCAACACAGCTGGATCATATAAACGCCATTTTTACACGACTGCCCAAAAAGGAGTGTTATGTTTTCAGGGTTCATGTATGTATGTATGTATGTATGTATGTATGTATGTATGTATGTTTGTGAGTTTCTTTATTCCACCATAACTTCTAAAAGGCTTGACCGATTTCATTGTTTGTGGTATCATTAGAAGCTTTGAGTTATCCCGAGTGACATAGGCTATGTGGACATTAAAAAATGGTCAAGTGTGAGTCGAAATCGCCTGCAAAGGGTTCCGAACGATATTTTTTTCTGTGTTGTGTCATGTTTTTTTGTTGTTCACTAAAAGGTTTTTTTGTTGTTCAATAAAAAATTATAATTAAAAAAAAAATAAAAAACACGCCTGCCATGTCAAAAAAAAATTAAAAACAAGTCAAATATTTGCAGTCGGGGTCGGTTACTTGGAACAATTTATTACAGGTCCCCCGACTGCAAATATTTGACTTGTTTTTATTTTTTTTTGACATGGCAGGCGTGTTTTTTTTTTTTTTTTTAATTATAATTTTTTTTTATCGTTTTCTCTTGGGTCTCGGCGAGCGCTAAGTATTCGTACAAAAACTTCGACATCGTTTCGTTGTCGATTGTCAAAACTGTAACTTGGCTACGATTTATATGGGATGTAGCGTTCAACCTTGTAGAAACGCTCACATTTCATTCTATCATTTTGAACGATGTAAACTTGGCTACGATTTTTCTATTCGTTTGTTTTGACCACGTGACTTAACGTTGAGATGACGTCATTCCCATACATTTGATTAGTTTTCTATTAGCGTTTACGATTGTAGATTGGCAACTTGGCTAAGCCTGCTGTTAGGTCATCGTACGACCACTTTGATCGTGAGATGAAAAACGCATCGCGCCATCGTACGATCGCTCCCAATTAGGACGACGCCTAAGAACTAAATTAGATAACTTTCGAAACCATTTAGATTCTTCGAGTTACGATTTATTTGCAATTACGGAGACAGGATGCAATAAATCCATACACGACGCTGAAATTGTGCCTCCGGGATATAATATATTGCGTTGTGATAGAACTGATGGCCGGAAGCAAGGCGGCGCGCTTCTCGTGGCCACACACCGGTACGAACTGCGCCGAGTATTGCCGAGTGTGTTGGTGGACGACTGCGTATTTGAATCTGTCAGCGCAACGGTTCACGTAAATAACAGATTCTTATTTTTATGTTGTGTAGTCTATATCCCACCGAATAGTGCAGAGAATGACTATATGATTTTATTTAGAATAATAGAAGAATTGTGTACAAAATATAAAAGAATAATTGTAGTAGGAGATTTTAATTTGTATTCGTGTACTAGCAATATTAGTAATTATTATGAATGTTTTTATCGTATTGTGATTTCACTCAAAATAATGAAATACCCAATTGTATGGGACGTCAATTAGATTTAGTACTGAGTGCCGGGTTTGAGGGGAAAGTATCAGTGTTAGGCGCGGACGACGAACTCGTGCCGACCGACCCGCTGCACCCGCCGCTCGCGGTGAGCTTGCTCGCGGCCGCTGCTGACGTGCTCGGCGCGTCCGAAACACCGTTGACACATAATAAAGCGCGCTTTCGACCACAGTGGAATTTTTACAAAGCTGACAATCAGTTACTTTATTCTATGTTGGCTAATCATGATTGGAGTGCAATGTATAAAATGCAGTGTGTAGATGAAATAATGAATACATTTTATGACACTATTAATAATATATTAGATGAGTGCGTCCCCAGGAAAAACATCTATCGCAAAAATCAAAGGTATAATTATCCCGAATGGTACACGGCAGATATAATTAAAAATATAAAAATTAAAGCTAACTTACATAAACTATTTAAGCAGACTAATGTCCATACTCACTATGTTGAATTTTCCAGTTCATCATCATCATCATCATCATCAGCCGGAAGACGTCCACTGCTGAACAAAGGCCTCCCCCCTAGAACGCCACAATGAACGACAACTCGCCAATTGCATCCACCGGGTGCCCGCAACTTTGACGATATCGTCGGTCCACCTGGTCTTCCGGTTCGTGGTCACCACTCGAGAACCTTTCTTCCCCAGCGGTTATCGGTTCTTCGAGCGATATGGCCTGCCCATTGCCACTTCAACTTGCATATTCTTCGAGCTATGTCGGTAACTCTAGTTCTTTGGCGAATTTCCGTATTCCGGATCTTGTCGCGCAAAGAAACCCCGAGCATAGCTCTCTCCATAGCCCGTTGAGTGACTCTGAGCCTCTCCAAAAGGCCAACCGTTAGCGACCACGTCTCAGAGCCATTATCATTATCAGAGCCAGAATTTTCCAGTTACAGAACTCTAATTAAAAACCAGATAATGATTGCACATAAGCAACATGTATGTAAAATTCAGTGGCGTGCATAGCATATAGGCAAAAAGGCAGTGCCTACTTCCAAAAACCCCTAACTATCTTCTTTTAATATAACAACACTCATCATACATAATCATAACATTACAGGCAGTAAAACTTCTAACCAAACATTTCAATAACAAACAAATCAATAATGACGTCACATATGTCAAATTCAAATCATTCAATACTTAACTTAATAATCTGTTACGAGGTAGGCTCTCGAAAATGTGCCTAGTTTACACGCACACATTCAAACGAAATCTCCTTGTCCATATACGCACGCACACTTCAAAAACGGAAAATAATACCCCGCCATCTTGACTTTTTATTATACGACAAAAACAAAAATCCCTATTTTTGCTAAGAGCGGTGCTTTGACATTTGACATTCGTAATTTTTTACACTTACAGTAAGCTAGCTTACCTGCCAATAGACTTATAGAGTCCTTTTACCAAAACATAATATAAATGACTGCAAACTGCCACAGATACTAAATGCATAAATTTAAATGCCAAGGATTAAAATATTTTAAATGAAGCTTGTATTTTAAAATGCTAATAACTTGTAAATTAAATATCACAATATTATTTAGTTACTTATTAATGTTTATTATATTTAGTTTCAATTAACATTTTTATTGTTTTACTTCTGTGTTGCAACTTGGTCGTTTTTCGATATTTATTATCTGTGGCAGATTGTTCATTAAGTTTTTGATAGTTCGCGCGCGTGTTTTCGTCTTGACTTTCGTAACTAGTTTCTATTTATTGTGATTTTGTGAAGTGGCTGTAGTTTAAGAATCAGGAGCATTAATAAACCGCTATGTGTATGAATGTTAAGATTGTGGCGAAAATGAAATATGTTTGGATAGCATACGTGCGTAATTACAAACTTACAATACAAACCCATCAGATGGGGTTTGTTGACAAAACTTTAAAGGTAAGGCTCTTATTAATATTAAATCAAAATGTTAGAAACTATCGCCTGACTAGCGGTGTGCTGCTGGACGAACGGTTCTTTTTGTGTTATTAATCGTTTCTTGATTGTTAAATACGAAATTGTTGTGTGAATTGATACCTACGAGAATAACTACGACGAAAACATGTTGTTGTGGATGATGATATTAAGTAATTGTTTTTAGTTAAAATCTTAATAAAAATGGGAGTAAATTAAACAAACAAGATAATAGTATAATATATGTTGGCACATTCAATAATTTATACGTCTGATTCTTTTTTTGTCTATGTAATACTTAAGGTAGGTAAGAAAAATGTTGATCTCGAATGGTCATATTGACCATGGCTCAATATATTTACTATTATTTAGGTCTGGTTTCGGACCCTTAATGAATAATACACAAATAAGAGTCCTCAATCATAAGCTGACCGTTTGCTCGTCGCGAGTCCCGAATCGCGGAGTCGGCTGCTGTTCGCAGTTAGCTTTACTAAGATTATTTTATACAAACTTATACCAACAAGTTTGAAATAGTGATTCAATCAGAAATTGTCGCGAGCTGCGCGCGTGCATTTTAAATTTTATCTTGCTCGCGCCGCGCGACCAGCGCGCGTACTGCTCGCGAACAGTTCGGAGACGGCGTTATTTACACTATCGACCTTTGCGTGAGTTGCGTGGAGGAGGCGCACTAACATATTGCAGTACCTAACTGCAGGCGCGAGCAGCGCATTCGGTGCGCGTTCGTCAGACCTGAACGCACCTTGTGATCCACAAAAATCATGCTTGTTCCAATTTTTTGGGAGTTCATTTTCGTATTTACGGTGAAGTTGCTCCATGTACGAGTGCCTACCATGGCCGAAAACCAATGCACGCCACTGGTTAAATTCAAAGTCAGTTTGGAAAAGACCCCAAATCTTTCTGGCAGTATATAAGAACGAAAAAAAATTCAATTAATAAAAAAGTTATAATGAAGGATGGTCAACAACTTACGGACGAAGTGTGCTAAACATTTTGCGATGTTTTTTGAGTCGGTTTATAACAGCGAGCCACCGCGGCTGGATGCGAGTGCGGCGGCGGCGTCGTGCAGCGCTAGCAGTGCGCATGTGCAGCTGGAAGAACTGAGCTGCAGGGACGTGCAGGACGCGCTTGTGCGACTCAAACCAAAGCGCTCGGCCGGTCCGGATGGTATACCTGCATTCCTCTTAAGAGATTGTAATAGGATTATGTTTCAACCACTCCGGCATGTATTCAACGTCTGTTTGAAACAAACGAAGTTTCCAGCTGAATGGAAGGTCACGAGAGTCATACCAGTACCTAAAGGTAAGGCAGGGTCAGAAGTGAGTGGCTATAGACCAGTGGCAGTGCTGTCGACGCCGGCTAAGGTGTTCGAGTCTGCTATCCAACGCAGTATACAAAGGCAGGTTAGAGGACTGCTAGCGGACGCACAGCACGGATTTAGACCGGGACGCAGTACAGCCACGAATCTTCTGAACTTTACAACACAAGTATTGCCGGCAGTGGACGCAGGTGTACAGGTTGATGCTGCTTATTTTGATTTTCGTAAGGCATTTGATTCTGTAGATAATGATGTCTTACTAAGAAAGCTAGCTGAAGTAGGATTCACACCACACTATTTAGAATTTTTTGCTAGTTATATGAGAGACCGACAGCAGTACGTCGATTATAACGGATGCGAGTCGGACCCATATTACACTAGATCAGGGGTAAGTCAGGGCAGCAATTTGGGGCCACTAGAATTTATAATAATGATAAATAACTTACCAGAGGTTGTCAAACAAGGGACTTGTTTATTATTTGCAGATGAACTCAAATTGCTGCTCGAGGTAAAGAAAAAATCTGATTGTAATCGCTTACAAGAAGATATAGACAGAATAGTGAAGTGGAGCGTTGAGAACAAATTACACTTTAATATATCTAAGTGCTCAGTTATTACTTTCACTCGCGCTAAAACACCTATTCTCCATGAATACAAGATGGAAGCAGCACCGATACAGAGAGTTACACAGGTATGGGATCTTGGAGTTAGTCTCACACCGGAGCTAAACTTTCGAGATCACATAGTAAATATTTGTAAAAAGGCTTACAGGAATTTGGGATTTGTATTGCGACAGTCCCGGGACTTTACTAACATCACTACCGTCAAGGTTTTATACGACGCGCTCGTGAGAAGTCATCTAGAGCATGCTTCCGTGGTATGGTCTCCGCACGAAGTGAAATATAGTATCATGTTAGAACGGGTACAAAACAAATTTACACGACATTTAGATTATAAATTATACGGAGTTTACCCATTTTACCCGCTAATGTATCCCACACTCTTTGTACTCGGAATGGTGGGATACAATCAACTGCGGGTGCGCCGAGAATTTGCACTGGCTGCGTACATAGTCAGGCTACTGCGTGGGACTGAGCATAACCCTGGAGTGTTGTGCAAATTAATTTTTTATGTTCCGGACCGCTTTGTGTGGCGACGGTGGCGACCGCAACTGCTGGCTGTGCCAGTGGCCCGATCCAATTTAATATCTAAGGCACCTTTTACACGAGCACTCCTCATAATTAATGAAGCTAGTTGCAGGGTTGATTTATTTTCGGGTAGTTTGAGTGAAATCGCAAAAGCTATCATATGTATTAGTAGTTATTCGTAAGAAAATTTTATTTGTTTGTTTTGGTTGTTTCATTTTGTTACAATGTATACTATACGTGTTACTTTATATCTATGTTATCTTTTATCTTTATGTATATTTTATATTTTTAACCGACGAAAACGGAGGAGGTTCTCAATTCGACGCGTATATTTCTTTTTTTTTTTTTTTTTTTTTTTTTTTTTTTTTATGTTTGATCACGCACAACTTTTTACAGAGTAGTCCGATTTTGATAATTCTTATTATATTGGAAAGGGTATACTCCAAAGTTGGTCCCATATAAATTTGGAAAAAGAATTACCACCCTAAGGGTAGGAAAACAGGGGTTGATTGATTGTTCACTCACTGATTGTAATGTATTACCACGCGTAACTTTTTACAGAGTAGTTCGATTTCGATAATTCTTTTTTTATTGAATAGGCTATACCTAGAAGTTGATACCATATAAATTTGGAAAAAATATTCCAATCCTAAGGGTAGAAAAACAGGGATATTTTGATTGTTCACTAACTGATTGTAATATATGACCACGCGTTTACAGAGTACTTAGTCCGATTTTGATAATTCTTTTTTTATTAGATAGTATACCTCGAAGCTGGTCCCATATAATCTTACCCTAAGGGTGGGAAAATAGGGGTGATTTATTGTTCAATCACAGATTTTAATGAGCTTTAGACCTGTCAGTCTCTTGTGAGTAGACCTCTTTGTCTCTGCATTTCTGCTAAAGCTCGTTCATCGTAAAAAATAATAAAAAATTAAGCATGTAATAGCAATAAAGTAATTAGTAGATTATAGCCACAAAAAAATATAAAATAAAAACTTTTTAACAAAAAAATTAAACCGCCGAAAAAACTGAAAAGCAAAAAATAACAAACCTTTTTTTATTTAATCTTAATAACTATGTAAGTATACCTAAGTAATTTTGAGTCGGCGCCAAACTATCAACCGTCATTGCAACTGTTGCTACTGTGGCATTTTCTCTGATCAATCCTAATAATTGGTGCAAAAACGACATAGATTACATATTATTGGTAGGAGATATATAGAGACTGTATTGTACTGCCGCGCATCAAGCTTTACGTTACGTAAGTATATGTAATTAATTAATTTGCCTGTTTGGCGCCGACTCAAAATGACTTAGGTATACTTACATTATTAGTTATTAAGATTAAATAAAAAAAGGTTTGTTATTTTTTGCTTTTCAGTTTTTTCGGCGGTTTAATTTTTTTGTTAAAAAGTTTTTATGTTAATTTATATGTAATAGTTAATACATTTTCACACTGTCGCATTGGGTTGTAAACCTGTTAGGATAAGTGTTTGATAATAATAATTGATAATAAATAAATAAATAAATCTTCTTGTAGTTATACTGTATGACGGGGAAATGTTTGCGTTGACATCACGCACACATGTATGCGCAGTAGCATGCGAATACGATCGTTGATGTGCTACTGGACTTATGGCCCCAGACTAATAAAAAAAAAAAAAAAATATATATTAAAAAAAAACATAGATCACATGAATAAGTAATTAAAATGGCTCAGATGTTGAGGTAAAAAAAACGGTCTTAATAATAACAATCGGAAAAAACTAAGTTAATCTAGGCTAATACATACAGGCAATAATAAAATAAAAACAGTACTAATTTTAAATATAGGGACCACCCGAACTAGGTTTATGTAAACCTGTGTTTCAGGCTATCAAGGCTCAGAATAGTTGTCGGTTAATTTTAACATCATAATCATATTACAAAATTATTAAAGACTAAGCAAGGGCAAAGTGTCCTTAATTATTAAAATACACTATACTAGTTACTAAAATAAGCAATTTATTTTAACACTTCTAGCAATTTTTCCGTATCTGAGTAATTGAGGGACTGTAAATATTCTGTTAGTACTATATTACACTTATTTAAACTTACACTATAAACCTTTAGCAATCTGTTAAGTTTGTTATACAAATAAGGTCCTAGAAATAAATAAAATCTGTTAGTAAAAGCATGTTTCGTCCGAGAGTTAGTGTACACTAAATCCTTTCTCCTCTTGCCAGAAGGTACAGGGCTAAAACCAAGTTCAGCATGCTGGAGTAGTACTATATTCAAAATAAATAGCTGGCGTACTGTTAGCACTTTGCATTCCCTGTAAAGCTGGTGGGTGGGGAATCTGAATGGACGAAAGCTAGCGACCTTCAGGATTGCTCTTTGGGCACGTTCCAAGGGCAAGAGGATAGTTTTAGGGGCCCCACCCCAGGAGCTAATACAATAGGTAAGAATAGACTGACACAAGGCCATGTACACCTGCCGAATTAAAATGAAGTCTGCTATGTTACGCAAATTTTTAAAAACGTATATTAATTTACGAACTCGAGTGCATAATAAGTCAATATGTTTACGGAAGTTAAGCTGGGCGTCAATCGTAACACCTAGATATTTTATATGGTCAGTTTTTTGTAATGTAGGGCAGGCGCATGCTGAGTCAGCGGACGTACTCATATTGCAATTGTGTGCATAAATGTTTAGGTTAGTGGACGTATTGTTAGTATTTCTTATAGTAAATAACATGTGTTTGGTTTTATCTGAATTTAATGTCAGTAGGTTATTGTGAAGCCAATTTGACACTATATTGAAACCATTTTAGGCAAGTTCATAGACCTCATCTTTTGATGTGCCTGAGAACACAAGAGCTGTGTCATCAGCATATGACATAATGACACCATTTTCAAGTGACAAGCTGCTTAATTCATTTATATAAATTAAGAAGAGGGTAGGTCCCAGAATACTACCTTGAGGAATCCCGAAACCACTGTTTTTTAGGTCAATACTTTTGTACTGACCTATTTTCACACACTGGTGACGATCACTGAGATAGTCAGAGAATAATTTTAATTGTGCTCCTCTTATCCCCATTTTTTCCAGTTTGTGCAATAATAGGGTACAAGAAATGGTGTCAAATGCTTTGGCAAGGTCTAAGAAGATCCCAATTGTGACCATACCATTATCTAGATTAGAACAGATGACATTTGTTAATTTATGAACTGCTTGATTTGTTGATCTTTTAGGCCTAAATCCGAATTGTTGATCCGATAGTAAGTTGTTCTTTTCAAGATACTTAATTAATCTAATGTTTATAATTTTTTCCAAAATCTTTGAAAGGCCTGTTAATACTGCAATGGGTCGATAATTAGTGACATTGGTTTTGTCCCCAGCTTTAAAAACAGGGCTTACAACAGCTTTTTTAAGCAGATTCGGAAATATTCCTTTACTTAGGCATAAGTTATAGATGTGTGTTAGAGGCGGTGCAATAAGGTGTTTGAAACTTTTTAGTACATTATTAGGGATGTTATCCCAACCAACAGCACAAACTTCTTTTAGTCCATCTATTATACATAACACTTCCTGGACGTCTGTTTCTAATAATACGAAAGAGCTCAGAGAGTTATGTGGCACAGGCATACATTGTGTGATTGCATTTCTGGAAAAGGTTTTTTCAGCTAAATTTTTGCCAACGTTAACAAAGTAGTTGTTTACTTTATTCGTTGCTTCGGATGGGTTCAAACAGGTTGATAAAAGATCAAGCTGAGTGTCTAGTTTTGTTTGTCTGAAGGTGTTGCTTTTTATAAATTTCCAGATTAGCTTATTATTCTTTCCCGCTTTCTGAAGCTGTGCTCGGTCGTATTGTATTTTTTGTTTTTTCAACAGATTATTGCAAAAGTTTCTGTAACGTTTATAGGTAACTGAAAGTATTTTATTGTCGGGTGTTTGCTTTAAGACTGTACTTCTTCACCACGTAAATTGATTAAATGATTATTTATATCTAAAAGTCTAATATTTATGCAGCTTATGTTGCTCTGGTTAATGGGGAAGTAAATAGCGTTTTTGGGTATTTCTATAATCCGATATCCAGGTGGCACATTTAATGCAAATTCGTGAATAATGTGACTTGATTCACCGTTTATTTATGAGCCGCTTACAATATCACATTCAACCCTGATCACGGTCGTTGGTAAAATGTTTACTGGAAACTGTGACATTTATTGGCTTCCAAAATTTGTTTTTCGAACCCCAACAACCTACGAAAAGTATTTTGCTTCATAAAATTTATATCTTTTGTACAGTACAAAGAAGCGGTAAAGCTTTCAATGTGTTGTTATTACACTGTAGTTTGATTGATGCATCCCTTAATTCAGATTTTAAGTAATCATTAATATCTTGTAATTCATAAGTTCCTTCAGGTACTTCAATAACACCATTAGATCCATAGAATAACTTGTTGTTCGTTTTATCAATATTCGGAATGGAATTAAATGTTGAAATGTGTAATAAAGCACATTCATACTGTCCATCTAATTGCAAGGTGTTAGGATAGTAAGTGGATAAACTTGACGAATTTCCTGTTATTGACAAAGTGAGTAACATCTTGCGAATGGTGAGAAAAAAAGAAAGTTATATATTTTATATGTTTTTATACCAAAAATTCCTTAAATATTCCAAGCATAAGTGACCAAGATTAACTGTATTGAATGACTGATATCTAGTATAGTTGTAAAAAATATTAAAATTCTTAAAATAACGCATCATTTCCTTAGGGGGTTTTAAATCACCAAACCTATCAAAACTATTCACAATAGTCATATACTTTAACATAAGCCACCCAGTGCGTCCCCTCGTTCCTAGACTCGTCCAAATTAACAATACCACATTCGATATCTTTTGGTGCACTTGGTAATTGATCTCTCATAAAAACTCCTCTGAAGTGAGGGATATCACATGCGTACCTACTGTATTATGTCTATATTACTTAGGGCACGATTAGGCAGCTTACTTTTCAGTTTTTTGAAGATTTTATAAATATACCATGACCATTTCTGTGCGGTTTAATATATGTCGTGGAAAACGATATCGTTAAATAATAAGTTGTTCATTTGATTATTATAGTACGGAGGTAGTGGTAAACACCGTGACGTCACTTGTTTCTTTGTAATGGCGGCACGTGGACAGAGTCGTGTTGCAGAGTGGGCACGATGCAGATAGGGCAGTAGTATTTGAGACGGCAACGAAGTCACTCCTCCAAAACGAAACTCGGTTTACCTTTTTAATTGTTATTAGTGAAACAAGTGAATTGTGAGTACGGTTAATAAAGTTTTATTATTATATTGTAATCACACTAGCAGCTTAATAAGCTGATGCGTGTGTTTCTAGCGATTTGGAGAATTTGTCCAGTCTATTTTTGAAACAATTCAACGTGGGTGCCTCTATAACACTTTTAGGTAGTTTGTTCCATTCTGTGACTACGCGGTTTGGTAAGAAGTGTTTCAAGGGGTTGCCTTTAGATGGTGTTTTCCATAATTTTAATGAATGTCCCCGTAAATGACTATTCTCATTACGAGTGTATAAACTTTCAATTCTGGGAACATTGTAACAACCAGTGAGAATTTTGTACGTTTCAATAAGGCTTCCTCTCTGTCTACGAACTTCAAGAGAAGTCAGGCCAAGATCTTTCAGTCGCTGTTCGTACGGTTTATTCTTCAATACTCCGACCATCTTTGTTGCCCTTCTTTGCACTTTTTCCAGAAGTGCGATATCTTTTTTAAAGTAGGGGTCCCATATAACGTAAGCGTACTCCAACAGAGGTCTTATATATGTTTTATAAAGTTTGAGTAATGATCTTGGTGTGAGACACTTAAATGCTTTCCTGATAAGATATAACATGGAGTTTGCTCTTTTGACGATGTTATTTATGTGTGTTTCCCACTTTAAGTCATTACTTATGGTAACGCCCAGGTCCTTTTGCGTATTTACCGGTGTCAGTTGATGTTGTCCCAAATAATATATTTCACGAGGATTGTGTCTGCCTATATGTAATACCGTACATTTTGTTGTGTTCAGTGATAATAACCATAGTTTAGTCCAGTTAAATATGGCATCCAAGTCTTCTTGGATATTTTGGGATTGAACGCATGGGTTTCCAAAGAACTTAGTGTCATCAGCGAATAGTGAAAAAGGTAACTTGATTGTATTCTTCAGATCTGTCAAATAGAGGATAAAAATCAAGGGTCCAAGCACTGACCCTTGAGGCACACCGCTGTGCACTGGGTGGGCTGCAGACAGGGTATTGCCAACTCTCACACTGAATGTTCTATTAGATAAGAAGTCACTTATCCAGGATAGTATTTTTCCGCGTATACCAAGATGTTCTAGCTTATGCGTCAATCGCTTCAGAGGCACACGGTCGAACGCTTTTTCGTAATCTAGATAAATTACATCTGTGGGTTGTCCTTCATTATGATTCCTTATCCATTCATTGATACACATCAGCAGATTAGTTGTCACTGAACGCTTGGGGATAAAGCCATGCTGCTCATCAAGAGTTATGTTTTCTTGAGTTAAAAATTGTCGAAGTTTTTCAGCAATAATTTTTTCCATACTTTTGCATAAGAGACTTGTCAGACTTATCGGCCTATAGTTACTAGCCAACAACTTATTTCCTTTTTTATATATAGGAACCACTGTGGCGACTTTCCAGTCTGTAGGCACCTGCCCAATATCAAGGGACGTGTTCATAATTTTTGCGATTTTATCTATTAACGATGATGAACACTTTTTTAATAATATGGACGGGATACCATCGGGTCCTGAGGCTGTAGTGTCTTCAAACGTAAGTAGAGTCTTACGATCCATTTCATCTGTAATGTGGACATTTTCAAGTGATGATTCAGTTCTAGGCAAGTTGACGGTTGGTAAGCGACTTTCAGGTTCTCTAACAAAACTGCACTCAAACTGGGTGGCAAACAACTCTGCGATTTGTGTAGGCTCTACTGTAAGCTCATTAAAATTATTTCTTAGAACTGACGGGATACTGACCTTTGAGTTCAGTTGTTTTCTTATATATCCATAAAAGGATTTGGGGCCTGTGTCAATAATATTGGATTCAAAGTACGCTCTTCTAGTTCTGGTGAGAAATATGATTTTATTGTTTATAGTTCTGTAATTTCGATACATATCATCTGTTCTTCCTATTTTGTATATGCTCCACAAGTCTTTCTTTTGTTTAGTTAAATCTATAATTTCTTTATTAATCCATGGTTTAAGGAATCGTTTATTTCTACGTACACGTTTTTTAGGTATGAATTTGTCTATTGCGTGATGAATTTGTTTCTTTAAGTCAAGCCATAGATCATTCGGTGAATCACCTGTTATTGTTAAAGTTTCAGAAAGGTATGTATTGATCTTATCATAGTTGGCGTTATAGAAGTCGTATTGTAATTCTCTCTCACTTCTCTTATCAGTGGTGCTAGTTATTTGTATTGATGCTGTGATGACCAAGTGATCACTTTTTCCAATAGGTGGGTGATATTCTAAATCACTAATTAATGTATCATCATTACACATTACAAGATCTAGTATTGATTCTTCATTATTTCGTTTTCTCGTAATTTGCGTAACAAGTTGATTCAAGTTGCTATTGGCGTACATTTCCATGAAGCATTCACTCAATTTATCAAGATTTCTATTTACTTTGTCCAGTGGCCATTTAATGTTTGGTAAATTGAAGTCACCGACAATTATTACTGTATTTTCTGAGGATGCCTTTTCAATCATATCAAATAAGATCTTGTCAGATTCTTGCACTATATTTGATGGTGGACGGTAGACACATGCTAGCAAAAATCTTAGGTCTCGAAATTCTACATCCAACCATAAAGCTTCCACTTGAGGATCGAGGAAAGAATTATTCATTTTGCTAACTATAGTGACATTGTTACATTCGCGCGCAGCGTAAATTAATACACCACCTCCCTTTCGACAAGTTCTGTCCAATCGGTAAAGTATGTATCCTGGTATATCTATCATACTATCAGTTATTTTGTCGTGGAGATGAGTTTCAGTTATCATAATGAAAGAGGGCATATGTAGTTTAACTTCAATGAGAAATAAATCGTATTTTGCCATAATAGACGCCAAGTTTGTATAAAGTATGCGGAGTTCTATTAGATGTGGTATATTCAGTTTTTTGTGATTGTAACAATTTTGGGTATGCTATTTATGTACTTTATAGTAAGGTCCTGCTCTCCCTTTTCAGTACGTTGAGCCAGTTCGTCACGCAGTTTTTTCAGTTGGTCTCGCTGGTACGGGGTCATATCGGAATAAATTCTAATTGATTTTGATGCCTTACTTTTGTTCTTCAAGATACTAGTGGCACACTGTTTGTTACTGAGAACAACTTTTACTGGGCGTGGTTTAGATTTATCCAGCAAGTTTGGCTTACCAAGGCGGAATATAGTAATAATCTCTGTTTCTGCAGTTGGCAACGGGCTAAAGGCCTGAACGACACTTGTTTTGTCATGTGTCTTTCTTTCTTCTGGAGTAGTTGCTCCCGATTCCGGCAACCCATAAATAATAACATTGCGACTTCGTTTCCTCCTTTCTTCCATCTCATCAATTACCGAATCCAAATTCACCACAGTTGATTGGGAAGCTTTCAGTTCTTCGACTTGCTGTTGAAGTTCTGTAACTAGTTTGCGCAGTTCAGGAACCTGTCTGAGACCCGCCTCACAATCATCACAAAGGTATGACAACTTCGGTGCCTGAAGCCCGAAAACACGCATTTCTGTTGCGGTTAGACCACTGCATTTATTACATATTAATCGCTTACAGCCTTTACATGTCACTTTAACACTTTTTTCTTCTACTTGGATGTTACATTTAAAACAACGGGACATTTTAAAGGCTTTTTATAATTTATAATTTTTGGCAACCCCGTCTTAACTATGGCAACCCTATACTGACACTGGCAACCCAATATTGTCTATGGTGACTTCCGTTGATTTGTCAGTTGTTAAAACTGCATTGAAAATTATTATTTTACGCTGCTTACAAAATGAACCCTGTCACCACCTAACCATGACGATGACGGCCCTATCGCTCAGCCATCGCTGGCGCCGTCATCAGAAGTGGGATCTGAATCTCACTGGCGTACAATGTTCGAGATGCAGCAAAGAAATATGATGCAGCTGATTGAAGCAATTCGAACTCCCGTCTCACCGAAGATCTCTCTACTGGAAATAAACCCAGAGCAACCAGAGTCTGATCCACGTGCGTGGTGTGCTACAGTCGATATTTGCTTGGATGAACATCCACTGGAGGGAGGATCACTCATCATAGCTCTAAGTAAAGCACTGAAGGGTAGCGCCTCGTCATGGTTATCGCAAATTTCACATGTGGGTATGACGTGGAAGCATTTTCGTGAACTGTTCCTGGCACGATATGATCACTTGCTGCGTCGTTTATCAGTGTGAATAACGGGAAACCAAAAGATGGTGAATGTCTTGCAGCATACGCAAGCCGATTGATGACGTCATTATTGGCAAGGTGGAAGAATTTGAGTCACGAAGAGATAGCTGCCTCATATGTGCTGGCTCATATCTCTCAATTTGATTCGCGTCTGTACCGTATAGCATATACCAGTGAAATTACAGCACGTAACAAATTGTTGCAAGAAGTAAAGGCAAGTGCGAGTCTGAAGCGAAAGTTTGATCGAAACAACGAATCCGCTGGACGAATGGACGGACCGAACATGAAACGTTTCAAACCACAGAACGCTACTACATTTAAGTGTCACAACTGCGGTAAATCGGGACATAAAGCTGTAGACTGTCGTTTGAAGTCAACAAAATCGGACGTATCTACCGCCAATAAAGGACAAATATCATCGGCACCTTTATCTGGAACCGGTAAACGAGTGATTTGCTTTCGCTGCGGCGAGAACGGGCACATAGCATCAAACTGTCAGCGTGGCAATGCAGGTGCGAGCGGCGCGTCTACAGCAAACCGCGCAGGCTACAGCAGTGGAGGCGCCGCGGCAGCGGAGCGACGCGTGGACAGTTGCGAAGTGGCTGGTGTATGTGGGCAGTTACAACAATCTGGTGAGTCGTATTATTTTTATTTCGATTCTGGTGCCGAATTCTCTCTTGTTAAACAATCTGTCAGTCGTTATTTCATAGGTGAACGTTCGTTTGCGATTGTTCGTATACGGGGTATAGGTTTTTCTAGCGTAAACTGTACTGAACAAATTCTTTGCGACGTATTAATTGATGGTAATAGTTTACCCATTTTATTTCACGTGCTACCTGATAATTGTTTGAAGTATGATGTGATGATTGGTCGAAAAATTTTGAAACAGGGTTTTACAATATAGTTAATATGTCAGCACAGCCACCACCGTCAAATGCTGGTAAGCATCTCTTTTTAGAAGTAACCCTTTCCAATACAAAAATTCTACTTGGAGTTTACTATTGTCCTTCGTCTCGTATTAATTTCTTTTCCTCTTTTGAAACTATCCTCGAAAATTTCACACCGTCTTACAGTCATACCATTATAATGGGTGACTTCAATACTTGTCTTTTAAAACATGACACTCGTTCTTCCACTTTTAAATCTATGATTCAATCTTGCAATTTAACTCCTCTTCAACTAGGTGCTACTCATCATTTCCCGCATTCTGTCCCGTCACTTCTTGACCTTATCCTTGTCTCCTCTACGCAGCACGTTGCAAAACATGGTCAGTGCGCAGCTGACGCCTTTTTCTATCATGACCTTATCTATCTTACATACAAAATTCGCCCCCCTAAGGTAAAACATCCTATAATGTTGCAACGCAATTTTGCTGGTATGGACCTTGATAAACTTTGCAAGGACTGTAGTAACATTGACTGGTCGCATCTCGTAGCTGATTGATGCTAAAATAAGTTTGTTCAATTCTGCATTAATAAATCTTTACGACGTTCATGCTCCGATTCGTCCAGTCAAAATGAAACACCTGCCAGCACCCTGGCTGACAGACGATATTAAAAATCTTTTGCAAAGAAAAGCCGCAGCCAAAACAAAATACAAGTGCAGACCTAGTCCCTTAGCTTGGGAAAAATACACGTCTATCCGTAATCACTGTAATAAGGTGTGTAGAGGTGCTCAACGCCGACATATTCACAAGTCAGTACAAAACAGTGAACCTGCAAAGGTCTGGAAATTTCTGAGGTCAATGGGAGTGGGAAAATCACGTCATGACGTAATCCCTAAAGATATCGAGTAGTATATGATTGGGCATTCTGGACCACTTTTCGCTCGGCGAAACAAGTTCGCCATCGCGGTGGTCCAGAATGCCCAATCATAAACGGTCGACTCGATCAATGATATTAACGCTAATGAGAACCTAACAATGAAACTCGGTTTTAGCTATAGATATGCGATGCATTTTGGTCATCGATCAGATTGGGTCGTATATCGATATTTTCGAACGAAATTAACCATCGCTCGCGACGCGATGGTGGTAAACAACGTAATGCGTCCGTGTAAAGATAAACGATGTCGTGTGTTATTCTACTGATATCGTACAACGTACGTTCTAGTTAGACAGTGGCGTAGAATGTATACAACTGTGTTATAATCACAACTTTACCATATTTAATTGCGTCTGTATGAGATGTGTGTGAAATTAAGTATGGGTATGTGTAGTAATAAAAACATCCGTTGAAATAAAACCATATTATTATTCTTTATTTTTCATAAAACATAGGTTTGTCGGGGAACAAAACATCTGCAGAACGTACAAACTCCTGCAGTTTTCGCCACTGAGGAGAGTCTATGTCAGCCTGGAGTTTGATACGTACGATTGCCTTCTTCCACAGCTCCAGCGAGTCGGTGTTGCGCGCGTCGTTAGCTCGGTACACCTTGCAGTCGATGTAGTATTCACCGTCGGTGTGGGCTGTGCGTCGCTCGCACCCGTTACCCACTCGGTACACGAACAGCGACGACAGGCACGCTCGACCAGATGATCCCTCTCCGACTTCCGCGCCTGTTTCGCGGCCCTTATTGATAGCGAATATATCGTTATCACTCAAAGATTTTTTACTGAAAAAAAAAAAAAAAAAAAAAAAAAATCAACAACTTTTGTTAATTTACTAATTAAAAACCCAATATTGTTGGATACTGAACTGTGTGGTAAAAAAATGATATTAATAAGGCTTTCCCATAATCTCGAAGAGTATAACGCCTAACACCTGAAAGAATTATCCGTTACGAAATACTTATTGCTGGTCTAATTTGTAGGTACTTATAGTAACAATAACAATCACTACACTCATGAGACAAACATAACGAAACATGTAAAACAATAGATAATATACCTGGGACGGTCCGATTTAGATTTGCGTTTTCCATTGCTTTCTGCAGGCTTACGACCAGTTTTCGTTTTTGTTTCAATGGTTGATGGTTGTTGATAGTATGAACCCTCAGAATCGGACCTAAAACAAGAATGTGATACAAACGTTTAAATAAATTAATAAGTTTGCGGTGGTTCTAAAAGAGTTTCGAATGTTTTATACTTACATTTTTTCCTTGATTTATAAGGAACTTACTCAACTTCAAGACGACAACAGTAGCAGCCACGATGATTTTCTTAAACTGCTGTTGGTGATGACGGTTGTCGACACTGACAGTACTGACTGAATGCAATTTACTGATCGCGGATCACGAGTGCGCGACTGTTACGAACTATTACTTAGTTCCCTTGAATAATTATAATGATCATAATCAAAAACGTAGTGACTTATAAGGCTGGCAATGTCTAATATGAAAAGTTACTTAAATTCTTTAGGTTTTATCGTGTGATGGAACTTTTTTATTTAGTCGTATTATAGACCTTCAAAAAATAAATACTAAGGCAAATTAAAGTAGAATCAATTGCTGATGCATTGAAAACACTTAGGGTTTACACACCGTTTCTTTACAATTTTCATACAACGCTTATGATACAAGCAGCATAATGACAGCCCTATGTAAAAAAGCTGACTACCTAACATTAATAATGTTAGGTTGCAATAGGTGTTTGTAGGCACGTGTACAAATTTCGCAATAATATCGGAAGCGCTGAAAGTTGATATGTAGCATTAGTATTATTACGAAGCGTCGAGCGTTGTGGAATCTTACCGAAATAAAAAAAAAATATTTTTTTAGTAAATGTATATGTTACTAGTAAATACGTATCATTACAAGTGTAATATTGAAAAGGTGGACATTGAACAGGTAATTATTATTTTAATAATACAATCTATACATATAATAAAATTGTAGAAAAGTGGTGTCTGTACAATGGAAATATATATAAAAAAGTAGCAGGGGTTGTTATTATATCGATGCCGAACCCGAAATTGTAATTATTATTTTTTTTGTCTGTTTGTCGGTTTGTCTGTTTGTCTGTGTGTTTGTGCACGCTAATATCAGAAACGGCTTATTCGATTTAGATGCGGTTTTCACTAATATATTGTAGTAAACTTCACTTAACATTTAGTGTTTATTTCATGTCAATCGGTCCATAAATAAAAAAGTTATGACAATTTAAAGAATCATGGCGAACATTTGTTGAGCTATTTTATCAGAGTACGTACACGCCTCGCATAGTTGCATTCGATTATTGAGATTCACTTGAATGCTGACTGTTTGCATATATCATTTATTTATATTTTAGGGTTTGTAGGTTAGGTTCCTTTTCTTAATTTTCTTGTAAACAAAAAAAACATAGTAAGTATTTGGTATAGGTTAGGCGGTTCTTTCCTTAATTTTTGGGTATCTTATCTTCATTTAGAGTTTCTAAATAAATATTGTAGCTGTGCCCGCGACTTGGAATAGTCGATTTTGCTTATTTATTGGTATATACATATAAGTGTATGTAGGCGCTAGGTGTTAGGGCTCTTCTTTAAAAATAGTCTTAAAGATTTTGCCCGGAGCGTAAAACTGCTGTCGTGGCACGCGAACTTGGTCGCTACAACGTAGATGTAGCTGCGTTAAGCGAAACACGCTTGGCTGACCAAGGCGAACTCGAGGAAATCGGTGGTGGGTACACATTCTTCTGAAAAGGACGACCCCAAACGGAACGAAGGTTAGCTGGCGTAGGGTTTGCCGTCAAATCCACCATCGCGCAAAAACTGTCTGAATATCCGCAATACATCTCTTACCGCATTATCACACTGCGCCTTCACCTACAAATCAACAACTACCTGAATATGATAAGCGTATATGCATCAACAATGCGTAACGAGGACAGTGTCAAAGATCAGTTTTATGAAGAACTTTGCCAATGCCTTAGCAACATACGTTCAAACAAGCAAATACTTCTGCTGGGTGAAGGGTTGGCAGAGATACTGAGTCGTGGCCGGGCGTGATTGGAAATAATGGTGTGGGCAATATGAATAGTAACGGACAATTACTACTCACACTCTGTGCCCAATTCGACCTTACCATCACTAACACTCTGTTTAGGCTTCGTGACAAATTCAAAACCACCTGGATGCACCCACGTTCTTTACACTGGCACCTCCTCGATTACGCCATAACCCGACGAAGGGACATCTCCCAGGTGCATATCACCCGCGTCATGCGCGGCGCGCATTGCTGGACAGACCACCGGCTTCTGGTAACTAAATTGAGACTCCGCCTTCGCGAACCACGAAGACCCTGCAGGGCTAAACCAATATCTCTCAATTTAGAACGACTAAATTGTGCGGACCTTCGAGAAAAATACCAGGAAGGACTGATAGACACGCTAGATGGGTTTGATGCCCAGCAAGGTGACCTCATATCAAACTGGATACAGTTGTCATCCTCCGTACTGACTGTGGCTACAGAAATCATAGGACGCAAAAAACGTAACAACGTAGACTGGTTTGACCAAAATGATAGGGCCCTAACTGAAGCATTCAAACAGCATCGTATACTCATAAAGCGTAATGAAGGTAATCATAATCTCACTCAAGAAGTCCGAAGTAGTGGTGATTCCTTAAGAAGATTAACAAGGAACATGAAAGATAGATAGTGGCTTGAAAAGGCAAAACAGATACATTGGCTCGCAGACACACACCAACTAGGCGCTTTTTGTGAAGAAATGCATAAGTTGATTGGCGTTTCCATTAAAAATACCACACCACTAAGATCCCTAGATGGTTCTCAAAAACTCACTGCTAAGCAGGATATACTTGATCGTTGGGCAGAGCACTTTAACAATCTGCTCAATGTAGATCGATTAGCAGATCTTGATCATACGAATACGCTTTATATTATAAAGCGTATTCGTCCTTTGCCGCTGAATGATTCGCTTGCTGAGCCACTTGACTTTTGCTGAAGTAGTTCGAGCCACAAAAGAGCAGAAAATAAAAAAGCAGTTGGCGTTGATAACATCGCCGGAGAACTGCTTAAATACGGAGGGGAGCAACTTCACACTTACATCTGGCAAATTTTTGATCGCATTTGATTTGATTCGAGGAAATAATACCGCCTGAATTTAAAATATCCCGTATAGAGACCCTGTATAAAAACAAAGGAGACCGTTCTGACTGCAACTCCTACCGGGTATATCGCTCCTCTTTGTCCCTGGGAAGATATTCGCCAGAGTTCTTCTCAACCGGCTTTTACCCGTCTCCGAAGACATATTGCCAGAAACTCTATTGGGTTTCGTCCCACCTGCGAGGCCATCTTTTCCATCCGGCAACTCCAGATAAAAAGTCGCGAACACAGTCAACCTTTGTATATGTGCTTCGTGGACTTGGAGAAAGCATTTTGACTGTGTGCCGCGGGAAGCCCTCTGGACTGTACTGGCAAAATTAGGTTCTCCTGAGAAGTTTGTTAGAATGATTCGCCTTCTTCACGACGAAATGACCTGCTGTGTTACCTATAATGGTGATCAGTCAGAGTTCTTCCCTGTCAGTTGTGGGGTTAAACAAGGTTGTGTGCTTGCACCAACACTGTTTGCTCTTTACTTTTCTGTCGTTGTCAGTGAAGCACTCGAACAAACTTCTGCTGGAATCAAAATACGTTTCAGGACTTTTCAACCTGGCCAGATTAAAAGCTTACACACAAGTATCACACGCTCTCATAACGGAGATCATGTATGCTGATGATCTGTGTTTTGTTACCAACTCTTCACAAGAACTCCAGGACCTGATTACGAATCTTCAGGAAGTCTGCTGCCGTTTCGGTCTGAAAATCAGTGTGAAGAAAACTGAGGTGATGGCAATCGACTCTCATGGAGCTACAGAACCTGTCAAGGTGACCATTGGCAATACTGAGCTGAAGCAAGTGAATACGTTTATATACCTGTGCAGCACAATTACAGCTAAGTGTGACCTTGACGCCGAAATAAACCATCGCATAGGCGCTGCATCAGCTGCTTTCGGTAAATTACGAGCCAAAGTCTTACAATCACATGATTTGAAGCTTTCGACAAAAATCTCCGTTTACATGGCCATAGTCCTCCCAAATCTTCTGTACTCTGCGTCATGGGTCCTCTATCGGAAACATATACGGACGCTGGACCGGTTTCATTTAAGGTGCATAAAAGACATTCTCAAAATCAAATGGTCGGACCGGATTAGAAATACCGAAGTGCTACGACGCGCAAATGTCTATGTCAGACGCATACCTGATGCGGCGACAGCTCCGATGGTGTGGACATGTTTTACGAATGGATGATGATAGGTTGGCCAAACGCATCTTCTTTTCTGAACTCCAGAACGGCAAGCGGAAACAAGGCGGCCAGTTCTTACGCTTCAAGGACGTTCAGAAAAGACACATGAAAAGGTGCAATATTGTTCCCCAGAAATGGGAGAAACAGGCCATTTGCCGCCCTGAATGGAAGTGCATGGTGAGGAATGCGGTTCATTGAGGTTCATAGAATTGGATTCGAAGCGTGATGCCCTTAAGGCTAGACCACCAGCAGCCATGTTTTATAACTATGTCGACGATGTCCTAACGTGCAGCCGATGCGCGCGCACGTTTACTCATAAGATAGGATACTGCAGCCATCAAGGGGCGAACAAGAGAGCTGACCACCTTGGCTCCTCTGCATGTGATAGTCGGTAGCAGTCACCATAGCCGAAATCGGCTGAGAAGTAGTATATATATATATATTATATATATAATTATAACACGATGCCTTCCAGAAAAAGACCACCTCTTTCTGCTACATCGAGATACGCTAGGCGAATGAGACTAGCCTAGAGGTATGCTCGATAGATAACGTTCTACACAAATAGCACTTAAAACAAAAAACTAATTGAAAAGTTTCATCATCCACGCGAACGAAGTTGCGGGCACAGCTAGTTTTAATAATATGTTTTGACACTTATTGTTAATGTGTGATTTAAATAACAATATTTTTATTCTTTTTCAGCTACACATGCATCACAATTTACAATTGTATAAAACGATGAGATTGAAGATTTATCTCTAAGGAAAATATTTAGAAGTCCATTATTTTTATCCGATTATTTCTACAAGTGCGTAAGATCAAATAATTCTCAGGTAAATATATATATACAATTAAGAACCTGTAACTTAAAGTTTTCGTTGAATAATTAATCCAAGTATATATCTTATAAATCTTTGCATCTTAATTTCCAGAATATGGGTGTATACAATACGTTTAAAACTAAAAAAACAACAAATGAGGAACGGGATCTACAACTGATCAAGATTTTTATTTATGTTGATGGTTCTAACGCATTTTCGAAGCTGTAAATCTGTATGAAAGGTATATATGTGTATATACATTATACACAGCATATTATAATTTAATATCACGATTTAATATCGATACTTGTGTCTAAACGCTGAAATAACTACCGATTAATCCTTGGCCATCAATACTGATTTGTACATTCAATAACAATGCCTTACTGCAAAGTGTGTTACGTATCTGTAAATAATCGTCACTGGTCTGGTCATTTACGTAGTAATACACATAAAAACAATAGCGTAGCTCCTTTTAGCAGTAATGTGAAAATAATTAAGTCCTCGTTCAAAGAACGTATTGTAAGTTATAGGATTATTGCTACTGAGGAGTTAGTCCATAAATTTCCAGAGAATTTTCTAATAAAAATCCAAGAACAAGTCAAGGATCTGATAGATCAGTCACTTAAAAAAACACACGTCTGTTAAAGTTAACTTCGAACTATTTTTGATTTTTCTTTTGTTTAAAAACGATCACCAAGAAATTAAATCATTTGCTACAAAAAATTTTGTTATTAATTTAAATTACGATTTCGATACAATTTTTAAATCAACAATTTCAATACTTCTCAAAAAAATTGAAGAGTTTCAGGAAAGAGATAGCGGTTGGACCTTTTTAAATAACTCCTATTTTGAAATAAATATTAATAAATATAAGCCTCTCGGTGGATCCAAATTTATTCCTTTACCAAATTTTATAAAAAATAAAAAAGCTTGCTTGAATATTAAGAACAACGACAAGTACTGCTTTCTATGGTGTGTTGTGGCTGCTTTGTATCCCGCAACTCACCATACCGATAGAGTTTCATCATATCCTCGTTTTCAGGATGTTTTAAATGTTAATGATTTGTCATTCCCCATTACATTCACGGACATAGCCAATTTTAAAAAAAATAATCGTAACATAAATATTTATGTATATGGATTGAAAAATAATAAAACCATTATAGGACCATTATATAAAACAATTAATAAAAAATCTAGAAGCATCCACTTATTGTATTTAGAAAATGATACAAATTCTCATTACTGTCTCATTAAGAATTTACCTCGTTTAGTTAGAACTCAAATTTCTAAACATCATGGTAAATTATATTATTGCGAATCTTGTTTATTGTTTTTTTCTACTCTTAGTCAACTTGAAACACATCTGTGTGGAGGGGTTGTCACAATTTTACCAGATAGGGGATCAGTACTAAAGTTTAAAAATTTTCAAAGAAAACAAGACATTCCATTCGTAATTTATGCCGATTTTGAAACACTGTTAATACCGATTTCCGGCAATGATTTTGACACTGCTAATACAACATACACTCAGCGACACGTGCCAGCCGCTTTTGCGTATAACATAGTATCATCTTTCAATGATAATAAACGGTATGTAAGTTATCGCGGTGAGGATTGTGTTACAAAATTTATAGAGTTTCTAACTCGGGATGTAATTGAAATATATAAAATACTAACTAAAAACAATCCTATGATATTTACTGATAAGGATGATGAGGATTTTAAAAATGCAATTAAGTGTCACATATGTGAAAACTTGCTGTGGTCTGACAGAGTTAGAGATCACTGTCACATCACAGGTAATTACCGTGGCGCAGCTCATCGACATTGTAACCTACAACATAAAATACCAAAATTCATACCAATATTTTTTCATAACTTGTCAGGATATGATTGTCATTTATTTGTGAAAAAATTAGGTGAGATTCCTGGTCAAATAAAAATTATACCCAAGACAAAAGAAAAATATATATCATTTTCAAAGTTTATTCCCGTTGCAGATAATGAATATGTGCAATTAAGATTTTTAGATTCTTTTAATTTTTTAGGAACCAGTTTAGACAAACTAGCTAAAACAATGCAGATAGACGATTTTGTTAATCTTCGATCTCATTTTTCGGATAATAAGCATTTTAGTTTGCTGACACGAAAAGGTGTTTATCCCTACGATTATATGACCAATTGGAAATGTTACGAGCAACAGACGCTACCGCTAAAGTGTTACTTTCACAATTCTTTGACAAACGAAGACATCAGCGATGACGATTATAATCATGCAAAAACTGTTTGGAATTGTTTTAATATAAATAATTTAGGAGAATACACTGATCTGTACTTAAAAACAGATGTACTTTTACTAACAGATATTTTTCAAAATTTTAGAAAAACTTGTAAACAATATTATAAACTTGACCCTGCATTTTATATAACGACTCCTAGTCTATCTTTCGATGCAATGTTACTTAAAACAGGCGTTCAATTAGAACTCTTAACAGATTTGGCGATTGTTAAAATGATTCAGGATGGTATTAGAGGAGGTTTATGTATGTGCTCGCATCGGTACGCAAGAGCAAATCATAAATATATGCCAGAATATAATGCTGTAAAACCAGATTGTTTCATAGCGTATCTAGATTGTAATAATTTATATGGTTATAGTATGTGTCAGTATTTACCATATTCAAGTTTTAGATTTCTTAATGAAAACGAAATAATTAATTTACGCGTTCAAAATATTAAAGATAATGCAGACTGGGGCTATATATTAGAAGTTGACCTTTTATATCCTGATCATTTACACGATCACCATAATGACTTGCCTTTTTGTCCTGAAAAATGCATTCCTCCAAGTGGTAAAACCAAAAAACTAATAGAAAATTTATATAATAAGTACAATTATGTTATACACTACGTTCATTTAAAAAAGTGTCTGGAGCATGGTTTAATATTACGTAAAATTCACAGAGTTATTACTTTCAAACAAAGTCCCTATTTAAAACAGTACATAGAGTTAAACACTCAATTACGACAGAAGGCAAAAAGTACATTCGAGCAAGACTTTTTTAAATTATTAAACAACAGTGTCTTTGGTAAAACATTGGAAAATACCGAAAAGAGAGTCACCGTACATTTAGTTAATCAATGGAGTGATAAAAGAAATAAAACCAACAAATTAATATCCGCTGAGAGGCTTATAGCTAATCCTTACTTTCATAGTGCAACAATATTAACCGAAAATTTAGTTGCTATACAAATGAAACCAGATCAAATAGTCTTAGATAAACCTATTTACATAGGATTCACAGTTTTAGATCTTTCTAAGTCCCACATGTATAATTTTAATTACAATGTTATAAAACCTTTTTATCATGATCGAGTACGCTTATGTTATACAGATACGGATTCTTTTGTGTATGAAATATATACCAACGATTTTTATTGTGATCTAAAACGCCATTTCTTGCAATACTTCGATAGCAGTAACTATGATAATGAGAACGAATTTGAAATACCTCTAATCAATAAAAAAATTCCGGGTCTTTTTAAAGATGAAATGGGTGGTAAATATATCTCTGATTTTGTAGGGTTGAGGTCAAAGCTCTATTCTTTAAAAACTTCAAATAGAGTTATCAAAAAAGCTAAGGGAATTAAATCATATGTGCTCCGAGATTTAGACATAACAGACTATGAAAGCATTTTATTGGATGGTGGAGTTATTCGAAGAAAAAATATTATGTTTAAATCATTGAAACATGAAATTTTTACACAAAGTGTTAATAAAATTGCATTATCTAGTAACGATGATAAACGAATTATTTTGAAAGACAAAATAGCAACGAAAGCCTGGGGTCACTCATTCATAATTGGGTAATCAATAATGCGTCATATCTTGCAATTATTATATTATTGTTAATTTTTTAAGGTATTGATAAAATTAAGAATTGTCCTATATAAATACCGTACTTAGTTAAGTAAATAATTGTATTAGTGTTAATTAGCATTATATTAGTTAGCTTTAGGTTTTAGAAATAAATAAAGAGTTTTAGTATTGTAATTATTTGTAATAAATGTGTTGTTATATCAATTTACTTGTTTTATTTGTTTACCAGATAAAAACCCTTTATTAAATTTAAAAATGCGAAAGCAACTTTGTTTGCTACCTATTATTAATATTTGGTATTAGAATGAAAAAAATCGAAAAAAAGAAGCTTGTAGGGAGTCGAACCCGAGACTTTCTGCATTGAAGTCCGTTAGTTTCACCACTGGGCTATCTAAGGTAAATAATCAAGTTTCATGTTAATACGTGTTGCTCAAATGTAATACGAAACTGTAAACCATCACGTTCATTGACCACAGCATCGAGCAAAAATGCATGGTTTACATTTGTAGGTGATGAAAAGAGATGAAAAGAGACAAGTGGAATGGTTGGAAAAAAATATGGGTCTACGTTGGAGCGAAGGCTATATTGATTATAGAGAATTCGAACGCATGATCGTACCATACCTAGAAAATAATAATATCTATGTAAAAGGTTCAGAAAAAGTGAAGTGGATAAAAGAGATGTGTGTGAACTGTAATGTATTAGAACTTCATGAAGAAAATTGTCCTAAACTATCTGTGTTAGCTAAAAAGTACTGCGATAGAAAAACTGTTTTTAATTGTAATCATCATCTAAAACATTGTGCACTTAGAAATGTGTTATGTATAAAAAAGTTTTTAAAGTTTTAATTTTATAAGTTTGTAAGTTAGCTATAAGTATGTAATACGGTTTTAAAAAAATAAAACAAATTTAATACAGAAAACATGCATTTATTCTCTTAGAATTTATATACTTAAAACCCCTGTTTACAAATAACATTACGATACAAAAATACAAAGTTACATTAGAGATTAAAAACTAACTTAACCTAATATTTATTCTAATTTAACAACTACAATAAGCACTAAAAATCAGAATATTTATACAAGGCTTCTAAAAATCACTATCGATTAACGATTTCGATATTTTCTTAACTAACGACTCTGTTTCATCCATAATAAAGTCAACCGCATCTTTAACCACGTACTGCGCTTGGATAATAACATTATCGCTATTACTGTCACTATCACTGTCTGGAGAATTGTTACACAAATCGATCACTGAAATTTTTATTAGTTTACTGCCTCGCCGATGATGTTTACTCATGACGAAAGATTGAGTCGAATTATGTTTCTTAGATTTTTCCCTGCGTCGAGACGTAGACTTCTTTTCTTTCGGAACCTGACTGCTAGCCTCGCGTTCGCATCGAATCATCTCATTAAATTCTTCATAAGGATCCTGAGCATATTGACTAAACGCAATGTCAGATCCTGCTATCTGAAATAAAATTAAACAGAACAATAAATAGGTTATTTAATACAATAAAAAGGTTTACCAATTTTAATCAACAATTAAAATAACACTCTGACTCAGATAAATATTTATTTTCTAAACCATTGAAATTCTTGTTCCGGGTGGTATCGAATCCACAACATTCAGCAGAGTACAAGCAACGCAGTAATCATTTAAATCACTGCGATATATATCTCTAATCACAAGATTCAATAAATAATGTATCATACATATTTTTAATTAATGTTTCATAATAATTAAATTTAATTAGTATTATTTACTTACCGAAGTCATGTTTATGTGATGTAGCGCGTATGTAGTATCTAAACTGAATAATATTTATCAAATAACAAAATTAATATAAATATCGTTAACAAACAGACACACGTGAAGAAATGACTACATAAATAATTTAATAATCATCGAACAATAGAATGTAGCTTGCATTAATTGCGACACCTACAAATGTAAACCATGCATTTTTGCTCGATGCTGTGGTCAATGAACGTGATGGTTTACAGTTTCGTATTACATTTGAGCAACACGTATTAACATGAAACTTGATTATTTACCTTAGATAGCCCAGTGGTGAAACTAACGGACTTCAATGCAGAAAGTCTCGGGTTCGACTCCCTACAAGCTTCTTTTTTTCGATTTTTTTCATTCTAATACCAAATATTAATAATAGGTAGCAAACAAAGTTGCTTTCGCATTTTTAAATTTAATAAAGGGTTTTTATCTGGTAAACAAATAAAACAAGTAAATTGATATAACAACACATTTATTACAAATAATTACAATACTAAAACTCTTTATTTATTTCTAAAACCTAAAGCTAACTAATATAATGCTAATTAACACTAATACAATTATTTACTTAACTAAGTACGGTATTTATATAGGACAATTCTTAATTTTATCAATACCTTAAAAAATTAACAATAATATAATAATTGCAAGATATGACGCATTATTGATTACCCAATTATGAATGAGTGACCCCAGGCTTTCGTTGCTATTTTGTCTTTCAAAATAATTCGTTTATCATCGTTACTAGATAATGCAATTTTATTAACACTTTGTGTAAAAATTTCATGTTTCAATGATTTAAACATAATATTTTTTCTTCGAATAACTCCACCATCCAATAAAATGCTTTCATAGTCTGTTATGTCTAAATCTCGGAGCACATATGATTTAATTCCCTTAGCTTTTTTGATAACTCTATTTGAAGTTTTTAAAGAATAGAGCTTTGACCTCAACCCTACAAAATCAGAGATATATTTACCACCCATTTCATCTTTAAAAAGACCCGGAATTTTTTTATTGATTAGAGGTATTTCAAATTCGTTCTCATTATCATAGTTACTGCTATCGAAGTATTGCAAGAAATGGCGTTTTAGATCACAATAAAAATCGTTGGTATATATTTCATACACAAAAGAATCCGTATCTGTATAACATAAGCGTACTCGATCATGATAAAAAGGTTTTATAACATTGTAATTAAAATTATACATGTGGGACTTAGAAAGATCTAAAACTGTGAATCCTATGTAAATAGGTTTATCTAAGACTATTTGATCTGGTTTCATTTGTATAGCAACTAAATTTTCGGTTAATATTGTTGCACTATGAAAGTAAGGATTAGCTATAAGCCTCTCAGCGGATATTAATTTGTTGGTTTTATTTCTTTTATCACTCCATTGATTAACTAAATGTACGGTGACTCTCTTTTCGGTATTTTCCAATGTTTTACCAAAGACACTGTTGTTTAATAATTTAAAAAAGTCTTGCTCGAATGTACTTTTTGCCTTCTGTCGTAATTGAGTGTTTAACTCTATGTACTGTTTTAAATAGGGACTTTGTTTGAAAGTAATAACTCTGTGAATTTTACGTAATATTAAACCATGCTCCAGACACTTTTTTAAATGAACGTAGTGTATAACATAATTGTACTTATTATATAAATTTTCTATTAGTTTTTTGGTTTTACCACTTGGAGGAATGCATTTTTCAGGACAAAAAGGCAAGTCATTATGGTGATCGTGTAAATGATCAGGATATAAAAGGTCAACTTCTAATATATAGCCCCAGTCTGCATTATCTTTAATATTTTGAACGCGTAAATTAATTATTTCGTTTTCATTAAGAAATCTAAAACTTGAATATGGTAAATACTGACACATACTATAACCATATAAATTATTACAATCTAGATACGCTATGAAACAATCTGGTTTTACAGCATTATATTCTGGCATATATTTATGATTTGCTCTTGCGTACCGATGCGAGCACATACATAAACCTCCTCTAATACCATCCTGAATCATTTTAACAATCGCCAAATCTGTTAAGAGTTCTAATTGAACGCCTGTTTTAAGTAACATTGCATCGAAAGATAGACTAGGAGTCGTTATATAAAATGCAGGGTCAAGTTTATAATATTGTTTACAAGTTTTTCTAAAATTTTGAAAAATATCTGTTAGTAAAAGTACATCTGTTTTTAAGTACAGATCAGTGTATTCTCCTAAATTATTTATATTAAAACAATTCCAAACAGTTTTTGCATGATTATAATCGTCATCGCTGATGTCTTCGTTTGTCAAAGAATTGTGAAAGTAACACTTTAGCGGTAGCGTCTGTTGCTCGTAACATTTCCAATTGGTCATATAATCGTAGGGATAAACACCTTTTCGTGTCAGCAAACTAAAATGCTTATTATCCGAAAAATGAGATCGAAGATTAACAAAATCGTCTATCTGCATTGTTTTAGCTAGTTTGTCTAAACTGGTTCCTAAAAAATTAAAAGAATCTAAAAATCTTAATTGCACATATTCATTATCTGCAACGGGAATAAACTTTGAAAATGATATATATTTTTCTTTTGTCTTGGGTATAATTTTTATTTGACCAGGAATCTCACCTAATTTTTTCACAAATAAATGACAATCATATCCTGACAAGTTATGAAAAAATATTGGTATGAATTTTGGTATTTTATGTTGTAGGTTACAATGTCGATGAGCTGCGCCACGGTAATTACCTGTGATGTGACAGTGATCTCTAACTCTGTCAGACCACAGCAAGTTTTCACATATGTGACACTTAATTGCATTTTTAAAATCCTCATCATCCTTATCAGTAAATATCATAGGATTGTTTTTAGTTAGTATTTTATATATTTCAATTACATCCCGAGTTAGAAACTCTATAAATTTTGTAACACAATCCTCACCGCGATAACTTACATACCGTTTATTATCATTGAAAGATGATACTATGTTATACGCAAAAGCGGCTGGCACGTGTCGCTGAGTGTATGTTGTATTAGCAGTGTCAAAATCATTGCCGGAAATCGGTATTAACAGTGTTTCAAAATCGGCATAAATTACGAATGGAATGTCTTGTTTTCTTTGAAAATTTTTAAACTTTAGTACTGATCCCCTATCTGGTAAAATTGTGACAACCCCTCCACACAGATGTGTTTCAAGTTGACTAAGAGTAGAAAAAAACAATAAACAAGATTCGCAATAATATAATTTACCATGATGTTTAGAAATTTGAGTTCTAACTAAACGAGGTAAATTCTTAATGAGACAGTAATGAGAATTTGTATCATTTTCTAAATACAATAAGTGGATGCTTCTAGATTTTTTATTAATTGTTTTATATAATGGTCCTATAATGGTTTTATTATTTTTCAATCCATATACATAAATATTTATGTTACGATTATTTTTTTCAAAATTGGCTATGTCCGTGAATGTAATGGGGAATGACAAATCATTAACATTTAAAACATCCTGAAAACGAGGATATGATGAAACTCTATCGGTATGGTGAGTTGCGGGATACAAAGCAGCCACAACACACCATAGAAAGCAGTACTTGTCGTTGTTCTTAATATTCAAGCAAGCTTTTTTATTTTTTATAAAATTTGGTAAAGGAATAAATTTGGATCCACCGAGAGGCTTATATTTATTAATATTTATTTCAAAATAGGAGTTATTTAAAAAGGTCCAACCGCTATCTCTTTCCTGAAACTCTTCTATTTTTTTGAGAAGTATTGAAATTGTTGATTTAAAAATTGTATCGAAATCGTAATTTAAATTAATAACAAAATTTTTTGTAGCAAATGATTTAATTTCTTGGTGATCGTTTTTAAACAAAAGAAAAATCAAAAATAGTTCGAAGTTAACTTTAACAGACGTGTGTTTTTTTAGTGACTGATCTATCAGATCCTTGACTTGTTCTTGGATTTTTATTAGAAAATTCTCTGGAAATTTATGGACTAACTCCTCAGTAGCAATAATCCTATAACTTACAATACGTTCTTTGAACGAGGACTTAATTATTTTCACATTACTGCTAAAAGGAGCTACGCTATTGTTTTTATGTGTATTACTACGTAAATGACCAGACCAGTGACGATTATCTACAGATACGTAACACACTTTGCAGTAAGGCATTGTTATTGAATGTACAAATCAGTATTGATGGCCAAGGATTAATCGGTAGTTATTTCAGCGTTTAGACACAAGTATCGATATTAAATCGTGATATTAAATTATAATATGCTGTGTATAATGTATATACACATATATACCTTTCATACAGATTTACAGCTTCGAAAATGCGTTAGAACCATCAACATAAATAAAAATCTTGATCAGTTGTAGATCCCGTTCCTCATTTGTTGTTTTTTTAGTTTTAAACGTATTGTATACACCCATATTCTGGAAATTAAGATGCAAAGATTTATAAGATATATACTTGGATTAATTATTCAACAAAAACTTTAAGTTACAGGTTCTTAATTGTATATATATATTTACCTGAGAATTATTTGATCTTACGCACTTGTAGAAATAATCGGATAAAAATAATGGACTTCTAAATATTTTCCTTAGAGATAAATCTTCAATCTCATCGTTTTATACAATTGTAAATTGTGATGCATGTGTAGCTGAAAAAGAATAAAAATATTGTTATTTAAATCACACATTAACAATAAGTGTCAAAACATATTATTAAAATTGTATTATTAAAATAATAATTACCTGTTCAATGTCCACCTTTTCAATATTACACTTGTAATGATACGTATTTACTAGTAACATATACATTTACTAAAAAAATATTTTTTTTTTATTTCGGTAAGATTCCACAACGCTCGACGCTTCGTAATAATACTAATGCTACATATCAACTTTCAGCGCTTCCGATATTATTGCGAAATTTGTACACGTGCCTACAAACACCTATTGCAACCTAACATTATTAATGTTAGGTAGTCAGCTTTTTTACATAGGGCTGTCATTATGCTGCTTGTATCATAAGCGTTGTATGAAAATTGTAAAGAAACGGTGTGTAAACCCTAAGTGTTTTCAATGCATCAGCAATTGATTCTACTTTAATTTGCCTTAGTATTTATTTTTTGAAGGTCTATAATACGACTAAATAAAAAAGTTCCATCACACGATAAAACCTAAAGAATTTAAGTAACTTTTCATATTAGACATTGCCAGCCTTATAAGTCACTACGTTTTTGATTATGATCATTATAATTATTCAAGGGAACTAAGTAATAGTTCGTAACAGTCGCGCACTCGTGATCCGCGATCAGTAAATTGCATTCAGTCAGTACTGTCAGTGTCGACAACCGTCATCACCAACAGCAGTTTAAGAAAATCATCGTGGCTGCTACTGTTGTCGTCTTGAAGTTGAGTAAGTTCCTTATAAATCAAGGAAAAAATGTAAGTATAAAACATTCGAAACTCTTTTAGAACCACCGCAAACTTATTAATTTATTTAAACGTTTGTATCACATTCTTGTTTTAGGTCCGATTCTGAGGGTTCATACTATCAACAACCATCAACCATTGAAACAAAAACGAAAACTGGTCGTAAGCCTGCAGAAAGCAATGGAAAACGCAAATCTAAATCGGACCGTCCCAGGTATATTATCTATTGTTTTACATGTTTCGTTATGTTTGTCTCATGAGTGTAGTGATTGTTATTGTTACTATAAGTACCTACAAATTAGACCAGCAATAAGTATTTCGTAACGGATAATTCTTTCAGGTGTTAGGCGTTATACTCTTCGAGATTATGGGAAAGCCTTATTAATATCATTTTTTTACCACACAGTTCAGTATCCAACAATATTGGGTTTTTAATTAGTAAATTAACAAAAGTTGTTGATTTTTTTTTTTTTTTTTTTTTTTTTTTCAGTAAAAAATCTTTGAGTGATAACGATATATTCGCTATCAATAAGGGCCGCGAAACAGGCGCGGAAGTCGGAGAGGGATCATCTGGTCGAGCGTGCCTGTCGTCGCTGTTCGTGTACCGAGTGGGTAACGGGTGCGAGCGACGCACAGCCCACACCGACGGTGAATACTACATCGACTGCAAGGTGTACCGAGCTAACGACGCGCGCAACACCGACTCGCTGGAGCTGTGGAAGAAGGCAATCGTACGTATCAAACTCCAGGCTGACATAGACTCTCCTCAGTGGCGAAAACTGCAGGAGTTTGTACGTTCTGCAGATGTTTTGTTCCCCGACAAACCTATGTTTTATGAAAAATAAAGAATAATAATATGGTTTTATTTCAACGGATGTTTTTATTACTACACATACCCATACTTAATTTCACACACATCTCATACAGACGCAATTAAATATGGTAAAGTTGTGATTATAACACAGTTGTATACATTCTACGCCACTGTCTAACTAGAACGTACGTTGTACGATATCAGTAGAATAACACACGACATCGTTTATCTTTACACGGACGCATTACGTTGTTTACCACCATCGCGTCGCGAGCGATGGTTAATTTCGTTCGAAAATATCGATATACGACCCAATCTGATCGATGACCAAAATGCATCGCATATCTATAGCTAAAACCGAGTTTCATTGTTAGGTTCTCATTAGCGTTAATATCATTGATCGAGTCGACCGTTTATGATTGGGCATTCTGGACCACCGCGATGGCGAACTTGTTTCGCCGAGCGAAAAGTGGTCCAGAATGCCCAATCATATACTACTATATCGACTTGGAGTCGCTAAACTCACATTTCAGCTCTTCGTCCCAATTTGATGGGACTTTAAAAACTAGCACATTAAACTATCTTTCTTCCCTTCCAACTCCCGATTACCCACAGTTTTTATTTAATCAATTATCGGCTTGTGATGTGAAGAAGAGCGTGGTATCTGTCACTTCTAACGCTGTTGGATGTGATTGCGTCAGCCGCAAAATGATTGTCCCTATCCTGGATGAGATCCTTCCTGTCATTACCCATATCCTAAATTACTCCATTACATGTGGCGTTTTTCCTACCGTTTGGAAAGACGCTCAAATCACCCCTCCTTCAAAAACCCTTAATCCAAAATCTTTCTCTGAGTACCGTCCTATCTCCATTTTACCCTTTCTTTCCAAAGTTCTTGAACGCCTTATCCATGATCAGCTCAGTGCTTTCCTGCGCAAGAACAACCTCCTTAATCCTTTCCAATCTGGATTTCGTCCAGGACATAGCACCGTAACTGCTCTAACGAACATAACGGATGATATTAGGATGGCCATGGAGGGAGGAAAACTAACAGTTCTTGCGTTACTTGACTTTAGTAATGCCTTTAACGCGGTCGATTTTGATATTCTCCTTGGCATGCTACGCTCTCTGAACATATCTCCAACGGCAATTGATTGGTTTCGAAGTTACCTGTGTGGCCGTCGGCAGCGTATCTCTATCGAAGGCGCGAGTTCTTCGTGGTGTGACACTTCTGCCGGCGTACCACAGGGAGGCGTTCTCTCTCCACTACTTTTTGCCTTATTTATTAACCCAATTTCACAAGAACTTCTCTCATCCTACCACCTTTATGCAGATGATTTACAGATATATTCGCACGCAACACCGAGCGCATTATCGGAGGCAATAACAGTGATTAACAGAGATCTTGCACGGATTACCGATTGGAGTGCAGGTCATGGGTTGACAATCAATCCCCTAAAGACGCAAGTTATTGCTATCGGAAGTTCCAGGCTTACTTCCCGAATTGATTGGACTCAATTACCTCAGATTTTCCTCAATGGCATTGCAATACCCATAAGTGATACAGTTAAAAATCTGGGTAATCACATGGACAAAAACCTTTCTTGGGTTCAACAGATTCAGGAAGTGAGTCGAAAATTATTTCGCTCGGCAGGTTCTTTAAGAAGACTTCGCCACTTTTTACCCACTGCCACCAAAATTGCGCTTGCGCAGTCCCTTCTTCTTCCCATCCTCGACTATGCTGATGTTAGCTACCTAGATGTTAATGAGGCACATATTGATAAACTTGAGCGTCTTCAGAATTTTTGCATTAGGTTCATATTTGGTCTTCGCAAATATGATCATGTCTCTGATTATCGCCTTAAGCTCAAGTAACTTCCCATTCGCTTTCGCCGGAATGCGCATATTCTTTCGTTAGTGTACAATATCCTTTTTAATCCCACAGCTCCCAATTATCTTAAAGAAAGTTTCCAGTTCCTCAATGACACACACTCTAGATGCTTGAGATCATCGGAAAATTTGAGACTGAAGATGCCACCACACTCTACAGGGTTCCTTGACAAATCTTTTACCGTTCAAGGTGTGCGTTTGTGGAATAAGCTCCCTGTGTCAATAAGACAAGCTCAGACACTGAGTAATTTCAAAATACTGGTCAAGGAACATTTCTTGCAACAAAGTTAACTAGTTTATTAATTATGCAAGTATGCAAGCATTATTAATATTATTGTGTATGTATGTAACAGTATATACTTATGTAAGATATTTATGAGTATGTATGTAGTTTATCTTATATATAAATAGAATATATAACTGAATATATATATTATATGTATGTATAAATATATTTGTATTAATTTGGTTAAAGTACACTTGTTACTTTCATCTACCTCATCTATCTTTCCTGTCCATCCAAAGGTTGTCTGGAAGATATCGCTATTAGCGATAAGATCGCCATTGTACGCTTTACTGTTGATGTATTTTTTTATTATGTTATTTTAGTGGTGTACAATAAAGAATATTCTATCTATCTATCTACAATTGAATTGACTTGTTCGTCTCTAATTATTTCAAAACAAAGGTCCATTGCTGCCTGTGGTTATGAAACAAAATCCATGCATAATCTTAATGATATTGACACAGATATGCAAAGTAAAGAACCATTGTTGCTTAATGATTTTTCTCAAGCTTTTATTAATGGCTGACCCCGCACACGTGTCACATCTGGCGAATTAAAAATTAGGCTTCAAGACCCGAATCGGACTGTCTATCGTAGACCATATAGGCTTAGTCCAGACGAAAGGCAGATAGTGCTTTCGAAGGTTAAGGAGTTAATGGAAGCTAACATTATTCGTCCTAGCCAGTCTCCATTTGCGAGTCCTATCCTACTTGTCAAGAAACGTGATGGCTCTGATCGTATGGTGGTAGATTATCGCGAGTTGAACTCCAACACTGTGCCTGATAGGTTTCCCCTACCTCTTATATCAGACCAAGTGGCTAGATTGTCAGGAGCGAGGTTTTACACATGTTTAGACTGCGCTAGCGGCTTTAATCAAATACCTATCCGAGACCCTGATAATATCAAACGTACAACCTTCATCACCCTAGATGGGCAGTTCGAGTATCTTGCAATGCCTTTCGGACTACGAAACGCACCTAGTATATTCCAAAGAGCAGTGTCTAATGCCTTGGGAGACTTGATCTTCTCATATGTGGTTTTATACATGGATGACATCTTGATCCCGTCAATATCCGAGGACCAAGGTCTCTATAGGCTCCGCGAGGTGTTAGAAGCTCTGACTAAAGCCGGATTTAATCCAAAATCTTTCTCCGGACTACTAATCCGGTCCTGATGATTTTTAATCCTGATCTCCCAATCGAGTTACATACCGACGCAAGTGCTGATGGGTATGGCACTATCTTATTTCAAAAGATCGATGCTGAGCTTTGTGTCGTTGAGTACTTTAGTAAGCGAACCACAAAACCAGAGTCTAAATACCACTCTTACGAGTTGGAGACTCTAGCTGTCGTAAACGCTGTAAAGCACTTCAGACATTATTTGCAAGGTAGGCATTACGAAGTAATTACTGATTGTAATTCGTTAAAAGCCTAGCAAAACAAAGTCGATATTACACCACGTGTGCATCGTTGGTGGGCTTTTCTTCAAGCTTTTGATTTTGAAATCAAGTATCGTGAGGGTCGTTGTATGGCTCATGTTGATTTCCTCTCACGGAATGCTTTACCTCTTTCTTCTAACTGTTCTAGTTTTCCAAGAGTCGAACAAAAACGTGTCGATCTCTCTACCTTATCTGAAAACTGGTTATTGGCAGAACAGCTGCGTGATCAGGAAATTACGTCTTTGGTTACTAAATTAAAGGAAGGCGGATTTCCACCCGATATTGCTAAGACTTACAAGATTCGCTCAGGTGTTTTGCATCGCAATGTGCAGAGAAACAATCGTACTCGTTGCCTTCCGATAGTTCCTCGGGCTTTTCGTTGGTTGGTAATTAATCACGTCCATGAATCACTTATGCACCTTGGATGGGAGAAAACACTTGAAAGAGTATACGAACAGTATTGGTTTGAGCATATGGCTAAGTATGTCCGCAAATTTGTCGATGGCTGCATAACATGTCAGGTGTCAAAATCTCATTCAGGTCGTGTGCAAGCTGACCTTCATCCGATCCCTAAGATTAGTGTTCCATGGCATACAGTACATGTTGACAAAACTGGCAAGCTTAGTGGCAAAAATGATGCCAAAGAATACGTCATAGTTTTGATTGACGCTTTCACTAAGTTTGTTCTTATGTACCATACTCTCCGCATCGATTCTGCTTGCGCTATGAAAGCCCTTAAATCTAGTGTATCCCTGTTTAGAGCTCCGACTCGAGTGATCGCAGACCAGGGTCAATCAATCAATCAATCAAAAATTATTTATTTAACTTAGGCTACAAAGTAGCACTTATCAAACGTCAATTATTATTACAATAGGACAGCACCCTAGGGGTCGGTTCATATCCGGCGGAAAAGGCAGCGTGCAACATCGGCCGCGCAACGCCAGAACGAGCAAACACACAACAAAACATCCAACCACTCACACCTGACGCACCAACCAGTGTGAAAGGTTGAAAGCCCACCATGCGCCCGCCCGCCCCAGCGCCACGCGACCGACAACACGCGACGCCACCACCGCCAGACATGAACCGACCCCAAATCGCCCACCCTTCACCGCTTCCTAAGTGCTTTGGCTGAGGAGAAGAAACGGCGCAACAAACTCCCCAGTAGCACGCTGTCATTACATTAAAAATAATAAATAATATCAAATAATAACAATAAGGGACCGCGCAAAGTGAACAAGTGGTTAAGGTAGATGGGTATCATTCTATTTAAGAGTAAAAAGTATTGTATCTACGTGGAGACCAAGGTCAACAGAACGACCAGTCACCGCAAGCGGCACCCGTTCACGAGTATGACGCAAGGATCAGCCATCCCCTCCCTTGCCATATTAGAGGGAAGGAGGAGACCCGACTCAAGACGCCACCGCAGGCAATGACAACTAAGGGAGCATGACGAAACTGCTGCCGGCTTAATGAAAATAAAACAAAAGGAATTTAGTGTTCAAATTAGAAGAAAACCCCAAGCACTGATTCACTGCACAGTCCCTTATCAAAGCGGCATTAAAATAGTATACCAATATACATGCGTATAACTGCAGTAATAATAAAACAATATATTGTTACATACAGAGTGTATGCCAATCAATTTGGAACAATAATTAGATTTGTATACTAATAAAGTTATAAAATGTCAAAACAGCAAAGTAATAATAATAATAAAAGTTAAATTATACAATAGTATAATTGTATCAAAATATAGTAACATACTATCTGTATGGCAGTCAAAAATAAACAAAAAATAATAAAAAATGGAAAAAAATTATCCCAGTAATTCAATTCAGAACCGTCTTGTGTCTATCAAGGCAACCAACAGTTTTTATCGTTTAAATAGTCATTTAATGTATAGTAGGCTTTCTTACAGAGCCTTGCTTTGACTACTGATTTAAATGAATTAAATGGTAATTCTAACATACTAGGAGGCAGCTTGTTGTAGATACGAATGCTAAGTCCTATAAATGAGTTATGCACCTTGTGCAGCCGGTGGGATGTAGTGCATAACTTATGCTTATTTCTAGTATGAATGTTGTGTATGTCACTCTATTTAGTGTAGAGGTGAATATTTTGTCTAATGTATAATATATTGGCTAGAATAAATTGTGAGGCAACAGTTAGAATCTCAATTTCCTTAAAACGCTCCCTAAGTGAGACCTTAGCGCCTAGCTGGTAAATAGACCTAACAGCTCGTTTTTGCAGAATGAATATTGTTTCAATATCTGCAGCCTTACCCCACAACAGAATGCCATAGGACATAACGCTGTGAAAGTAACTAAAGTACACTAATCGAGCTGTATCCACGTCCGTTAGCTGCCTAACTTTCCTAACTGCATATGCTGCTGAACTCAGTTTGCTTGCAAGGTATGAAATATGAGCTGCCCATTTAAGTCTACCATATATTGTAATACCTAAAAAGACGGTCGATTCTACAGTCTCCAGCACTTCATTACTAACAATTATATTTGGACCTAGATTTTTAACGTTTGGCATTACAAATTTAATGCACTTCGTTTTCTTAGCATTTAGTACTAAGTTATTAACAGTAAACCAATTTGTTGCCTGTAAAAGTGCACTGTTAATGTGATCAAAACTATCACTATTTCTATTCACTTTAAATATGAGTGACGTGTCGTCAGCGAAAAGTACAGTATTGCAGATACCTTCTAAATAAAACGGCAAGTCATTTATATATACCAGGAATAAAAAAGGACCCAGTATAGAACCCTGGGGCACACCTAATTTAACCGGAAGTGGCCTAGATTTTACGCCATTAACATCTACACACTGAAGGCGCTGCTTTAAATAAGAATCCATTAAGATAAGGGCTATATCCTGTATACCGTAATATTTAAGTTTAGCGAGTAGTGTGTCGTGATGAACACAATCAAATGCCTTAGAAAGGTCACAAAAAACGCTTATGGCATTTTGTGAATTCTCCCAGGCGCTATAGACGTGTTTTAATAAAGCTACACCGGCATCAGTTGTTGAGCGACCCTTTGTAAAACCATACTACTCATTATGGAGCAGCTTATTTACATTAAAAAAACCTAATAATTGCTGTAATATTAACTTTTCAAAGATTTTACTAAACGCGGGTAGTATTGATATGGGTCTAAAATTAC
Organism: Autographa pulchrina; assembly: GCA_905475315.1. Lineage (NCBI taxonomy): Eukaryota > Metazoa > Arthropoda > Insecta > Lepidoptera > Noctuidae > Autographa > Autographa pulchrina. The sequence goes on along the minus strand of FR997761.1, from coordinate 4,332,275 downwards.
TCACTTCACTTTTAACACCGGATTTAAATAATGGTATAACTTTACTGTACTTCATGAGGTCTGGGAATATTCCAAAATCGACACACTTGTTAAAAGTAACAACAAGATAAGGAGCAACATCATCTATGATAATATTTAATAACTTTACAGAAATACCCCAAAAATCGCCAGTATTTTTTAAATTGAGTGATTTGAATGTAGTTATAACATCCCGTGAGGTGACATGTTGAAAGGTAAAAATTGAGTGACATTTTGGGGCGCAAGTTAGCATTATGTTTTCCGCGGCAACCGTGGATGAGTGTAAGGAGCAAGTTGTGGCTATCGGAATGTTAGCAAAAAAGTCATTAAAAATCTGAGCTACGTCTACTGCTTCGCTAATTAATAATAATAATAATAATAATAATATTTATTCAAAGTTCTTTACAGGATAAATTACATACAGTCTTAAATATAAACTTAAATCTGAGTCTTACATGCCTGAACTAGGAAGTCCTGTGTTTCAGGCAAGAAGTGCTAAAATAATAAAAAATTAACAAATAATCAAAAGGATTCTAAAGTACAATAAATATCTGTAAACGTTACACGTTATCTTATACCTACTATTATAATATAACCAAATCTTAACTTATATTTTCCTAATTAACAAGATTTTTATAACTAAAGAATGTATAAAAACACAAAATACATAAAAAATTTACAAAATCAAAAAATAAAATAAAAAACAAAATCACTTTAACACAAGCAGTAAATTCTCTGTATCATCGTAGGACATGTTTTGAAGAGTTTCCTTAAGAGTTCTCTTACAGTTAACTTTATTTAAGCCATAAATGTTTGCCTTCGCGTTCAATCTATTGTAGAGCAGAGGTCCAAGAAACAGGTAAAATTTTGATGTGAAAGCATGTTTGGTTTGAATTTGAGGACAGACTAGATCTTTACGTCTTCTGTTAATAACATCCGTGTTATATATTAAATCTGCGTGCTGTTGTAATACAATACCCATTATAAATAACTGTCGGACTGTTAGTACTTCACATTCCTTGTATAGGAGGTTAGTAGGAAAAAGGAATGGCCGGAAAGTAGACACTTTGAGAATTGCCCTCTGGGCTCTCTCGATAGTTAGTAACAATGTTTTACCCGTTCCACCCCATGTGGTAATACAGTATGTTAATAACGATTGGCATAGAGCAAAGTAGACTTGTCTAATTATTTTTGGGTCTGCAATGCTTCGTAACTTTTTAAAAACAATTATCAATTTACGAATCCTATTATTTACAGCTTCTATATGATGTTTAAATGAAAGTGTCTCGTCTATTACAATTCCTAGGTACTTTAATGTATTTGACATTTTAATATTGGGACAATCGCATTGGTTATTTGTGCTAGATGTGCAGTTATGAGCATATATTGTTGTGGTAGTGCCAGATAGTTTTTGCTTGCGCATTGAAAACTTGACGTAATTTGTCTTGTCAGCATTTAAAGTTAGTGAGTTATTTTGAAGCCATTTATTAATAACGTTGAATCCGTGTTGCGCAAACTTGTAGACATTTTCTTCAGAGTCAGCCGAAAACAAAAGAGCAGTGTCGTCAGCATAACAAACGATATGGCCGTGATCTAAATTTATATTACAGAGATCGTTTATGTATATTAAGAAGAGTGAAGGCCCCAAAATACTTCCTTGCGGAATTCCGAAAGCTGTGCTTTCTTCATCATCGCTAATAACATTCCCAATCTTAACACATTGCGTGCGTTCTTCTAGATAGCTCTTAAATAGTTTCAGCTGATTTTCCCTGATGCCTATGGCCTCAAGCTTGCGCAATAAAATGGGAATAGAAACTGTGTCAAAAGCTTTGGCGAGGTCCAGGAAAATTCCTACTGTGTGGTTCCCTTTATCCAGTTCCTGAGCTAGATAGGCGGTTAGATGGTGCACGGCATTATCTGTAGACATTTTAGGTCTAAATCCAAACTGCCGCTTAGAGAGAATAGATTTATCCTCCAAATGTTTAAAAAGCCTATTGTTTATAATCTTTTCCAATATTTTAGACATAGAAGGCAGTAAGGAAATAGGCCTATAATTAGTCACTTGGTCTTTACTCCCTGATTTGTAAATTGGGACAACAACAGCTTTTTTCAAGCACTTGGGAAACACACCTGTATTTAAACATTTATTAAAAACGCAAGTTAACGGTGGTACTAACAGGTCTTTGAATTGCTTAATAATTTTATTAGGTATGTTATCCCAGCCAACTGCACAGTCGACTTTTAGACCCGTAATAATCCTTTCGACTTCCGCTTCGTCAGTATCTAGTAACACGAAGGATGATAAAGTAGTGTTAGATGCAAACACTGAGCTTGTTAGGTACTGCGATTGTCCCTGAATTTTTTCAGCTAAACACTTACCCACATTAACAAAGAAATTATTTGCAATGTTCGCAGATGCCAACTGTGATGAATGTGCTTGTAATAAACCTGAAGAAGACTGATTGTGTTTTGAATTATGCGTCACATTTTTAATAATTTGCCAGATCTTTTTGCTATCTGTACCAGCCTCTTTAAGAGCAGTGTTATCGTAATTACATTTTACTTTTTTTAGGAGGTTGTTACAAAAGTTACGATATCGCTTATATGACACTTGCAATATTAAATTATGCGGATTAGCTTTAGCTTTCATATGCAGTTTATCTCTATTTTTCATACAACGTATAAGACCAGCCGTGATCCATGGCTTTATGTTGCAGTTTTTGTTATTTAACCGAGATATGACCGTGTTCTTTTGAATTGCATGTTGTACTTTATTAATTATGTACAACATACAAAATTGCGGATCAGCGGAATTGTAAACTGGGTCAAAATCAATATTGCATAAGTCTTCTTCAAGTTTATGTAAATTTAATTTAGAGACTGTGCGAGAGGCCACCTTAGGCAATTTACAATTAAGAATTAGTAGGGTAGCACTATGATCAGTTATTGTTGAGTTAGTTACAAGGGTTAGTGCAGGGAAATTGGCCTTGAGCATTACATGATCCAAGCAGGAGCCACTTTGATGTGTGGGAAGGGTGTGGGCGGGAAGCAAACCATGAAACGCGCATAGGTTCAGATATTCCTCAGTCGAAGCGTCTGCACTTCCCGGAAGAATATTGATATTAATATCTCCAGTTATAATTATATTTTTGAAGGATGATAGGGTTTGCAAGGTGTCGTTTAGAGAGTTAGTGAAATTGTTTACATTCGTAAAAGAAGGAGATCTATATACAGCCAGTATCGCAAATTCGGCTCCGATTTTAACTAACAATCTGCTACAGTCGTACATGTTTGGTTCCACGACAGACGCATTTAGATGTTCTCTTGCATAAACTATCACCCCGTCGTTCTGATTGAAAGTTGAGTTACTCTTATACATACAATATCCCTGAATTTGTGGTATGTTATACTGTTTAGCAAGCCAACATTCAGTTAGTACAATAATGTCACAATTAATGTCTAGACGTTGTAGAAAAATACTAAAGTTATCAAAATTCTTATAAACACTGCGAATGTTTTGTGTTAATATGGTTAATGGGCTATTGTAAGAGGAGAGATATTCTTTGCAGTGTTCAACGTCACAAGCTTGCGATTGAGATACAGAGAAATTATCTACGTCACTAATTAGATGATTAATCATATTAATTATATAAAACAAAGGCCAGGAAGAATCGTAATTTACGGCGCTCCTAGGCGCCTCCATAATCAATAGAGTTTATGTACCTATTTTCTGCCATAATTTTCGCCGCACAGTCCGCTGCACCTGTCTTATGATTGCTTGGCTTTTTGAAGTGCAAGCAAGTAGCGCATTTTGGTTCCTCTGCTTTCTTGGTGCATTCTTTGATGGAATGACCCAATTCACCACAATGGCCACACGTATAAGTGGTCTCTCGACATGATTTAGCCGCATGTCCGTACTGCTGGCATTTATAACAACGTGTGACTAGGGTAAAGTCTCGTACAGGGCAGGAAGACCAATCAACAAATACTCTGTCTTTACATATCAGGGCTTTACGAATCTGTGCAGATACTTCAATTATAAAGTTACAGGTGTCAGCGTCTTTCTTACCTGACTTGTGGCTTAGCTTAATGGAGGACAAAAACGTCTCGAGAGTGCAGTCCTGAAGTTTTCCGGCTAAGTTTTGGTTGTACAAACAAGTAAAAACTTCCATCTCTTGCATGATTGAGGGCACTCCGATAATTACGACTCTAGGTTTTCTTTTCTGAGGTTCCTGTACTGTAAGGCCTGAATTTGTTGACTGCATCGATTTCTTTACCTTTTCAATGTCGTCTTTGGTTTCAGTGCTGATTATAACACCACCATTTTTTGTCTTGCGTAGTCCTCTTACTTGTAGTTTCATTTGTTCTGGGCAGATAATTTTTTGTACAAGCGACTTTGTCTCGTCACTAGATGTTAGTTTGTTATTGGGATATATGGCCACTGAGCTCAAATTTAAGGGCTGAATAAATTTGTTGGTACCTTTTTTAACCATATCGGCAAAGGATGATCCCGTGTTTGGCTTAATAGAGGCTCCAAATGTCGTCTTTAGTTCTTGCAGTTGCTGCGACAGATCAATTTGGTCTTCAAGTCTTTGTACGGTAGAGTTGGCTATGACTGCTTTCATCTTAACGGACTGGTACTGGACAGCCATCTGAGATGTACCGTGACCAATTTTTCGGCATAAAGCACTTATGCGCATTTTTTGTTCAGAGTTTAATTTGCTCTCTGATGCAATAACACACACTTCGCCTAAATATTGGTCAATAGTCTTCATCCAGTTTTGTATTTCCGGCGTTGAGATCACTTCCAACTCGTTTCTATGGGTGGGCGTCTGAGGGTGAGATGCATGTGCGGGCTCGGGTTTAAGTGTATCCGTGGGCACGGGTGTAGGAGGTGGACTCCGCATACATCGGTCACCCCGGCTGAAGGGGCTGCTCGCCATTGTGACACAGTTATTGACTTGGTAACACTTTGCACATTTATTTATTGTTATCAACTATCTCTAATTGATTATCGCGTTTGGAACATTTACCCGTTTCGTTATTAATAATTGACCAGGTCGTTTTAATTTTGTTTTTCGATTGCTTTATTTTATCACTAATAAATTTAGCCTTGGCCATGTTACAAACTCGTTTAAAAGTTTTAGAGTAAAGTCTAACATAATTCAAAAATGACTCATTAAATTTATATTTTTTCATTCCATATAACTCATACAGTCTCGCTCTACTTTTATATATACCAGCCGTGGCCCATTGGTTAAATGGAGCTATGTTATTCTGAACTTTTATGGTTTTAGTTCTAAAAGATTTTTGGAATTCGTTTTTAACAACGTCAAAGAGAGTTCTATAGATGCCGTTAGGATTCTCAAATTCTAAAATTGATGGTTTTATTTTAGAAACAACCCTCTCTTTAAAACGATTACAACAACTAACAGTATACGGTCTACATTCAATTTTTCGCAACTTCTTTAACACTAAGTGTGGGAAACTAGCTAATTGTCCACAGTGGTCTGATGTTATGTCAGTCAAGATTTGTTTACTATTAGCATCACAATTACTAAATATATTATCAAGACAGGTAGAAGATGAGGATGTGATTCTAGTGGGTTCGCAAAACAAGTTATTCAAATCGAAAGACCTAAACAGATTAAGTAGCCTAGTAGTGGTAACAGTAACATCTAAAATATTCACATTAAAATCCCCACAGACGATTATATTTTTCCTACTCGACTTAATTTTATTAAGTGAATCCTCCATCACTGTTTCAAATAAATTAAAATCACCTATAGGGGGCCGGTAGACACACACTATAACATATCGCTCTAGCTCAACACAAGACAGCTCAATAGTGCGCTCGATAGAAAGATTTACAATATCTAACCACTCTTTACACTTAACACGTATCTTCCTAGAAGATATAAATTTTTAGTTGCTAGCTTAATAGCTTTTAATATTAACTCAGTTATAGGAGATATAACACAGAGTAGGTTAAGTGTAGATTTAAGTAACAATGTAGATTGTTTAAACTTTCACTGCCGACAATAGAGAAGCATTCTGATAGCATTCTGCTTTACCATCAGAATATAAATCGCTTTTCTGGCAAAATTTTAGATGCTGAACTGTTAGTAGATAAATATTCAATTGATATTCTTTGTTTTTGTGAAACTTGGTTAAAACCAGATAAGATGACTTTTCATGTTAATAATTTTGCAGTAGCCAGTGCGTTCAACAGATTATCAGCTGAGGGGGGTGGGTCTGTGATTTTATGTAAAAACTATCTTAAATTTAAGGAACGTCAAGACATCACCTCTTTCTCTGTTGACCGCATATGTGAGGTAGCATGTGCAGAGATAGAAAGTCTTATTATTCTTTGTGTATACAGACCTCCCGCGTCTCATTTATTGTCTTTTTTAAATGTTATGGAAGAAATACTTAGTAAATTATGTAGTAATAACAAATCAATATATATTTGTGGTGACTTTAATGTTAATATTTTAGTTGATTCCCTTGATAAATGTAAACTGCTGTCTTTATTTAAGTCATTTAATTTAAATTATATTTTTAATGAGCCAACTAGAATAACTTCAACCTCTCTTACTTGCATAGACAATATTTTTACAAATGGTGGGGTGCTTAACTTTAATGTGATTCCTGGTGTTAGATCTGACCATATGGGTCAATTAGTATCAATTAAAGCTATAAGTAAATTGCCTTTAACTAAAGTTATTACAATCAGGCCCTTAACTAATCATGTTCTAAATTCATTTAAAAATAATATTAGTTCAAATCTTGATAGTAAATACTCATTTACTGGAGTCCCAAATAAGGATTATAATCAATTGTTTTTAATTATACGGAATTCGTTTCAGAAAATGTGTCCTATAAAGGAGATTAAAATTAATTTTAAATTAAAATTCAATGAGTGGGCTACTAAAGGCATTAGAATAAGTAGGGACATACTTTATAGTCTTTATGATAAAAAATCATTTAATGTTGATCCTGATTTTCAAAATTATGTAAGAAATTATTCAAAAACATTTAAAAAAGTTTGTTTAGCGGCCAAGTCTAAACTTATTAGTAGGCGTATAGATAAATCTGATAACAAAATAAAAACAGTATGGAAGATTATCAATTCTGAAACTGGAAATAGTAAACAGAGTCCTGCTGACTGACCTGTCTTTGAAAATAAATAATAAAATAATTTCAAATAAGACAGAAGTTGCTAAAGCGTTTGAAGATTTCTTTTCAAATATACCTGTGGAAGTAACAAAAGCTCTTCCTTCTTCTTCCATAAAGGCAGAATCTTTACTTAAGAAATTCGTTGGTAGGAGTATTCCAAATTTTAATTTTAGTCATGTATCTCCTACCATTGTTAAGAAATCATTTAATTGTATTAAAGTAAAGACCACAGAAGATTTATGGGGAATATCTGTCAAAGTAATTGAATCAATAATTGACACTATTGCCCCGATTCTTGCAAAGATATTTAATGACTGTGTTGACTGTGGCACCTTTCCTGATTTAATGAAGCACAGTAAAATTATTCCTATTTTTAAATCTGGTTGCAAGAATGAACCAACTAATTATAGACCAGTTTCAGTACTTCCTGCTTTAAGCAAAATATTTGAAAGAATGGTACTTGACCAGATGATGTCACATTTTAGTAAACACAAGATTTTTCACCATCGTCAATTTGGTTTTACTAGAGGAAGGTCCACCACCGACGCCGGGGCCAAATTAGTGTCTCACATTTTAGGAGCTTGGGAGGGTTCACAGGACGCCATTGGCATTTTTTGTGATCTCTCCAAGGCCTTTGATTGCGTTGATCATGATACTCTAATTCTTAAATTAAAACATTACGGATTACGAGGACAATCCTCAGAACTTGTATTGTCATATCTTTCAACTAGACAGCAAAAAGTAGGCGTAAACGGAGTAACTTCGTCGGGTTCCTTAATAAGAATGGGCGTGCCTCAGGGTTCAATTCTAGGCCCCTTTCTATTTTTAACATATATTAATGATCTCCCCTACATGATGGACGATTTAACTGACATTATTTTATTTGCTGACGATACCTCACTAATTTTCAAAGTAGATAGGAAAATGAAAGATCTTAATTATTTAAATGGTGACCTTGAAAAATTGTCGGATTGGTTTTCGACGAATAACCTGCTTTTAAACACGTCCAAAACAAAATGTCTTAAATTCTCACTTCCGAATATGCGGTCTCAGTCAAATTTAAATCTCATGCTTGACGGCGAAAAACTCGATTTTATTAACGATACTGTATTTCTTGGTATTACAATAGACTCTAGGTTACAGTGGGGTGCTCACATAACAACTTTATCTAAAAGGCTTAGTTCCGCTGCATTTGCAGTTCGAAAAATTAGGCAATTAACAGCCGTTCCCACTGCTAAATTAGTTTATTACGCGTATTTTCACAGCATAATGTCATACGGCATTCTGCTATGGGGCTCTGCAGCGGATGTGGAGTCTATATTTATTTTGCAAAAACGAGCAATTCGTGCAATCTACTGCATGAGCCCTCGCGAGTCTCTAAGGAATACATTTAAAGAAATTAATATCCTAACGTTGCCAGCTCTCTATATCTTGGAAAATATAATGTACATTCGCAAAAATATACTGAATTTTAGTGTTAATAGTGATCACCACAATATAAATACAAGAAATAAAAATAAGCTAGTAGTCCCAAGATTTAGACTAACTAAAACAAATACTAAATCTTTCCTAGGAAATTCAATTCGATTTTTAATAAAATACCGGAAGAGATAACGAGTTTGTCTAATAAAAGGTTTAAGACGTGCATTAAATCAAAACTAATAAAGAAGGCGTATTATACGGTTAAGGACTACGTAGAGGATAAGCGCGCGTGGAATTAGATCATCTGCATATGTGGCCTCCCTGGCGGTCTGCTAATTTTCTTGTTTTAGCTTATTTACTACAGTTAGCTGCCCCCATAGCCTCTATATAAAGAAGGCTCTTGACATGCCTTGACATTCCTGTTAGGGATTTTATTAGGACTACATATTGATTGTATGTAAAGTATATTTTTATTATTTCTATAATTTCTTTAGATTTGTCTTTTCCTTATATGTTCGTCCCTTGTAAATGTGACGACAATGTAAATCTAGCTGAATGTTCGATTCTATTTTCTTCCATTTTGGATGTCTTAGTTTACACTAATCTAAACATTCTGCTGTTTACGTTGTTGTCGCATATCTTAAAATCAATGTAATCTTAACATCGATGTTTACCTTTTTTTTAAAAGAGTAACCTATAGAGTTTCTTGCCGGCTCTTCTCTATAGGAATGACACTTTGGAACCGAGCAACTAGAGTCAGTAGTTTTTAACGTACCTAACGTTTCTTAAGCGCCTTTTTTTGGTTTATAAGAAATAAAAATATTTTGATTTTGATTTTGATTTTGATTGAACAGTATCTGATACAATAATCAGAGATCCACCACGAATAGTATTCTTTCTTACGAACGCACTTTGTACAGAATTACCAGGAATGTTAAAACAATTTAATTCAAGACCATTTAACCAATGTTCTGTCAAACATAACACCTGAACATTGTAGTTTTCGATAAATAAACTTAATTCTAGATCTTTGCCGGAGAGACCCTGCATATTTTGATGTATAACATTCAATTGATGCAGCCCACCCGTTGTCCCACCTTGTAGTTTAAACTACAAGATGTATCTAAAGAGGTATTAGTACTACTACTAACACATTCAATAATCTTAAGTACATTGCTAGTACCAGTGTCACATAGTAAATTATATGCTAAAAGCTTAGCAATTTGTCTCTTACAGCTAATGGACATATAAAGTCAAAGTCAAAGTAATTTATTTGCATTAAACATGTGTGTTACATTGGTCTTATACAATTTTTGGTGCAGCATGTTTTACCTAGAGAGGTGTACAAATGAGTAATCTCCATGAATGTATAATAATAAATACACAAATCTCAATAATCAACAAATGACATTCATAATCATATAATAATAAATCAAGGTAATTAATAAATCAAGTAGGTAATATATGTCAAATCTAAATAATAACATTGAATATAATAATAAATAACATTGAATTGATGTAGGATTTGTAATCATTAAATTAAACAAAGAGAGTCATTTAAAAAATCTTTTACATTATAATAACATTTATCAATTAGTATTTGTTTTAGCCGTTTCTTGAAGAGGGTTGTACTTAGTGACTTAAGTTCTCTAGGTATTTTATTATAGATGGTCGGACCCATACAGAATACGCCTTTTTTCATTAGAGCTGTCTTACTGGCGTGTACCCTAAGCCTAGTGTTGTCACGGCGGTTTCGTGTAACTGTATCTGACAGTAGTGGGAATAATTGAGGATTATTTCTCACAAATAAGGTAAGTTCAAATATGTATATTGACGGAAGTGTTAGCATTTTATAATCTTTGAAGTACGGTCTACAGCTATCTGTTGTGCAAAGTTTAAATATTGATCTTATGCAACGTTTCTGTGCTTTGAAAACGTGTTGAAAGTCAGGAGAATTTGCCCACAATATGATTCCGTATCGTAACACCGATGCTACCATTCCATGATACGCTGTGATGAGTGAGTCGGTATTTAGGGTGTTATTTAGTTTAAAAAGAGCGTATGCAGAGCTACATACTCTTTTAGCTAGATCCTGAATATGCGGTTTCCAGTTAAGTCTCTGATCTATTGTCAATCCTAGGAATTTAGCAGCTGTAGTGGCATCTATTACTTTGTTCTGATGAATTACATTAATGTCTAACGAAAAATTAGGTCTTTGTGAAAAATGAATAATATTAGTTTTGTCTAAATTAATTTTTAAATTATTATTTTCCAACCATTCTATAATTGATGCAAGGGAGTCATTTATGTCACTTTCATACTGTTCTTTTTCCTTACAAGCTATAGCGACTGTGCTGTCATCTGCAAAGAGGAACATTGGGTGCGTTGTAGCCTTCGGCAAGTCATTTATGTAAACAATAAATAGCAGTGGGCCCAAGACACTGCCCTGTGGCACCCCATATAAAGGCACACGCTCTCTAGATTTGAAAACTTCTTCCTTTTTTGTTTTCACATTTATCCTTGTGATAACAGTTACTTGCTTACGATTAGATAAGTAAGATTTCATGATATCTAGAGCATTTCCTCTAACTTCATGGGCTTCAAGTTTATCAAGAAGTATATTGTGGTCTACATAGTCAAAAGCTTGTGTTAAGTCGCAAAATATCGCACATATTGGATTAGTTCTATCCATGTTTAGCATCACATTTTTTAAAAAGTCGAACACGGCCAAATTTATGCCTTTTTTCTGCCTGAATCCTTTTTGTTCTAAGCAAAGTAAGTTATGTTTCTCAAAATAACCATTTATTTCTTTAAATATAAATTTCTCAAATATCTTGGCAAAAACGGGTAATAAAGCAATTGGACGGTAACATTCCATTGATTCTTGATTTCCTTTTTTAAATATAGGTTTAATTATAGCTATTTTCAATTTGTCAGGGAAAATTCCAGCGCTGATACAAAGACTAAGAATATGACTTAGATGACCACAAATACATTCATTTACGTATTTTGCTACCTTAGTACTGATCTCATCGTAACCAACACTGTTACTATTTTTTAAATCTTTAATTATTTTATAGATGTCATAGGGTACACTAGGATTCATAAATAAGGAATTTTGAGGTCGAGTTATTTGGGAGGTGATTTGAGAACTACAATTTTTTGAAGGAATGATTTTATCCACGAAATAGTCATTAAACGCATTTGATATTTGAATTGGCTTCGTAAGAGTTGAGTTATGTTGTTTAATTTTATCGATAGAGCTTGTGGGTAGGTTTAATTTTGTCTTATTTATCATTTGCCAAGTCGTTTTACATTTGTTGTTAGATAACTTTATTTTATGACTGTTTTGGGCTCGTTGTGTTAGTTTTATCACTTTGCGTAGCACCTTTGTGTATTTTACGTAATTAATTTTATTTGTAGGTGTTGGATTTTTCCGAAGGTTGTCCAACATTTTTCTTTTTTTCCTACTGCAAGCTTTGATGCCGCGTGATATCCATCTTTGTTTCTGGTTGACTTTTATAGTTATGACTCGAACAGGAAAACACATATCGTAAAGCAATTTAAAGTCTTCTATAAATGAGTTAAAAGCAAGATTAGGATCGTCTGTTTTATATACCTCAGAGAATGTAAGACTAGCTAGATAATTTTTAAACTTTTCTAGGTTTTCTTTGCTATAATCCCTACGTTTTATTCGCCATGTATTAATAACACACTTTGACGTAATGGGACATTTTAGAACTTGTGCTGTGTGGTCCGACAAAGCAAATTCAATCACTTCCGTCTTACAATTTCTTTTGAAATTATGAGCAAAGTTGTCAATACAAGTTTGAGATTGTAATCTGGTAGGCTCATTCAATGCAAGCTTAAAGTTATAGTTTAACAACAAACATTCTAATTCCATTGTTACATTATTTGGCTTTAAAACATCGATATTAAAATCACCAGCTAAAACGATATTGTTCAAATTCATTTTACATAATTTAATAAGTATTTTTTCTAATTTACAGAAAAACAGATTCAAATTATCAGATTTAGGGATTCTATAAATACATACAATAACAACTTTTTGATTGATAAGATTTATGGCGCAACCTTCAAAAGTACCCGATATAGATAACTGACTGATTTCTGGTATGTCTTTAAAGGGTAGTCCGTTCTTGACCAGAATACAAGTCCCACCTCTTTTGCTTTGTTGTCTGCTGTAATATGAAGCTAAGGTAAAGTTTGGAACGTGCAGGTGATTCTCGTAGCCCGCCATCATGAAATGCTTTTTTTTTCGTAAATTCAAATTCAAATTCAAATATTCTTTATTCAATATAGGCTACACAGTAGCACTTATCGAACGTCAAACACAAAATACAAAAACACAGACAGCACCCTAAGGGTCGGTTCATATCCGGCGGAAACGCACCGCGCACCATCGGCCGCGCAACGCCAGAACAAACAAACACGCAATGAGACATCCAACCCCCCACACCTGACGCGCTAACGCAACATCAGTTGAGTGTGAAAAGCCGAACGCCCCACCAGGCATCCGCCCGCCCCGGCGCCAAGCAACCGACAACACGCGACGCGCCCCCCGCCAGAAATGAACCGACCCTAAAACGCCCACCCTTCACCGCTTCCTAAGTGCTTTGGCTGAGGAGAAGAAACGGCGCAACAAACTCCCCAGCAACACGCTGTCTTTACAATTATACTGAACATCATTAAGGGACCGCGCCAAATAAACAAGTGTTTGAGGTACTATGAAGTTAAAAGTTCAGACACCAGTACACTGATCTTAACCAAGGTCAACAGAACGACCAGTCACCGCAAGCAGCACCCGTTCACGAGTATGACGCAAGGGTCAGCCATCCCCTCCCTCGCCATATTAGAGGGAAGGAGGAGACCCGACCCAAAACGCCACCGCAGGCAGTGACAACTAAGGGAGCATGACGAGACTGTTGCCGGCTCAAACAAATATAAAGCAAAAAAAAAAAAAAGGAAATCCTCAAACACTGATTTACTGCACTGTCCCTTATCACAATAATATGAGTGGATACATAATTAAATTCTATAATTAATAAAATTATACATTAAAAAAAAAGAAGACGAACAAATACCGTTCATTGGACATAGTGTACACTATACCTACATTTGTATAATCGTACTAAGAATAAAATAAAAATAGGTAACAAATGTTACATACGAAATGTATGCCTATCAACACAAAGATAAATCAGGTTGTTTAAAAAAAAAAAAAAAAAATAATAAAAAAATAATAATAATAATCCATACAGAACCGTCTTGTGTCTATCACGGCGACCAACTATGTTTATCATTTAAATAATCATTAATTGTGTAGTAAGCTTTTTCACGTAGCTTATTTTTAATTGTGCATTTGAATGAGTTAAAGGGCAACTCTAACAAACTAATAGGAATTTTATTGTAAAAGCGAATACCAAGCCCCACAAATGAATTGTGTACCCTATGCAGCCGATGTGATGTAGAACATAACTTATGCCTATTTCTCGTATTTATACTATGGATGTCACTATTCTTGGCATACAAGTGAATATTTTGTCTTATAAATAATATATTTGCAAAAATGAATTGAGACGCTACAGTTAAAATACCTATCTCCTTAAATCGCTCCCTAAGAGTAACTCGAGAACCTAGCTGGTAAATGGATCTAACAGCTCGTTTTTGCAAAATAAAAATGGTTTCTAAATCCGCCGCTTTACCCCACAACAATATGCCATAGGACATGATGCTGTGGAAGTAGCTAAAGTAAACAAGACGAGCTGTGTCCACATCAGTGATCTGTCTTACCTTCCTAACGGCGTAAGCAGCGGAGCTAAGCTTACTCGCAAGGCACGAGATATGTGCCGACCATAAGAGTTTACTATCTAGCGTTATGCCTAAAAACACTGTTGATTCTACAGTCTCTAACACTTCATTATTAATAATTATATTAGGGCCAAGATTTTTTACGTTTGGCATAGAAAATTTCACGCATTTGGTCTTCTTCGCGTTTAAAACTAAGTTATTAGATGAGAACCAATGCGTAACCTTAACAAGTGCAGCATTTATCTCATTAAATTCGTGTCTATTCCTATCTACTTTAAAAATTAAAGAGGTATCTGCAAACAGCACGACGTCACAGATGCCTTTTAAAAAGAAGGGTAGGTCATTTATATAAACTAAGAACAAAAATGGACTTAATATTGACCCCTGGGGCACACCTAGCTTTACTGGTAGTCCGGTGGACCTATCACCATTGACATCAACGCATTGTAGTCGATCACATAAATAAGAGTTAATTAAATTAAGTGCTGTATTCCTAATTCCGTAATGCTCGAGTTTGCGAATTAGAGTACCATGATGAACGCAATCAAATGCTTTGGAAAGGTCACAGAACACCCCCACACAGGTAGTTGAACGTCCTTTAGTAAAACCGTATTGCTCGCTATGTAAGAGATGTTTCATATTAAAATGAATTAAAAGTTGATTCAACATCAATTTCTCAAAAATTTTACTGAATGCGGGAAGGATCGATATTGGCCTAAAATTACAAATTTCGTTTTTATTACCTGATTTAAATAGAGGTATAACTTTACTACATTTCATAAGGTCAGGAAAGATACCTAAATCGACGCACTTATTAAAAATGATAGCTAGTGATGGGGCAACAATATTTATTATATTACTTAAAAGGTTTACAGAGATGCCCCAAAGTCTTCGGTTTTCTTTTTATTGAGCGATTTAAAAGCATTTACTATATCTAAAGGAGTTACATGTTCAAAACTAAAAATATTATCACATACAGGCACAGTATTACGCAGTAGGTTTTCAGCCTCAGCTGCTGATGAATTTAAGGAGCTAGTTGTAGTTACAGGTATGTCAGTAAAGAAGTTATTAAAAATTTGTGCAATATCGTGGGCTTTATTTACTAATTGATTGTTAAAAATAATCTCTAGTCCGTTTTCTTGTTTCTTAAGCTTACCAGTTTCTTGGTTGATAATGTTCCAGGTAGCTTTTATTTTATTCGAAGAATTTTTGATTTTATCGTTAATAAATTTTGACTTAGCCATAAAACAGACTTTTTTGAATAATTTTGAATAATTTCTTACATAAGTTACAAACGAAATATCAAAGTTATATTTTTTCATACCATATAGCTCATAAAGTCTAGCTCTACTTTTGTAGATACCAGCAGTGGCCCATTGGTTAAAAGAGGCTGAAGTGCACTTGACATGTTTAGTTTTACACTTAAAAGTAGCTTCAAACTCATTTTTTACAACATCAAAAAGTGCTCCATAAATGTCATTAGGATTGTCGCATCCAAAAAATGATGGC
The DNA here is from genome assembly GCA_905475315.1 of Autographa pulchrina. Classification (NCBI taxonomy): domain Eukaryota; kingdom Metazoa; phylum Arthropoda; class Insecta; order Lepidoptera; family Noctuidae; genus Autographa; species Autographa pulchrina. The sequence continues at coordinate 4,316,315 of FR997761.1, read as the reverse complement.
TGTATTTTGGACTTGATGCTGTTTTTAAAACGAGTACACCGGTGCGCTGTGTATGGCCTACTAATAACCTTTTTAGGTTTATTTACAACTAAATGTGGAAAGCTTGCAAATTGACCACAATGATCAGAAGTAACATCTGTTAAAATAAACTTATTATTCGCTTCACTATTACAAAATATGTTATCTAAGCAAGTTGCAGAAGATGCCGTTATCCTAGTTGGTTCGCAAAACAGGTTATTCAAATTAAAAGACTTAAATAAATTAAGGAGTCTGATAGACATTGGCGTTGATTCTAATATATTTACATTGAAATCCCCACATACTATAATCCGTTTCTTACTACTTTTAATTTTAGAGAGTGAATCTTCCATTACTGATACAAATAAATTAAAGTCACTCAAAGGGGGTCTATACACACAAATTATAAGAAATTGCTCTAATTCAACACAAGACAGCTCAATAGTGCGCTCGATAGAAAGGTTCACAATATCAAGACGTTCTTTACATTTTAATTTGTTGGAAACAATAATAAGTGATCCTCCCCGAATGGCACTCTTTCTTACAAACGCACTTTGTATGGAATAAAACGAACTATTAAAAATCACTACCTCATGGGCTTTTAACCAGTGTTCGGTTAAACATAATAAATGAACACTATAATTTTCAATAAATAAACTTAACTCTAATTCCTTGCCGGAGAGACCTTGCATGTTTTGATGAACAACATTCAATTCATGCAGCCCTCCCGTTGTCCTATCTTGTAGTTTGAATTACAAGAAGTATATAAGCTGTTAGTACTATTACTAACATTATCAAAATCATAAGATACAAAATTAGTATCTTTATCTTGTAAATTAGTACATAAACTGTTAGTACTATTACTAACATTATCAAAAACCTTAGGTACAGCATAAGTACCGGTATCCTGTAAATTATATGCTAACAACTTAGCAATACGTCGCTTATTCATAGATGATATATACATATTGTACTGTGTGAGTCTAAATCTACTAATAAACTTATTTGTTTCAAAGTACAAAATTGAGCTATTGTGTAGATGTGTTATGTTATAAATTAACATATTTAAATTATAAATGTGCCTATTCTCTTCATGAGTTAAGCTACTAGAGTAAGGTAGGGCACAGAAAATAAATTTACAATCATATCTTACACTTAAGTGTAACATTAAATCTACACAATTTATAATATCTGTTCTACTCACAGCCAGACCATCACCATACAATAATATGCTTGTTGAGCCGGAGTTAAGCTCAGTCGAGGCAATATGACTTGTTAATTTATTTAAACTAGCACCAGGCAAACAAGTATTTAATACACACTGCTGGGAAAAAGAACTAATTAAACTACCAAAACCTTGACCTAGTTTATCTGAATAGATGTATGTACCTATTTTATTTACTACACATGTATTTGAACTTTGCAAAGTATTGGATTCTAAAACAGGTTCAGGAAGCACAGGAAGCAGAGGTTCAACACTCTGAGTATTGGCAGGAGGTGGCGAGCAAGAACAGGTACAGCACAGATTATTGGTCAGGGACTCATATCTTTCTGCATTGTACTTGACTAAGTCAACTAACTCACCGGCCTCCACCATGCGTTCACTAAGATCTTTCTGGGACGCTTGATATTTTTTGAAACTATCCTTCAGAGTATTTTCCCTCGATTCAAGCTGCTCCTGAAGTAAAGCTGTATCCTGATCATACTTTAACCTACCCTGAATTAATTCCCTATTCAAGTCCTGCAGATGACTTGTTAAATATAGATGTTTTTTTCTAAGAGAATTATTTACCTTATTAATATTCTGAAATCTTTGACATTTTTTATACTTTCTGATAGTTTTATTTAATTTATTATATTTTTTAAGTTTATTATGACTATTAAAAATGGGATATACAGCTCTAGAATCATCTCCTGTCAAGTCAATAGTAACAGTATTCCTATCAGTAACAAATGCAGATCCACTATCAACCAATTCATTATAAAGGCTACAGGTGGTCGCAGCCTGCTCCTGAACTTTGACTACTTTGAGTGAGGTAATGGTCTTATGTGCCTCACTTAATTCAAATTCAAGTTGTGATATCCAATCTAAGGCCTGCTCATGAGTGCCTATACACTGTTGGAACTCTGAAACTATTTGACGGAGGTTACAATGTTCATTAAGGATCTCTGTGTGAGAAACATGCAATTCTGATAGCTCAATCTTTAAGCTAGTGTTCTTATCAATAATATTCTTCACTTCTAATTCACTATCATCTCTTTCCCTTAGCAGCGCATCACAAAGGTTCTTGGCCGACTCCAACTCCTTCAGCGTAGCCCTCAGTTTCTCCTCCATGGATGCAGCTCTGCGGGTCTGCATATTGATTAGCAGACCTCAGATGCTCCTGAAAGTTATTAAAAGGGAGTTAAGTGTAAGGGAAGAACTTTAAAGAAATGCGAGTGACAGTTAAGATTAGTTGGGAAAAGAAGAACTAAATGGATAAGATTGAAATAATTTACCAATTACTATAACAGTTAAATAGAAATTAATGAAAAGCAGTAGATTTATGTAAAAACTATGCACACTTAACTATTAAAATTATTAATCATAAGAGGGTAAATCAATGTAAGTAGGTACTGGATTTTAATACTCTTGGTTTCTTACTTAACTATGAGAGAGTATCAATATTGAACTACGGTGAGGAATAACAATTAAATAAATGAAGTTAATGTTGTATAAGCATAACAGTCGAACGTTAATAAGTTTGCAAAAATAATTTTGTACTTTGTTCAGTCTGTCAAACGGACCTATGATAAATCTGTTTGGGAATAAAATAATATGCAATCAGCACAATAGTCTCTAGAATAACCTATATTTGATTATTAGAATACTGATATTATTTAGATAAAACAAAATACTCATCTGGTTTATGTGATGATTTCAAATCCGATCCGTTGCGATGACAGCCGGTAGATTTTTTCACTGTTTTACTGGTATTTCGTAGAAAAAGCTTTCACTAGGACAATTTTTATAACAGTACTATATGTGACTAATTACTTAAACTATAATTTATATAAGATTAACAATAATTAAGAATTTAAATTGATTAAAATTACGAGACACGGTTTTTGACACAACCGGTCGTCAGTGTTGCCAGAGCAAAAAAAAATTGTTGCTCTGTTATACAGATTACATCTACTCCTTTGTTTCTGTCATTCAGTTCCTCTAAGCAAATGGTAAGTTCATCTGTCTTATTCAAGAGCCCAGCTATATTTTGATGCATTATATACAGGTATTTGTTAACGAAAAAGCGAGTTCATATCTTTAATGTAATTTTTTTCGAACCTATACTCGATTCTCCGCGACATATGTTTGCGCGTTGGGTTTGCATTGATGGAGAGTGACGTCGACACCATTCATCGTGTTCGCCGATTTGGCAGTAATGATGAATCATCCCAGGTGTTGCGACCCCCCGCCATAATCGTGCGATTCACACAGCGTAAGCGTAAGAACAAGCTGTTGGCAGCAGTCCGTGCCCGCCGCGGCCTCACCACCGCTGAGATAGGCCTGCCGGGCGCCGCCGTCACCGTGTATGTAGGAGACCACCTCACGCCAGCGAACAAATTGTTATTGAAGCAGGCTAGAGAACTCAAGGCGGAACTTCAATATACATATCTATGGATACGCGACTGTAAGATATTTTTACGAAAAAACGAAAAACAGCGCGCTATCTGTATCAGTGATGAATCAGACTTAATTAAGTTGAAGTGAGGTTTTTATTTGCGTTTCTATGTAGTGTTTTGGTTTAAAATAAGACATATACAAGGTAAATTTAACAACCTCTGTTTGTCTATGTATATTTACCGTCTATGTTATTTTGTACTATATTTTACATGTTTAAAGATATGTTTAATGTTAATGATACTATATATAAGTAAGCCTTTAATTAGTCTTAATGTTTTCAACACTTATGGTCTCATAACCTACAAACTTCTTTCTAAATTAATTACAAACGGGGGTTTAAACAGTCATATTTATTTTAGCCTTCGATGTTGTGTATTGTTTATGTTATCGCTGTTATCTTATTCTGTTTATTGTCATGCGCCATGTTTATCGGGTTTCACTCTGCATAAATAACTATTCTTGTTTTTTGTTACTGTGATAGTGAACAAACTATTTAATGGTTATTACCAGAATGTAAGGGGATTACGTACTAAATCACATACATTTTTTTCTCGAGTATCACTTTCAGATTTTGACTTTATCTGCCTTACTGAAACCTGGTTGACTTCCGATTTCAACAACCGTGAGTATTTTGATAAAAGATATACTGTCTTTCGTCGTGATCGTTCACTCGCCGAGAGTGGGGCAGGTAGGGGTGGTGGTGTGGCTGTGGCGGTGCGTGCTGAGTACCTGCCGCAGCTGCGCGACTGGCCCGTGCCTGCACGTGCTCACTGTGACTGTGTGTGGGTGTCTATCCCCTTAGATGTCCGAAATCAAGAACATACTTTCGTGAGTAACAGGTCAGAATCTCGTTATTTAAATATTTGTTGTATTTATTTGCCACATGGGCCGGGTTATAGGGATGCATTAAATTACTTTATGGACAGCGCCGGTGACATTATATCCAATCGTCCGAGAGACATTTTCTTAATTACTGGGGATTTTAATATTCCTGGAGCCGTATGGTCAGATTCTGACATACAGATAACACCTAGTAGTCATTTTGCTATACAACTGGTCAGTGATTTTCTAGCATTTTCCGGGCTGAAACAAAACAATTTTGTAAGTAACGTAAACAATCGGATCCTTGACTTGGTGTTCTGCTCTTCGAGTTGTGTAGTTGTTGCTTGTGATAGCCCTATCGTAACGGAAGATGTACACCATAAATCTCTTTTGATTGATTTGAATTTAGATTACCAACCACCCCTTAAATCTCGTCCTCACTTTTGCTATAATTTCCATCTGGCTAATTATGAAGAAATCAATGACAAACTGACAAAAGTCGATTGGATTGCTTTCTTCTCAAATTTAAACACAGAATCTAGTGCTAGTAAATTTTACAGTTTTCTAAATAATTTAATTGAATTAAACGTTCCACGACGTAAGTTGCGGTCATCAACTAAAGTTCCAGCTTGGTATAGCAAATCTTTAAAAAAAGTTTTAAATGAAAAGCGTAAGTACCATTCACTATGGAAGCGTTACAGGAACCCTCTTGATTACGAAAGTTTTAAAAGATTGCGAAAAAGATCTGAGAAAATAGAATCTGAGTGTTATAATAGTTATTTATCATTCTCGGAGAAAAGAATTAAAAGTAATCCTAACTTCTTTTGGTCTTATATTAAATCCTTCTTTTCTGATAATTGTATACCTCAATCGATGCACTATAGGGGTGAGTTGACAACAGATGGTGAAAAAATTTGTAATCTTTTTAATAACCATTTTCATTCTATCTTTGAAGAATCAAACCTCACCTCATATCAGGCTGAAAATTTAACCCCTCCTCTAGACGCGTTAATTGATATCAATTCTATTGAATTTAACGAAATCACAGTTCTTAAATATTTGAAAGCAGTTAATATACATAAGGGAGCTGGACCTGATGGAGTGCACCCTCTGTTAATTCATAGATGTGCTATCTCGCTGGCAAAACCAATTACTATTCTCCTTACAAAATCTATGAAAGAGGGCTGTTTTCCGGCTATTTGGAAATTGGCATGGATAACTCCCATACCAAAAGGGCCAGTTAGTAGCGACATTGAAAAGTATCGTCCTATATCTAAACTATGTCAATTTAGTAAAATATGTGAAAAAATTGTTACTGAACAACTTTTTAGTGTAGTTCATCGTCATATTGCACATGAACAACACGGTTTTTACAAGGGTCGCTCTGTTGATAGTAATCTATTAGTTTTTACCACCAAAATTCTTGATGCTATGGACAATGGGTACAGCGTTGATGCTGTTTATGCTGACTTTGCTAAAGCTTTCAACAAAATTTGTCATAAAAGCTTATTAATTAAGCTCTGGCACCTCGGCATACACGGTGACCTTTTTCGCTGGATCAAGTCGTACGTCGAAAATCGAAATCAATGTGTCGGTCTATAAGGTTTTAAGTCCGAACAAAAAAATGTCACTTCAGGAGTCCCACAAGGATCCCATCTAGGTCAGTAGGTGAGTAATGGGGGGTCTGGATCAAGATCCAGACCCCCCATTACTCTCTATTCAAAATGATGTTTCTATTCAAAAATCTCTATTCAAAACGTTACATCTGTTCAGCATACACACCTTCATTACTCTATTCAAAATGATGTTTCTATTCAAAAATCTCTATTCAACACGTTACATCTATTCAGCATACACACCTTCATTACTCTATTCAAAATGATATTTCTATTCAGATATTTCTATTTGAAATGACACTATTAAAAAATCTCTATTCAAAAACTAAATCAATTCAAGACTCATTTCTGAACGGTTTTTCCATTCACAATGAACATTAGTGTCTGGAGTGTCTGTTATATTCATACCTATATGTTTTAAAGATCTTAAACAATATAATATGTAGATATTTTTTTAAAAGACCGATGTGAGTCAGTAATCAAATCTGTCACGCCAATCTATGCTACATGAAATATAAAGATGATAAACTCTGAATGATGAATGCATAATTTATCGTACGTAACGTATTGAGCACATACAGTAGCTTCACAGTTACATGGCGTGCTTTCTTTGTAGTCTTCCATATCAATTATTTGCACACGTACGATTTTACATCGCATCCCTATAGCACGTCTTTTTATATATGAATATATAATATGACCTCCTCGTCTTTTAGTACCTATAAATTGAAATGGTCTCTCTTGTCCCGCTGGGATGGGTGATGATGATGGTGAGTGTACTGCATTATTGACGTAGATATCACGGGACTACTGAAATGAAAATTTTATTATCAAAGCACCATTTATATAAACACAATACATTTTTTAAAGCACATACAGAGTCATGATAAATACAGTTATATAAATCTTGAGAATATTCATATTGATCGTATAAACTTATCAAACTAGAACAACCTTTATCTTCTAAATTAAATATATTACAATTACTATTTCTTAAAATATGCTTTAACCACAATACTTTTTCTGAACCTTTGACATAGATACATTTATCTCCTAAAATATCTATAACCAAATTCTGATAATTAGAATAGGGTATAAATCCTTCACGCCAGTGTATCTTTCTGTTACGTTCAATCCAACTAACTTGTTGTTTTTCCTGTTTAATGAAACAGGAAAAACAACAAGTTAGTTATTTAGCAAATGGAAATGGTGGCTTAATTAAAAACACTTGTAATGTTTTATTATACAATATAGCGATTTCTTTTATTATAAATTCATTTGTTTCTGTTTTAAAGCCTTGAATATCCACAATAGCAATCATGATAATCTGCGCACAATGTTGCTGAGAGGTTTGTACTCCACAAGTCGATCGTTTATAATCAAACAATATGCAGTCGTTTTATCTGGTATTGCTTTAGAACATTCAATTTCGAACCTCACGTCCACTGGACCTGTTTTAAGGCTGTCGTTTTGTCTTGAGCAGTCTAGACTTATTTTCAACCAAAATACCGTTTTTTGACCGAAGTACTGAAAAGAGTGCCACAGATAAACTTCTATGAGTTCAGTAATGATAAAGACGTAATTTCTCCGAGTGAAGCTTTAGCAAATTCTGTATTTATTTTTGATGATGTTGCGTGTGTAAATCAAGTTAATATCCGCAACCATTTCTGTATGGGTAGGCATAAACAAATAGATTGTTTCTATTTATCTCAAACCTATTCTAAAATTCCGAAGCAATTGTTACGTGATAATGATAATTTTCTTATTATATTCCAACAAGATGGTGTTAATTTAAAACATATTTATGATGAGCATGTTAGTTCTGATTTACAATGGAAAGAGTTCAAACATATTTGTCAAACTGTTTGGAGTACACCTTATAATTTTCTACTTATCAATAAAGAATCACCATTAAATAATGGAAGGTACCGACAGAACTTTGACATTTTTTTTTTAATTGACTGACTGTTTATAGGTACATATAAGACATTAACATGCAAAATCAAATTCAGTATAATTTGATCTTTATCTGAACGCAGTTGTTATAATATAACATGGAGAAAAATATTAAAATAGAATTAATGAAGTCTGTAGACTCCATAAAGAATAAAATAAAAGAAATGAAAAACCAGGAACACACAATGAACTTGTCGCTCGATAAAATGCTTAAACCTGTCACAGATCCCCTTAAAACTCTAGTTGATTCGAATAAAACTATGGAAAAAATAAAAAAAATTGAAAATACAACACTCACTAATTCTGGAAATATTGAATTGGAAGACTTTAATACTAGCTCATCTACAAAGTTTGAAGACTGTTACGAACCAAAACTGAATTCTGCACAATTGGTTAAAGAGTCTCCTAAAGCGGAATTATGAAAATATGAATATAAATGAATAGATGAAATGATTGAATAGATTTAATGAAATGAATGGATGAAATGAATGAATAGATGAAGTTAAATGAATAGATGAAATGAATGAATAGATGAAATAAAAGAATAGATGAAATGAATGAATAGACGAAATGAATGAATAGATAAAATGAATTAATAGACAAATAAATATTCATTAAAATGTTAAAACAATTTCAGAAAAAAAAAAACAAAGTACAAACATTAAAAATAGAGTGAAATAATGAGAAGTACTTACATTTCGAGTCTTGATAAGTTTTTCTTGATACGTAATTGATAAAGAAATTCAGGAGCACTGAGACTTCCAGAAAGAAATGGTAGTCTAGTTTGTTGGAGATGCGTTTATATAGGTGTAAAAACACGTCACGGATATCCTTATTTGTAAATTGCTGACATACGAAAAAATAAGATCATCATAAGGACTTCGTACACTTGTAATATCTACTAATAAAAATAACATAACATTCTATGAAGAAATGCAGGAGTACCAAAGATTTCGAGAGGAGATTTGGTAGCGGAGATAGTTAAGACCGAGTTTCTAATAGGCCCAAAATCACGTTGTCCATACCCAAATTTGTAGGTAAATTGCTTACACATGACTAAAATAAAAAAATTATAATTAAAAATAAAAAAACACACCTGCCACATCAAAAAAAAAAATAAAAACAAGTCAAATATTTGCAGTCGGGGTCGGTTACTTGGAACAATTCATTACAGGTCCCCCGACTGCAAATATTTGACTTGTTTTTATTTTTTTTTTGATGTGGCAGGCGTGTTTTTTTATTTAATACCTTTTAGTGAACAACAAAAAAGCATGACACAACACAAAAAAAAATTTCGTTCGGAACCCTTTGCAGGCGATTTCGACTCACACTTGACCATTTTTTAATGTCCACATAGCCTATGTCACTCGGGATAACTCAAAGCTTCTAATGATACCACAAACATTGAAATCGGTCAAGCCTTTTAGAAGTTATGGTGGAATAAAGAAACTCACAAACATACATACATACATACATACCTACATACATACATACATGAACCCTGAAAACATAACACTCCTTTTTGGGCAGTCGTGTAATAAGTGTGTTGTACCTAAAACATTTAATCCCTACTAATAATATAGATGTGAAAGTAACTCTGTCTATCTGCACGTTAGGAACGCTTTTACGCCTGAACCACTAAACCGATTTTGATGAGATTTGGTATAGAGATAGATATTGGGAAAGGACATAGGCTACTTAAAAACTTAATTCGCAGATGAAGTCGTGAGACATTTCATAAATTCATAACTTTGTTTTTGCAATCGGTTAATTTGAAAAGAACTAGGAATACTAAACAAAGTAAGTTTTATACATGCGTAACCGCAGGTAGAAATAGTATTAAAATAACGCTAAGATAGCATTTTTATATCGATGATCAACACAGACGAGCGTTAGAACCGCAGCGTTTTGAACGCATAGATTAGTACATATTGATTTGAATAAACTAGGGAAGCGGTATTGTAACATTATTATTTTTAAATTAGACTTAATTTTAGAGATTTTAAAGACTAAATTTGTTGGTATTTATCGATAAATCTATATCTATATCTATTCTATACATATAATAAAATTGTAGAAAAGTGGTGTCTGTACAATGGAAATATTATTATATATAAAAAAAGTAGCAGGGGTTGTTATTATATCGATGCCGAACCCGAAATTGTAATTATTAATTTTTTTGTCTGTTTGTCTGTTTGTCGGTTTGTCTGTTTGTCTGTGTGTTTGTGAACGCTAATATCAGAAACGGCTTATTCGATTTAGATGCGGTTTTCACTAATATATTGTAGTAAACTTCACTTAACATTTAGTGTTTATTTCATGTCAATCGGTCCATAAATAAAAAAGTTATGACAATCTATCTATATCTATCTATTATCTATTATCTATTATCTATTACATATAATAAAATTGTAGAAAAGTGGTGTCTGTACAATGGAAATATATATAAAAAAAGTAGCAGGGGTTGTTATTATATCGATGCCGAACCCGAAATTGTAATTTTTTTTTTTGTCTGTTTGTCTGTTTGTCGGTTTGTCTGTTTGTCTGTGTGTTTGTGCACGCTAATATCAGAAACGGCTTATTCGATTTAGATGCGGTTTTCACTAATATATTGTAGTAAACTTCACTTAACATTTAGTGTTTATTTCATGTCAATCGGTCCATAAATAAAAAAGTTATGACAATTTAAAGAATCATGGCGAACATTTGTTGAGCTATTTTATCAGAGTACGTACACGCCTCGCATAGTTGCATTCGATTATTGAGATTCACTTGAATGCTGACTGTTTGCATATATCATTTACTAGCGGTCGCCCGCGGCTCCGCCCGCGTGGATGTCGGTTACCGCTGCAAAAAGCCTACCCAGGAAAGACACGGTCAGCAAAATGATTCCCAGGTCAATTCACAGACACCGACACTAACATCGACGACGCAGTCATTATCCGCAGGCTGCATAGATTGTCTTTATGTGGATGTTAAAGTTGTTAATGATGAAAATATTTAAATGTAATTAATACTAAGTTTTCACTTCTGCCGGCAGTCCCGGAGTGCAACCCGTTGTTTTAGGATAGATAACTAAAGCGATTATTGTAGAGCTTCTCTATAAACAACATTTGACGTTAAATTATTTTCAGGTAACAAAATATACTGATGGTTGGGAGCCTCGACCCGTGATAGGGCAACGTAAAGTTGCCCATGCGTAAAACATTATTTTCGTAAATCAATTCCTACTCATTTTTCGCCATAACTTCAAAACCAAACGTCCAATTTAATCATTTAAAGACCAAATTTTATCTACATAAACTGTACTTAGTGATGAAATAATTTATTTTGATAAGGATTATAGCATGAGTAAAATAAATGCGTTTTAATGTAGTCCAAAAAAAAATTCAAGATAAAAAAACTACTCGTGATCAGCTGGTTTGTTCCTTGCACAGAGAATCGGCATAGCCATTCAACGTGGCAATGCTGCCAGCCTTCTGGGCACGTTTCCTGCCATTGACAAGGATGACGATGAGTATAAAACTTAGTCTTTGTTTGTTCTTGTATTAGATTTAAGTATTGAATTGTAAATAAAGAATAAATAATTAAGTTCTTAAAAAAAAAAAAAAAGATAAAAAAATGGTTGTTGTGCCTCACTCGACATAGATAGGTATAGTGTGTCCTGGACTTTTTTGTAGATATTAATAATATAATATAATTAATAATATACAATTAATTAAAACATTTTATGGTTCTATCTTTTATAGTTTAGGCAGCGTACGCAAAATAAGTAACTTTTCTGGTTGATTTTTTACACCTTGTGTCCGAAAACCGCAAATATCTTACGGAACCCTATTTTTTTCCAAAATAAAATTTAGCCTATGTCACTCGTGGATAATGTAGCTTTCGAATGGTGAAAGAATTTTTAAAATCGGTCTAGTAGTTTTTGAGCCTATTCATTACAAACAAACAAAGTTTTCCTCTTTATAATATTAGTGTAGAAGTGTAGATTTATATTTTAGGGTTTGTAGGTTAGGTTCCTTTTCTTAATTTTCTTGTAAACAAAAAAAACATAGTAAGTATTTGGTATAGGTTAGGCGGTTCTTTCCTTGATTTTTGGGTATCTTATCTTCATTTAGAGTTTCTAAATAAATATTGTAGCTGTGCCCGCGACTTGGAATAGTCGATTTTGCTTATTTATTGGTATATACATATAAGTGTAGGTAGGCGCTAGGTGTTAGGGCTCTTCTTTAAAAATAGTCTTAAAGATTTTGCCCGGAGCGTAAAACTGCTGTCGTGGCACGCGAACTTGGTCGCTACAACGTAGATGTAGCTGCGTTAAGCGAAACACGCTTGGCTGACCAAGGCGAACTCGAGGAAATCGGTGGTGGGTACACATTCTTCTGAAAAGGACGACCCCAAACGGAACGAAGGTTAGCTGGCGTAGGGTTTGCCGTCAAATCCACCATCGCGCAAAAACTGTCTGAATATCCGCAATACATCTCTTACCGCATTATCACACTGCGCCTTCACCTACAAATCAACAACTACCTGAATATGATAAGCGTATATGCATCAACAATGCGTAACGAGGACAGTGTCAAAGATCAGTTTTATGAAGAACTTTGCCAATGCCTTAGCAACATACGTTCAAACAAGCAAATACTTCTGCTGGGTGAAGGGTTGGCAGAGATACTGAGTCGTGGCCGGGCGTGATTGGAAATAATGGTGTGGGCAATATGAATAGTAACGGACAATTACTACTCACACTCTGTGCCCAATTCGACCTTACCATCACTAACACTCTGTTTAGGCTTCGTGACAAATTCAAAACCACCTGGATGCACCCACGTTCTTTACACTGGCACCTCCTCGATTACGCCATAACCCGACGAAGGGACATCTCCCAGGTGCATATCACCCGCGTCATGCGCGGCGCGCATTGCTGGACAGACCACCGGCTTCTGGTAACTAAATTGAGACTCCGCCTTCGCGAACCACGAAGACCCTGCAGGGCTAAACCAATATGTCTCAATTTAGAACGACTAAATTGTGCGGACCTTCGAGAAAAATACCAGGAAGGACTGATAGACACGCTAGATGGGTTTGATGCCCAGCAAGGTGACCTAATATCAAACTGGATACAGTTGTCATCCTCCGTACTGACTGTGGCTACAGAAATCATAGGACGCAAAAAACGTAACAACGTAGACTGGTTTGACCAAAATGATAGGGCCCTAACTGAAGCATTCAAACAGCATCGTATACTCATAAAGCGTAATGAAGGTAATCATAATCTCACTCAAGAAGTCCGAAGTAGTGGTGATTCCTTAAGAAGATTAACAAGGAACATGAAAGATAGATAGTGGCTTGAAAAGGCAAAACAGATACATTGGCTCGCAGACACACACCAACTAGGCGCTTTTTGTGAAGAAATGCATAAGTTGATTGGCGTTTCCATTAAAAATACCACACCACTAAGATCCCTAGATGGTTCTCAAAAACTCACTGCTAAGCAGGATATACTTGATCGTTGGGCAGAGCACTTTAACAATCTGCTCAATGTAGATCGATTAGCAGATCTTGATCATACGAATACGCTTTATATTATAAAGCGTATTCGTCCTTTGCCGCTGAATGATTCGCTTGCTGAGCCACTTGACTTTTGCTGAAGTAGTTCGAGCCACAAAAGAGCAGAAAATAAAAAAGCAGTTGGCGTTGATAACATCGCCGGAGAACTGCTTAAATACGGAGGGGAGCAACTTCACACTTACATCTGGCAAATTTTTGATCGCATTTGGAACGAGGAAATAATACCGCCTGAATTTAAAATATCCCGTATAGAGACCCTGTATAAAAACAAAGGAGACCGTTCTGACTGCAACTCCTACCGGGTATATCGCTCCTCTTTGTCCCTGGGAAGATATTCGCCAGAGTTCTTCTCAACCGGCTTTTACCCGTCTCCGAAGACATATTGCCAGAAACTCTATTGGGTTTCGTCCCACCTGCGAGGCCATCTTTTCCATCCGGCAACTCCAGATAAAAAGTCGCGAACACAGTCAACCTTTGTATATGTGCTTCGTGGACTTGGAGAAAGCATTTTGACTGTGTGCCGCGGGAAGCCCTCTGGACTTTACTGGCAAAATTAGGTTCTCCTGAGAAGTTTGTTAGAATGATTCGCCTTCTTCACGACGAAATGACCTGCTGTGTTACCTATAATGGTGATCAGTCAGAGTTCTTCCCTGTCAGTTGTGGGGTTAAACAAGGTTGTGTGCTTGCACCAACACTGTTTGCTCTTTACTTTTCTGTCGTTGTCAGTGAAGCACTCGAACAAACTTCTGCTGGAATCAAAATACGTTTCAGGACTTTTCAACCTGGCCAGATTAAAAGCTTACACAAAAGTATCACACGCTCTTATAACGGAGATCATGTATGCTGATGATCTGTGTTTTGTTACCAACTCTTCACAAGAACTCCAGGACCTGATTACGAATCTTCAGGAAGTCTGCTGCCGTTTCGGTCTGAAAATCAGTGTGAAGAAAACTGAGGTGATGGCAATCGACTCTCATGGAGCTACAGAACCTGTCAAGGTGACCATTGGCAATACTGTTTATCAGTTGTCTGGTTACCATAACACAAGCTCTGCTTAGCTGAGAGAGAGGGCGCTAGTCGCTAAGTAAACAGTTAGCTCCGTATTTTTTATGTTAATAAATAGTAAAAATTATCTATCCAAGCTACTAATGAGTTAAAAGTAAACCTTAGTACCTCAGTGACTAGTGAAAGTGTTATCCATTAAAAATATAAAGTCTAAATAGTATAAACAATAAAGTGCAAAACCAGTGAACACAAAACCAAATAGAACTCATAATTTTTAAAACGGGTGCTAATTAAACAGGCTTCTTTTTAATATCATTATTCGCCCCCAAAAATGTATGTTGCCTTCTAAATTACTAAGTCAGCCACAATTAACGAGCATCTAAATAATACTATCTTAGCCACTAGTTATCTTCTATGTAAACGACTCTAAATACAACTCAGCATAATGATTATTTTTTAGCATCTAAATTTGTAGCATGCATTCTAACAGTAAACTTCTAAAATACTATTAAATGACATCAAAAAATATATTTATTTAGCTTCTAACTTTTTAACTCAGTACGTTTAAAATGTAACTCATCCCATATTAATTGATCGTCAAAATTTTGCTAAAAATGTCATCAAATAGTCGGTATATTGGCCACTAATATTATCAGAAGCTATTGAGGAGAGACAAAATAAAAGACTTTATTTTTAACCAACTTAAAAAAAAGGAGGATGTTCTCAATTCGGATGATGTATGTTTTTTTTTATGTTTTTTCGCGCATAGCTCCGTTGCTTTCCAACCGATTTGAAATATTTTTTCTTTGTTGGAAAGGGTATACTTCCCAAATAGTCCCATAGTCACCAAGTCGGGATCTGATCATGGAATTTTGGCAAAATCGAGGGAACTCTTCAAATTTTATAGGAAAACGTACAGCGATTTTGGTATTTTCTACAAGTGATGCATTTGCGTTCAATAAGAACTATTCTACTATCAGATCTGATAATGAAGCCAAGATGACCCCGTGAATGTAGCGGGAATTCGTTGGATGTGAGATGCGTGGCACTGGATTTCGTTTGACGGAAATTATCATGAGGATGCTGAAAGGGTGTCAGCTGAAGGCCTACCCATATTATCTAAGATTTAAAATATGTCACTAAAAATAAAAAATAATTTTTTTTTTTTGCAAAAAAACCGGCTTCAAAAAATCGATAAAAGCACTAAAAAGTTAAAAATAATTCTATAACCTACCTATATAAATAAACCTAACCTAAACTACGATTAACCTATACTTAATACAATTTAACATTTTTTTGGAGTCGGGGCCGCTGTCGCTGTCGTCTCGCGTACTCGCGCCAAATCATTCAGTGGCTATTTTCACGATAAAAGAATATGATGTATTATTTCACATGCTAGGTTATAATAAATTATGCTTTCTGTAGAAGCTTGAATTATATTTTTTTGAGGACATTGCGTTGAAGCTGTAAAACGTAAAATGGTGACGAGATATAAAATCCGAGGCCGAGTTAGTAAATTAGGTGTCAATGCATAAATAAGAAGGACAAGTCACAATAATTGATGATCTTTACTTGACGCTTTCTATAGAATATTTAGTGGGCGTTGTAATAGATACGAATTATTTTATTAGAGGCTATGTCATTTTCCCGTTGCTTAGTTATAAAATTAGAAGTTTAATCACGTGTCCAATAAATAATTTTGTGGCTAGACTTATAATTTCCCTTTTAAAACTACCTGTTAATATAAACAAATTTGTATAAGGTGAACTATTTACAAACAAATGAGTGCGTTTTAACTAAATAACAACGGTTTATAACAAAACTAGAAGAAAAGTGCTTATAACAACAAAATAAAATCCGTTTTTTATTCAAAATTCTACAAATCTCTGTAAACATGTATAGCAGTGACATCTAGATGACCTAAGTATAACTAACGAAAGTTGTAGTTCTAAATGTAAATGAACGAATTACTATAAAAATCGGTGATTCTGATGAAAATCAGGCAGCAGCCGGCACAGAAAAGGTTGGTGATAAATATTTATGCAAATTAAGTCAAGAAATAAGTACAGAACATTTATTCAACATAAAAAGTTTCTAACAGCGCCATCTAACGCAAAACTTTTGTACCTACTCAAAGAAAACCTATATACCCAAGAACTTATGGTTTCAAAACCAAAAGAGGGCGTTAATAGTAAAATACATGTATACGATTTATACCAAGAGGGAG
This sequence comes from Autographa pulchrina, assembly GCA_905475315.1. Lineage (NCBI taxonomy): Eukaryota > Metazoa > Arthropoda > Insecta > Lepidoptera > Noctuidae > Autographa > Autographa pulchrina. The sequence continues at coordinate 4,299,433 of FR997761.1, read as the reverse complement.
CGTTAATAGTTGTGTAAAAATGGCACCTGTTAAAAATTGTGCAGGATGTAAACAAAACTTAACTGATAAAGAAAATATTGCCTGTGCAACATGTAAATGCAAATATGATTTGATATGCGCAAATATAAAAGACAGATTTCATTCTATGAAGCCAGTTGATCTTAAGAAATGGAAATGTCAAGCTTGTCTCTGTAAACTACCCAAAACTGGAAACACAGATACTCCCATACATCTGAGTGGTCGAAATACGCAAACGTCGCCGGGGGAAATAAATGTAACTAAAAGAAAAAGAACAACTAATACTATTAACGACACACTAGACTCTGACGAGTTGACCTTTTTTGGTGATACCATATACACAGAAGAAAACATACTTAAAAATAATACACAAAAAGAACTAACCCTAGAAAACTTAAGCCAACTTATAATACTACGTTTAGAAGAAAATAACAAATCCATTATTACTAAGCTGCAAAATACAATACAACTAGAAATAACAAAGACTCTAAAAGAACTGAAAGAAAACATGTACACAGAAATAAAACAACTATTCAAACAGAACGAAGACAGAAAAATCGACATACTCAATATTAATAATAAGATAGAGAACTTACATCTAGAAAATGAAAACTTAAAAAAGGAAATAGAGTACTTGAAAAATAAAGCGAAAAATTCAGAAAAGTACTATATTGAAACAAACAACAACAATAAGAAAATAGTACTGTATGGTCTTACAGAGTACCACATGGAATCTGAATATGACTTACATAGCAGGCTCATTGAAATATTTAAAGATATCCAAAATGTAGATCTATCGGGCTATATAGAAAGTATTCATAGAATAGGAAGAAACAATATTAATAATCGGCCACTAGTAATAGAATTACTAAGCAAGCGAATGACTAGACTTCTAACAGAAAACAGCTACTGCTTTAAAGGAACTAACTTATATATATCAGAGTACTTGGACGAAAAAGCACGAAAGGCAAGAACTGCTCTACGTGAAGAGATGATAAAAGCACGGAAAAATGGGCATCACGCAATAATACGGAATAACAAACTGCTCATAGATGGTAAATTAACAACTCTAACACAGAAAACTAACCAGCTACCTTCTAACGAAACGCAAATAGAGCAGACAGTAACGTGCAGCTACCCTGACCAAGAACATAGAGACAGAAATAATTCAACGAGTAATTCCTTTCGTAATCCACGACACCCAACCATTTAAAATCATGTTCCAAAACTTTCAAAGTCTATACAACAAACAACATACTCTAGAGGCCTTTATTCAAGAAAACAAAAATAAGTTCAATGCAATATGTATAGTTGAGTCCTGGTTAACACAAGAGAAACTAGAAATTATACAATTTAGCGGTTATAACATTGCCACATCTTATTGCCGAAAAACTCGATTAGGCGGCGGTGTATGTATTATGTTACAAGATCATACTGAATATGTACAAAGAGATGATATCACTAATATGTCTATTGAATATGTTTTGGAAATATGTGCAATTCAGTTGCCAGTAGAAAACATATTATTAATTACTATGTATTGGAATAGAAGAGAGGAAGAATTATTTTATAGTCAAATTAAAAAAATACTTAACTATGTGAATAAAAAATATTTTAAGTGCAATATTATCATAGGTGGCGATTTTAATATAAATATCTTTGAAAATAATCTTAAAACCAATGAATTTATAGATCTCATGCTAGAATATAAGCTTACACAACACATAAAAGATCCTACACGTATAACACCTACTACATCCACATGTCTAGACTTAATTTTTACTAATTTTAACAATAAGACACTATATACTACTGTTGAAGAATTTGGTTTTTCGGACCACAACGCCACAACACTACATGTGAGCTTACCTCAAAAAAATAAACAAACTAAATGGTATGTCAAGAAAAGAATATATAATGATAATAATATACAACAATTCAAAACTAGTTTACAGTCACAAAATTGGCACAATATAATAAAAATGGATAAGAATATAAATGAGAACTATAATGCATTTAATATTTATCTAATAAACACACTTAATAATTTCATACCTATTCGTAAAATAAAAATAAAAAATAAATATAAAAAATATTGGCTAACAACAGGCATTAAAACTTCTTGTAAAAATAAAAGATTGCTAAAAGTATTGACATTAAAAATAAAAAATCCTATTCTTAATAATTATTATAAAAAATACGAAAAAACTCTAAAAAAACTTGTTATAAAGTCTAAAAAAATACAGTATATAAATAAAATGAAAACATCTGACAATAAGATAAAAACAATGTGGAGCATAATAAATGAGCGTACAAATAAAAAACAAAAAAGTGAAAAGTACAATATAGAACTGAAAATAAACAATACTGACATATCAGATCCAAAACTAGTCGCAAATACCTTCAACACTTTCTTTGCGGATGTAGGCCAAAATCACAAATCAGGAGAAAGCTTACGCAGTAGCACCTGTGTCCTTCAGTCCACTGAAAATACAATGTTCCTTCGACCAGTAGAACCTCAAGAAGTGTATAACTTAATAAGAAGCCTAAAAAGTAAAAAGAGCTGCGGTATTGACGAACTACCACCACTTCTAATTAGACAATGTGCAAAAGAACTAACCCTGCCATTTTACCTATTAATAAATCAATCTTTTGAAGAAGGGACTTTCCCTGACATGTTAAAAAAAGCAATTGTTAAACCAATTCATAAAAAAAATTCAAAAACAGATCCCAACAACTACCGACCAATAGCTCTTTTACCAACAGCATCCAAAATATTTGAAAAAGCAATGTGCAATAGAGTTTACTCCTTTTGTGAAAAATATAAAATATTTAATGAATCACAAAATGGGTTTAGGAAAAATAGGTCTACTACATTAGCCGTCTATAAATACATGCAAGAGGTCCTTAATACCATAAATAATAACGAATATGCAGTCGGCATATTGCTAGATATGACGAAAGCATACGATAGAGTGCAATACAATATACTATTAGGTAAATTATATAGAATAGGGATACGCGGAAAGGCACATGAGTGGTTTACATCTTATTTAAATAATAGGGAACATCAAGTTGAAATTGAATTCTTTAATAATAATAGTAAAGAAATACAAAATATTCGTTCTGATGTAGAAATCATCAATACGTCAATACCACAGGGTAGTGTTATAGGGTGCCTACTCTTTCTCGTTTATATAAACGACCTCCCAAAAATTTTTCAGGAACATTGTGTTTTGTTTGCTGACGACATTTCCCTCTTAGTTACCTGTAAAAATAACATTAACTTAAGTGAAAAATTAGAAAACCTATTAGATAAAACAACAGTCTGGATGAATGAACACAACTTAGAAATTAACTATACAAAAACTAAATTAATGGCATTCCACCCACCACAAAAATCCCCACTCACTTTAAACTTTGTTTATAAAAACTCAAAAATAGAAATGGTTCAAGAATTCACTCTGCTTGGCTTAAATATAGATACCCACGTTAACTGGAAATCCCACATACAGAAAATTAAAACTAAATTATCGAAATTCTCATATGCTCTCCGAGAAACAATAAAGACCACTAATTTACAAACCGCGCTTACAACATATTATGCTTATGCCTTCGCATGGCTAAATTATGGTGTCACTCTATGGGGAAACAGCACAGACGCCCCGACAATGTTTACACTGCAAAAGAAATTAATAAGAATCCTAGTAAACATTAAAAATACCGAAACATGCAAGCCTCATTACCAACAGCTTAAAATATTAACCCTCCCCAGTATATACATCCTAGAAACTTGTAAATTCGTAAGAAAACATAAAGATTTTTACACAAAAAGAGAAGAAATACAAACTAGATACGCTCTAAGGCATAAAAACAGATTAAACCTACCTAGCTCAAAAATGAAAATGCATTCAACTAGTCCATATGTTATGTCTATAAAAATATATAATAAGCTACCAGAAGATATTAAAAGCGAAGACAAAGATAATATATTCATAAACAAATTAAAGAAATTATTACTACAAAAAAGCTATTACCACATAAATGAATATTTAAATGATACATTTTAATAATCCTATCATAAATTTACGATTATAATAAATAAATATAATAATAATGCCTACTTAATTTAATAACTTAATATAACAAATTAATAAATTAATACCCATAATTTAAGAATAAAATAATAATTAGATATTAAACCCAGCAAATATCACTATGCTACATACAAGACTATAATAATAAATACTTACTTATCTGGATAGGAAACTACATAAACTTCTACTTACTAATGAATATTCTACATAATAATTAGTTATAGATAAAAATATATATATCATGTATATATATGTACATATTATTATATAAATTCAAAGCTATACTTACTGTCATATATTCTACCTAGATACTTTAATAATAAATAAAGATTACTTACCAAATTAAATGCTATAAGTACATACTTACCATTGTTCTTCCTCTCTCCTAAATTTTGCGTGCCCAATAGGGTCCACGATGTACTATATATTCTTTACTTACCACCTATTAATACCATTGTGGAAAGCAAATAAAAGTTTTGAGTTTGAGTTTGAGTTTAGGTTGGCCAAACGCATCTTCTTTTCTGAACTCCAGAACGGCAAGCGGAAACAAGGCGGCCAGTTCTTACGCTTCAAGGACGTTTAGAAAAGACACATGAAAAGGTGCAATATTGTTCCCCAGAAATGGAAGAAACAGGCCATTTGCCGCCCTGAATGGAAGTGCATGGTGAGGAATGCGGTTCATTGAGGTTCATAGAATTGGATTCGAAGCGTGATGCCCTTAAGGCTAGACCACCAGCAGCCATGTTTTATAACTATGTCGACGATGTCCTAACGTGCAGCCGATGCGCGCGCACGTTTACTCATAAGATAGGATACTGCAGCCATCAAAGGGCGAACAAGAGAGCTGACCACCTTGGCTCCTCTGCATGTGATAGTCGGTAGCAGTCACCATAGCCGAAATCGGCTGAGAAGTAGTATATATATATATATTATATATATATATAATTATAACACGATGCCTTCCAGAAAAAGACCACCTCTTTCTGCTACATCGAGATACGCTAGGCGAATGAGACTAGCCTAGAGGTATGCTCGATAGATAACGTTCTACACAAATAGCACTTAAAACAAAAAACTAATTGAAAAGTTTCATCATCCACGCGAACGAAGTTGCGGGTACAGCTAGTATATATTATATATATACATATATATCTATACATATAATAAAATTGTAGAAAAGTGGTGTCTGTACAATGGAAATATATATAAAAAAAGTAGCAGGGGTTGTTATTATATCGATGCCGAACCCGAAATTGTAATTATTAATTTTTTTGTCTGTTTGTCGGTTTGTCTGTTTGTCTGTGTGTTTGTGCACGCTAATATCAGAAACGGCTTATTCGATTTAGATGCGGTTTTCACTAATATATTGTAGTAAACTTCACTTAACATTTAGTGTTTATTTCATGTCAATAGGTCCATAAATAAAAAAGTTATGACAATTTAAAGAATCATGGCGAACATTTGTTGAGCTATTTTATCAGAGTACGTACACGCCTCGCATAGTTGCATTCGATTATTGAGATTCACTTGAATGCTGACTGTTTGCATATATCATTTATTTATATTTTAGGGTTTGTAGGTTAGGTTCCTTTTCTTAATTTTCTTTAAAATTTTGTAAATAAACATAGTAAGTATTTGGTATAGGTTAGGCGGTTCTTTCCTTGATTTTTGGGTATCTTATCTTCATTTAGAGTTTCTAAATAAATATTGTAGCTGTGCCCGCGACTTGGAATAGTCGATTTTGCTTATTTATTGGTATATACATATAAGTGTAGGTAGGCGCTAGGTGTTAGGGCTCTTCTTTAAAAATAGTCTTAAAGATTTTGCCCGGAGCGTAAAACTGCTGTCGTGGCACGCGAACTTGGTCGCTACAACGTAGATGTAGCTGCGTTAAGCGAACTCGAGGAAATCGGTGGTGGGTACACATTCTTCTGAAAAGGACGACCCCAAACGGAACGAAGGTTAGCTGGCGTAGGGTTTGCCGTCAAATCCACCATCGCGCAAAAACTGTCTGAATATCCGCAATACATCTCTTACCGCATTATCACACTGCGCCTTCACCTACAAATCAACAACTACCTGAATATGATAAGCGTATACGCATCAACAATGCGTAACGAGGACAGTGTCAAAGATCAGTTTTATGAAGAACTTTGCCAATGCCTTAGCAACATACGTTCAAACAAGCAAATACTTCTGCTGGGTGAAGGGTTGGCAGAGATACTGAGTCGTGGCCGGGCGTGATTGGAAATAATGGTGTGGGCAATATGAATAGTAACGGACAATTACTACTCACACTCTGTGCCCAATTCGACCTTACCATCACTAACACTCTGTTTAGGCTTCGTGACAAATTCAAAACCACCTGGATGCACCCACGTTCTTTACACTGGCACCTCCTCGATTACGCCATAACCCGACGAAGGGACATCTCCCAGGTGCATATCACCCGCGTCATGCGCGGCGCGCATTGCTGGACAGACCACCGGCTTCTGGTAACTAAATTGAGACTCCGCCTTCGCGAACCACGAAGACCCTGCAGGGCTAAACCAATATCTCTCAATTTAGAACGACTAAATTGTGCGGACCTTCGAGAAAAATACCAGGAAGGACTGATAGACACGCTAGATGGGTTTGATGCCCAGCAAGGTGACCTAATATCAAACTGGATACAGTTGTCATCCTCCGTACTGACTGTGGCTACAGAAATCATAGGACGCAAAAAACGTAACAACGTAGACTGGTTTGACCAAAATGATAGGGCCCTAACTGAAGCATTCAAACAGCATCGTATACTCATAAAGCGTAATGAAGGTAATCATAATCTCACTCAAGAAGTCCGAAGTAGTGGTGATTCCTTAAGAAGATTAACAAGGAACATGAAAGATAGATAGTGGCTTGAAAAGGCAAAACAGATACATTGGCTCGCAGACACACACCAACTAGGCGCTTTTTGTGAAGAAATGCATAAGTTGATTGGCGTTTCCATTAAAAATACCACACCACTAAGATCCCTAGATGGTTCTCAAAAACTCACTGCTAAGCAGGATATACTTGATCGTTGGGCAGAGCACTTTAACAATCTGCTCAATGTAGATCGATTAGCAGATCTTGATCATACGAATACGCTTTATATTATAAAGCGTATTCGTCCTTTGCCGCTGAATGATTCGCTTGCTGAGCCACTTGACTTTTGCTGAAGTAGTTCGAGCCACAAAAGAGCAGAAAATAAAAAAGCAGTTGGCGTTGATAACATCGCCGGAGAACTGCTTAAATACGGAGGGGAGCAACTTCACACTTACATCTGGCAAATTTTTGATCGCATTTGGAACGAGGAAATAATACCGCCTGAATTTAAAATATCCCGTATAGAGACCCTGTATAAAAACAAAGGAGACCGTTTTGACTGCAACTCCTACCGGGTATATCGCTCCTCTTTGTCCCTGGGAAGATATTCGCCAGAGTTCTTCTCAACCGGCTTTTACCCGTCTCCGAAGACATATTGCCAGAAACTCTATTGGGTTTCGTCCCACCTGCGAGGCCATCTTTTCCATCCGGCAACTCCAGATAAAAAGTCGCGAACACAGTCAACCTTTGTATATGTGCTTCGTGGACTTGGAGAAAGCATTTTGACTGTGTGCCGCGGGAAGCCCTCTGGACTTTACTGGCAAAATTAGGTTCTCCTGAGAAGTTTGTTAGAATGATTCGCCTTCTTCACGACGAAATGACCTGCTGTGTTACCTATAATGGTGATCAGTCAGAGTTCTTCCCTGTCAGTTGTGGGGTTAAACAAGGTTGTGTGCTTGCACCAACACTGTTTGCTCTTTACTTTTCTGTCGTTGTCAGTGAAGCACTCGAACAAACTTCTGCTGGAATCAAAAAACGTTTCAGGACTTTTCAACCTGGCCAGATTAAAAGCTTACACAAAAGTATCACACGCTCTTATAACGGAGATCATGTATGCTGATGATCTGTGTTTTGTTACCAACTCTTCACAAGAACTCCAGGACCTGATTACGAATCTTCAGGAAGTCTGCTGCCGTTTCGGTCTGAAAATCAGTGTGAAGAAAACTGAGGTGATGGCAATCGACTCTCATGGAGCTACAGAACCTGTCAAGGTGACCATTGGCAATACTGAGCTGAAACAGGTGAATACGTTTATATACCTGTGCAGCACAATTACAGCTAAGTGTGACCTTGACGCCGAAATAAACCATCGCATAGGCGCTGCATCAGCTGCTTTCGGTAAATTACGAGCCAAAGTCTTACAATCACATGATTTGAAGCTTTCGACAAAAATCTCCGTTTACATGGCCATAGTCCTCCCAAATCTTCTGTACTCTGCGTCATGGGTCCTCTATCGGAAACATATACGGACGCTGGACCGGTTTCATTTAAGGTGCATAAAAGACATTCTCAAAATCAAATGGTCGGACCGGATTAGAAATACCGAAGTGCTACGACGCGCAAATGTCTATGTCAGAAGCATACCTGATGCGGCGACAGCTCCGATGGTGTGGACATGTTTTACGAATGGATGATGATAGGTTGGCCAAACGCATCTTCTTTTCTGAACTCCAGAACGGCAAGCGGAAACAAGGCGGCCAGTTCTTACGCTTCAAGGACGTTCAGAAAAGACACATGAAAAGGTGCAATATTGTTCCCCAGAAATGGGAGAAACAGGCCATTTGCCGCCCTGAATGGAAGTGCATGGTGAGGAATGCGGTTCATTGAGGTTCATAGAATTGGATTCGAAGCGTGATGCCCTTAAGGCTAGACCACCAGCAGCCATGTTTTATAACTATGTCGACGATGTCCTAACGTGCAGCCGATGCGCGCGCACGTTTACTCATAAGATAGGATACTGCAGCCATCAAAGGGCGAACAAGAGAGCTGACCACCTTGGCTCCTCTGCATGTGATAGTCGGTAGCAGTCACCATAGCCGAAATCGGCTGAGAAGTAGTATATATATATATATATTATATATATATAATTATAACACGATGCCTTCCAGAAAAAGACCACCTCTTTCTGCTACATCGAGATACGCTAGGCGAATGAGACTAGCCTAGAGGTATGCTCGATAGATAACGTTCTACACAAATAGCACTTAAAACAAAAAACTAATTGAAAAGTTTCATCATCCACGCGAACGAAGTTGCGGGCACAGCTAGTACTTAATAAAAATATTATTTTTACGCTGTTGTCGCAAAGCTATAGACGGTTTAACCGCTCGTGTGTACCTACCGTTGCTTAAACATACAAACAACGTAAGACGAGACGACGTAAGACGAGATGAAATTCTTTAAATACTTTTACTAAAAAGGAATCAAGAAAATAACTTCTTATTATAAACCTTAGTGACAAAAAAAAAGGAATATAAATCAGAACGGAATACTTGAAAATACATTCAAAGTGGGACTCGTGCCTGATAATGTCGGTAAGTAAAATAATTAATATGAGTAATTAATACAAAGTTAAATTAATAATTGTAATGATTTAAATAATCAGTGTGATTTATATTATAATGCTTTGTTTCAGGAATCTGGTGATCTTATCATCCCTAACTCAGGATACTCGCCACTGTCTCCGCCTCCAGCTGATCCTGAGAGAACCATGCGTCGAAAAGTAGTAAGCGACTATTCGGAAGGAACAATGTCGGTAAGTGTTAATAACATTCTCTATAATAGTATTTTTATCCAACAATTAAATATTAACATTATTCACACATAGCTTTCTGCCATGTAATGGTTTATTCTTGACCACGTCTGTATATTGTAATAGTAGTTAATTTAATAATACTTTCACTTTTCAGGACACAGAAGAACTGTTTAACTTTGTACCTATGAATCAACCAGCGCGCAGCGGTTCAACAATCACCTGGACAAAAAACGCTGGGTCTTGCTCGTAAGAGACCAAAAACCGAGCTAACGGTTTTTCAATATATAAAGAAACCTATTATGGGCGGAAGAAAAATAATAAAAATAGAAATTTATGATACGGATAGTTTCACAAAATCTGAGCAGTCGATGTGTAATTGTCAAGCTAATGTGTGCGTTCAGCATGTCGTAAAAGACATATTATTTGATCAAATATATTCCAGCACTAGGAAATTAATAGCCACCATTCAGGATGACATTGAACCTCAACCATAGATTTAATAAAATTAAGTACCTTTATACCTCTCTAAATAATTATACAATGTGTATACCCGAATTTCCTGAATAATATGTGTATCAACATGTATGTAATAATAATAAATATGTGTCTATATGTCACTCTGTAAAATATGTAAATTAAGATTTATATATAAAATAATAATAAAATAAAAATATGAAGTACAAACGTTATATCATTTAATAATGAATAGAAGTATTATTATGAATAGATATTATTGAATAGAAAGATCATTTCGAATAGAGATAATTGAATAGAAAGCATTTCGAATAGAGATAATTGAATAGAAAGATCATTTCGAATACAGATAATTGAATAGAAAGATCATTTCGAATAGAGATAATTGAATAGAAAGATCATTTCAAATAGAGATAATTGAATAGAAAGATCATTTCAAATAGAGATAGTTGAATAGAAAGATCATTTCGAATAGAGATAATTGAATAGAAAAATCATTTCGAATAGAGATAATTGAATAGAAAGATCATTTCGAATAGAGATAATTGAATAGAAAGATCATTTCGAATAGAGATAATTGAATTGAAAGATCATTTCGAATAGAGATTATTGAATAGAAAGATCATTTCAAATAGAGATAAATGAATAGAAAGATCATTTCGAATAGAGATAATTGAATAGAAAGATCATTTCGAATAGAGATTATTGAATAAGAGGATCGTTTTGAATAAAGTATTGGGGGGCTCGGATCTCCTTTGATCCGAACCCCCCCCAATACCAATAAAATTACACATGAGAAATTAAAGCAGATTTAATTTGTATGATAATTTTAAGCTTAAATATTAACATATCCTTATAGACAAGTTTATCTTTGTCAGATATTAATTTAAAGTCAGGTTTTCTTCGAAGTAAAAGTTCTTTTAGACCAGGTGTTAAATTATAGGCTCTGTCACCGATTTTAACCAAAATTACATTGTCCTTATTAAAGTTTTATATTTTAGAAAAGGACACTACTGAGTTGCCCATCCATAACCTTTTTTTTTCACTTTTAATCCCGAACGGTATATTTACACCATCATAAATATCATGAATATCATAGCCCTCTAATGAAATTTCTAGGTCATCTGGTATTTCTATTTTAGGTGACTTTTCAACTAACGGTTCTGAATCTTGTGTAGGATCGTAACAGTCTTCAAACTTCACTAATGAGCTCGTATTATTGTCATTAGACTCAAAATTGTCAGTATTATTTGAAAGATGTAATAACTATATTTCTATTCTGTATAGTAGATATTATTATATTCGAATCAACTAAGATTTTAAGAGGATCGGCGACAGGTTTCAAAATTTTATCGAATGTCAAGTTCATGGCATATTCCTGGGTATTCATTTGTTTTATTTTATTTTTTATGGAGTCTACAGACTTAATTAATTCTATTTTGATATTTTTCTCCATCTTGTTCAACGGCCGCATTCAACCAAAGAAGAACTAAAACAAATTTTCTTTTGTATGTTTTTAATAATTATATCAGATTGTATCATAAACTTCTATCAAATTTAAAAAATATATCGAAAAAATACCTTCCATTACTTAAAGCGCATTCTTTATTTATAAGCACAAAATCGTAAGGATTACTCCAAACTAATTTACAAATATCTTTAAATTGATTCCAGTTTAAATCAGGGCTGACATGTTCCTCATAAATATGTTTTAGGTTTACGTCGTCTTGTTTAAATATAATAAGAAAATTAGCATTATCACGTAATAATTGATTCGGAATTTTTGAATAGGTCTGAGATAAATAGAAACAATCGATTAGTTTATGTATCTCCATACAGAAATAATATAGTAGAATCTAATTTGCGGTACTCTTGTCATGACTTCACAAATGAAATGAAGTTTTAGAGTACAGATATAAGTTTTTGAATTTCAGTCCATTTTCATGTAGCACTAAACTGATCATAGCGTTTGTTTTACCACAGTTAGATGGGCCACATATTATGCAACGAATTGTATTCGGTAATAAAGGCCTATGCCTGATGTGCTGAGGAGAGTCACTAAAATTTATATTATTAACGTTTAAGGATATGGGTTGTGTGATCAACTTCATCTTGTCTATTAATAGTATTACCGATGATCATACCAATCTATAATTGTTTAATAAAATAAGTGCAGGGTAATAAACAAAAAATAAAACAATCTTGGTATTATTATTATTATATTTTCGTTTATTTAAGATAATAACATATCTACAGAATACATTTTTAAATATGGATATATGTATATAAAATATAAAATTATTATTCAATTAATTATACATTAATAATTATACTTTTTAGTACCTAAACGAGTACTTATGTGTAATTATACACTTAAGTTATGGACATAAATAAGGGTAATGTATGAATTTGATCTGGTAATACTTGAACTTTGTCATCATTTCTTTCTAAAACTTGTTTATTTACTTGTTGAGTATATAAAACATGTGTAATTGATTTTATCATATTCATCGTATGCCTATATGGTTCATTGTTCTCGAGAATTTGGAAGGATTTGGAAATACCTTTAGCTTTTTTAATTTGAGTCTTGACACTGTTTATAAAATATAATTTAGCTCTTAAACCGATAAGTAATTAAATCGTCACCAACCTCAAGTTTCCATAATCCAGGAATTTGAATATTTGTTAATATTAATTTCGAGATGATTAATAGAAATAAATGTCCAGCCTGATTGACAGTGCTGAAACTCGGTTAATTTATTATTTAGTATATTCATTACTTTCGTTAATAATTCATTCAAATTAGTGTTCTTATAAACAATATTATACTTGGTATTAAACAATTTTAATTGTTTTTCGTCTGATTTTAGTAACATAAAATAGGCAAACAATTCAAAATTCAACTTTATACAACTGTGTTCATTCAGTGACATATTTATCAATTCTATTATATTCATTCGATGGTCACACAGGAACGCCTCTAGACCGAGGTACTCGTCTTCCTGAGTGACATTTAATCTGTATGTTATTAATCTGTTTTTAAATGCTGCTGCAATAATATGAATATCTCTGAATTTGGTTTCTAATAAACAATTTGCTTTGTGTATATTAGTTCTCTTATGATAGGAATACTGATTTTCTGGTATTACAATTTTACATTTGTTACAGGTTATTGACTTTCTAGATCTTGATAAATTGTTATAGAGGCACGTTACTGTGAAAAGAAAAACAAATGATGATATTAATTGTAAATATTTATTAATTAGAGTAATCATGAAGAGGTTACACTGGTAAGAATAAAATAGATGGATACCTACAAGAATAATATTAATGGATAAAAATAAATTAGGGGCTAGAAACCAACCGCGCAGCCCGATTGCGGTCGGTGTGCAGTTAGCGTACAGTTCCAACGATTGCACTCTGACTGCACACTGAGTGTTGATTCAACTGTGCAGTTCAAATGCAGTTGAATTGAAGTCGACGTGCAGTTAGTGTGCAGTTGTGCAAACTGCAACTTTGCGGTTAGAGTGCAGTTCAAATGCAGTTCGTCTTTCTTTCGCCTTTATAATAGGCCCCCATGTGACAGATTGTACAATTTTTGAAATCTTTTTGTGTTGATTTCACGAATTCTTTAATATGTTGCCAAGACTTCTTATTTTCGTCCAATTTCGTTGCTATGGTAGTTATAGCAGAGCGCCATCTATTTATTTAACCCTTAGCCATTCTTCTCGTAAAGTATGAATAAAGGGGTGGTATATTACCGGTTTTAGCGGAGCTTTGTGTTCGGACGACATTTTCTTCAGCATCGCTGTCTTCACCAAATAATTCAGCAGCTGGAACAGGATGGATTGAAAGTTTCGACTTCCTCGCACTCGACTCTTCATTTGACTTGCCAGATATTTCCCGCTTCGGTTTTCTTTCCATAGCCTTTCCTTTCACCTTCACTTCTACATCAGATTCGTCGTTAGAGAGGAAGAGGTCATTTGAGACGAGCTTTGACCTGGGAACAAAAAACATTATTAGAGCATTACAATCAATCAGTGTCTAAATGATTGTAAGATGAATTGATTTAATATTGAAAAGATGTTTTTTTTTGTTATATGTTTTCTCTATTATTTATTTCATGCGAATAAATCACATTAGTTTAGTTGAATAGAATAATGAATTAAATAGATGAATTTACTGAAGAGAGAAATTAACGAAAATGTGACATAAGAGATCAAAGGACGAATAGTTGAAAAGATGAATAGAAAAAAGTACAATACTTACATTTTTTCTGGCGCTGCTTTTTCTTTACAATTGAAGATTGCTCAAAGGCTGCTTCCAAAGGTGGTTTGATTACGATGTTTGTCCAAGGCCCTTTTATATTAGCACCGAAATATTCTCAGACAACCATATTTCTCAAAATCAATAATTGCAGAAAGTCCTTTCAGTTTAAATTTCTTACGTTGCAGTTTTAATTGAGACGATAGACGAGCGTGAAAAACGCTGCGATTGGAACGCGACTTTTTCTTTACGCTAAATTAATTTCTTACTTTAAAAGATATTGAACACTAACAATTTATTAGCATCTTTATGTCTGTTATTTTAGGGCACAGTTATTGATAAACGCAATGCAGAGCTTGTATAGCAGTAAGCAGTTTACGCGCTCGTGTGTAGGTGGTATGCATATTGCTAAATAAACTTCTAACTTTTTAAGATATTGAATACTAACGATTTAATAGCATCTTTATGTCTGTTATTTTAGAGTACAGTTTTTGATAAACGCGAGACAGAGCTTGTATAGCAATAAGCGGTTTACACGCTCGTGTGTATTTACCGTTACTTAGAAAAGTAATATTACACGTGGAGGTAAAAAAAAGCTGCATATGCTTGATTACTTAAAAGGAAACATAAATGTAACGCTTCATCTTGAACCTTAGTGACGAAAAAAAAAGAATATCTGTAAACCTATATAAACCAAACCAGGATATCTAAAAAAAACATTCAAGTTTAATTATCTGCTCTACAATGTCGGTAAGTAAATAAATATATAGGTACCATAAAGTTAAATTATATTTAATGAATATATGTAATGTTAAAAATATATTAATTAATTTTCTAGTTCTCAGTTTATATTCTACAACTTGTTTTTTGCAACAAAAAAGAATCGATAAATATTATATTATTTATTGCTTCATTTCAGGAGTCCCGTGATATCTACGTCAATAATGCAGTATACTCACCATCATCATCATCACCCATCCCAGCGGGACAAGAGAGACCATTTCAATTTATAGGTACTAAAAGACGAGGAGGTCATATTATATATTCATATATAAAAAGACGTGCTATAGGGATGCGATGTAAAATCGTACGTGTGCAAATAATTGATATGGAAGACTACAAAGAAAGCACGCCATGTAACTGTGAAGCTACTGTATGTGCTCAATACGTTGTAGAAAATGTATTCAACGATCATATATATAAGAGTGCTAATGAAATTATAAATAAAATTCAGGAAAAAATATGTAATTAAACATAATGTATTATAATTAATACCTTGTTTTATTTCTATTACCTACATTCAGATACAGGTAATATTTAATAGATGCATAATAAGTTGATATAATTATTTTATACTTCTAAATACAAACATACATTCTGAATTTTAATAAATTAGTACATGAATCTGTAGTAAAGCAGTGTAACATGATAGGAATAAGATAGGAATGCAAACGTTTCCTTAACGGGAACGGGTCATGTGGTGTAAACAATCACTCTCGAGCAAGCTGACACTACATTATGATTGTGTGTTAGGTAAGTACATTGGAATAATATTTAAATAAATTATACTTGAATTTCGTGGTGACCTAGTACCTAGCTTAAAGCACCTGCATCTCAATTATGAGTGTGCAGGTTCGAATCCAGGTCAGGCAAGTAACAACGTTATTTTCGAAGTTATATGTACTTCTCTAAAGTGTATCTTGGACACCATTAACTAACGATGAAGGAAAACATCGTGAGGAAACCTGGACTTGAAAGAGTCTGAAATCGTCAATCCGTCTTGAGCAAGCGTGATGATTAATGCTCATCCTTCTCTATATAATCATCTCTAATATAATCTCCAGACACTAATGTTCATTGTGAATAGAGCATAGATTCATCGATTTAGTGTGAATGGAAAAACCGTTCAGAAATGAGTCTTGAATTGATTTAGTTTTTGAATAGAGATTTTTGAATAGAAGTATCATTTCAAATAGAAATATCTGAATAGAAATATCATTTTGAATAGAGTAATGAAGGTGTGTATGCTGAATAGATGTAACGTGTTGAATAGAGATTTTTGAATAGAAACATCATTTTGAATAGAGTAATGAAGGTGTGTATGCTGAACAGATGTAACGTTTTGAATAGAGATTTTTGAATAGAAACATCATTTTGAATAGAGAGTAATGGGGGGGTCTGGATCTTGATCCAGACCCCCCATTACTAACCTACTTAGGTCCTCTGTTATTCACATTATATTATTATACTAGCTGTGCCCGCAACTTCGTTCGCGTGGATGATGAAACTTTTCAATTAGTTTTTTGTTTTAAGTGCTATTTGTGTAGAACGTTATCTATCGAGCATACCTCTAGGCTAGTCTCATTCGCCTAGCGTATCTCGATGTAGCAGAAAGAGGTGGTCTTTTTCTGGAAGGCATCGTGTTATAATTATATATGTATAATATATATATATATACTACTTCTCAGCCGATTTCGGCTATGGTGACTGCTACCGACTATCACATGCAGAGGAGCCAAGGTGGTCAGCTCTCTTGTTCGCCCTTTGATGGCTGCAGTATCCTATCTTATGAGTAAACGTGCGCGCGCATCGGCTGCACGTTAGGACATCGTCGACATAGTTATAAAACATGGCTGCTGGTGGTCTAGCCTTAAGGGCATCACGCTTCGAATCCAATTCTATGAACCTCAATGAACCGCATTCCTCACCATGCACTTCCATTCAGGGCGGCAAATGGCCTGTTTCTCCCATTTCTGGGGAACAATATTGCACCTTTTCATGTGTCTTTTCTGAACGTCCTTGAAGCGTAAGAACTGGCCGCCTTGTTTCCGCTTGCCGTTCTGGAGTTCAGAAAAGAAGATGCGTTTGGCCAACCTATCATCATCCATTCGTAAAACATGTCCACACCATCGGAGCTGTCGCCGCATCAGGTATGCTTCTGACATAGACATTTGCGCGTCGTAGCACTTCGGTATTTCTAATCCGGTCCGACCATTTGATTTTGAGAATGTCTTTTATGCACCTTAAATGAAACCGGTCCAGCGTCCGTATATGTTTCCGATAGAGGACCCATGACGCAGAGTACAGAAGATTTGGGAGGACTATGGCCATGTAAACGGAGATTTTTGTCGAAAGCTTCAAATCATGTGATTGTAAGACTTTGGCTCGTAATTTACCGAAAGCAGCTGATGCAGCGCCTATGCGATGGTTTATTTCGGCGTCAAGGTCACACTTAGCTGTAATTGTGCTACACAGGTATATAAACGTATTCACTTGCTTCAGCTCAGTATTGCCAATGGTCACCTTGACAGGTTCTGTAGCTCCATGAGAGTCGATTGCCATCACCTCAGTTTTCTTCACACTGATTTTCAGACCGAAACGGCAGCAGACTTCCTGAAGATTCGTAATCAGGTCCTGGAGTTCTTGTGAAGAGTTGGTAACAAAACACAGATCATCAGCATACATGATCTCCGTTATAAGAGCGTGTGATACTTTTGTGTAAGCTTTTAATCTGGCCAGGTTGAAAAGTCCTGAAACGTATTTTGATTCCAGCAGAAGTTTGTTCGAGTGCTTCACTGACAACGACAGAAAAGTAAAGAGCAAACAGTGTTGGTGCAAGCACACAACCTTGTTTAACCCCACAACTGACAGGGAAGAACTCTGACTGATCACCATTATAGGTAACACAGCAGGTCATTTCGTCGTGAAGAAGGCGAATCATTCTAACAAACTTCTCAGGAGAACCTAATTTTGCCAGTAAAGTCCAGAGGGCTTCCCGCGGCACACAGTCAAAATGCTTTCTCCAAGTCCACGAAGCACATATACAAAGGTTGACTGTGTTCGCGACTTTATATCTGGAGTTGCCGGATGGAAAAGATGGCCTCGCAGGTGGGACGAAACCCAATAGAGTTTCTGGCAATATGTCTTCGGAGACGGGTAAAAGCCGGTTGAGAAGAACTCTGGCGAATATCTTCCCAGGGACAAAGAGGAGCGATATACCCGGTAGGAGTTGCAGTCAGAACGGTCTCCTTTGTTTTTATACAGGGTCTCTATACGGGATATTTTAAATTCAGGCGGTATTATTTCCTCGAATCAAATCAAATGCGATCAAAAATTTGCCAGATGTAAGTGTGAAGTTGCTCCCCTCCGTATTTAAGCAGTTCTCCGGCGATGTTATCAACGCCAACTGCTTTTTTATTTTCTGCTCTTTTGTGGCTCGAACTACTTCAGCAAAAGTCAAGTGGCTCAGCAAGCGAATCATTCAGCGGCAAAGGACGAATACGCTTTATTTGATCAAGATCTGCTAATCGATCTACATTGAGCAGATTGTTAAAGTGCTCTGCCCAACGATCAAGTATATCCTGCTTAGCAGTGAGTTTTTGAGAACCATCTAGGGATCTTAGTGGTGTGGTATTTTTAATGGAAACGCCAATCAACTTATGCATTTCTTCACAAAAAGCGCCTAGTTGGTGTGTGTCTGCGAGCCAATGTATCTGTTTTGCCTTATCTATCTTTCATGTTCCTTGTTAATCTTCTTAAGGAATCACCACTACTTCGGACTTCTTGAGTGAGATTATGATTACCTTCATTACGCTTTATGAGTATACGATGCTGTTTGAATGCTTCAGTTAGGGCCCTATCATTTTGGTCAAACCAGTCTACGTTGTTACGTTTTTTGCGTCCTATGATTTCTGTAGCCACAGTCAGTACGGAGGATGACAACTGTATCCAGTTTGATATTAGGTCACCTTGCTGGGCATCAAACCCATCTAGCGTGTCTATCAGTCCTTCCTGGTATTTTTCTCGAAGGTCCGCACAATTTAGTCGTTCTAAATTGAGAGATATTGGTTTAGCCCTGCAGGGTCTTCGTGGTTCGCGAAGGCGGAGTCTCAATTTAGTTACCAGAAGCCGGTGGTCTGTCCAGCAATGCGCGCCGCGCATGACGCGGGTGATATGCACCTGGGAGATGTCCCTTCGTCGGGTTATGGCGTAATCGAGGAGGTGCCAGTGTAAAGAACGTGGGTGCATCCAGGTGGTTTTGAATTTGTCACGAAGCCTAAACAGAGTGTTAGTGATGGTAAGGTCGAATTGGGCACAGAGTGTGAGTAGTAATTGTCCGTTACTATTCATATTGCCCACACCATTATTTCCAATCACGCCCGGCCACGACTCAGTATCTCTGCCAACCCTTCACCCAGCAGAAGTATTTGCTTGTTTGAACGTATGTTGCTAAGGCATTGGCAAAGTTCTTCATAAAACTGATCTTTGACACTGTCCTCGTTACGCATTGTTGATGCATATACGCTTATCATATTCAGGTAGTTGTTGATTTGTAGGTGAAGGCGCAGTGTGATAATGCGGTAAGAGATGTATTGCGGATATTCAGACAGTTTTTGCGCGATGGTGGATTTGACGGCAAACCCTACGCCAGCTAACCTTCGTTCCGTTTGGGGTCGTCCTTTTCAGAAGAATGTGTACCCACCACCGATTTCCTCGAGTTCGCTTAACGCAGCTACAACTACGTTGTAGCGACCAAGTTCGCGTGCCACGACAGCAGTTTTACGCTCCGGGCAAAATCTTTAAGACTATTTTTAAAGAAGAGCCCTAACACCTAGCGCCTACCTACACTTATATGTATATACCAATAAATAAGCAAAATCGACTATTCCAAGTCGCGGGCACAGCTACAATATTTATTTAGAAACTCTAAATGAAGATAAGATACCCAAAAATCAAGGAAAGAACCGCCTAACCTATACCAAATACTTACTATGTTTATTTACAAAATTTTAAAGAAAATTAAGAAAAGGAACCTAACCTACAAACCCTAAAATATAAATAAATGATATATGCAAACAGTCAGCATTCAAGTGAATCTCAATAATCGAATGCAACTATGCGAGGCGTGTACGTACTCTGATAAAATAGCTCAACAAATGTTCGCCATGATTCTTTAAATTGTCATAACTTTTTTATTTATGGACCGATTGACATGAAATAAACACTAAATGTTAAGTGAAGTTTACTACAATATATTAGTGAAAACCGCATCTAAATCGAATAAGCCGTTTCTGATATTAGCGTGCACAAACACACAGACAAACAGACAAACCGACAAACAGACAAAAAAATTAATAATTACAATTTCGGGTTCGGCATCGATATAATAACAACCCCTGCTACTTTTTTTATATATATTTCCATTGTACAGACACCACTTTTCTACAATTTTATTATATGTATAGATTAATGATTTAAATAAATATATTTCACACTCTGACATTTTGTTGTATGCAGATGATACAAAAATATTTAGGGTTATTCGTGAAAATAAAGACAGTGAGCTTGTTAACGAGGGTTCTTGAAATGACGACACGGTGTATAGTGATTTGAATACATATATTGAAACAAAAATCAAATTGAAACGTCGCGAGTGTCGAGCGAGCGCGCGTGTCCGCTAGATCGGTCGGCGGCGGAATGGTGTGCGGGCGCCGCCGCGCCTGCACAAGAGCGCGAATGTCCGCTAGCTCGGTCGGCGGAGCGGGGCGCGGGCGCCGGCAGAGCACCGGGCGCAGCCGCGCCTGAACAAGCTGGCCCCCTTGGAGCAGGAGTATCATCCTTTTTTTTTTTTTTTTTTTTTCGGGGGGAAATCCTCATGGACTTCCTCCGCCTGGGGAGAGGCGGAGGGGCGTGCCGGACTCTTACCGGCTAAAACCCCCCGGTGTCTCCTCCTCGCACGTGCGCGTGGGGCCGCGGGAATCCGGATTCTTCCGCAGCCCCACACTGGTGCCGGCCCGGTCTGTCCGGGCCTCAGCTTCTGCACGGGGTAGTGAGGTGTACAACTACCCCGTGCACCGCCTCAGAGGCGCGCGCCGACACCCGCGCGCGCCTCCGCCTCGGGTCCATCGAATAGGGGGCGGGGACTTCCCCAAGTCCCTCGCCCCTGGACCCATTCATGGGGGGCGGAGAAGGGCGTTGTCCACCCTTCCCCTGCGCCCGGTGCGTCTTCTGCGGCCGGGGAAGGGAGTCGAGATCTCCCTCTCCCGTTCCGCAGTCTCCTTCTGCGACATCACGTCCTCGCAGAAGGACACCACCGCGTCCCACGACTCTGCGCTACCGACCATACTCCGCACTACGGCCGGCAGCGACAGGTCGCCTCCTACTTCATTTGCGAGGACACGGCGCTGCTCCTCCCAAGCTACACACTCAGCGAGCGTGTGTTGCGCCGTGTCCTCCCCGCACTGGACGCAGTGGTGGCAACGAGCGTCCGGCTCCCTGTCTATGCGACACAGGTACTTGCCGAAGCATCCATGCCCCGACAGCACCTGCGTCACCCTGAACGACAGGGAGCCGTGCCTTCTCCCGAGCCAGTCGTCGAGTACTGGCCGGATCGCCTTGACGGTAGCGAGGCCGGCGGCAGGGCGCAAAAGCCTCTGCCGCCATTCCGCCACCAAGACCTGGCGGAGCTCTCCCCGGCGCAGCTCGATCTGCCGCTGCACCGGCATCGAGCCCCGTGCCCGCTCTTCCTCGCGCCATCGGTACAATGACGCGAGTACTTTCGCCTCTAGGTCCCAGGGCGGAGATCCGGCAAGGACACAAGCCGCCTCGTGGGAAATCGTGCGGTACCCGCGGACGACTCTGACGGCCATCGCCCTCTGCGGCTTGCGCAGAATGGCGAGAGTGCTGGCCGTCAGGTCGAGCGCCCATACGGGAGCCCCATACAGGGCCATGGACCGCACGATTCCCACGTACAACCGCCTACAGGCGGCGCTCGGGCCCCCCATGTTGGGAAGCAACGTTGAAAGCGCGCCCGCCGCGCCCATGAGCTTGGGCGCTAGCCGCCGGAAGTGAGGCCCGAATTCCCAACGGCTGTCGAGCACCAATCCCAGGTACTTCATGGTGAACCCGACAGCTATCCGAGCCCCACCGACCACGATGTGTGATCCCGGCGCCGGCGCCCGCCGGGGGCCATGAAACACCATGGCTTCCGACTTGTTTAGGGCCACCTCCAAGCCCAGGCGCCGGATGCGGTTCACCACCTGTGACACCGCAGCCGTGGCTATCAACGTCGCTTCCCTGTGCGAGCTCCCCCGGGCGGTGACAAGCGTGTCGTCCGCATAACACGTCAAGTCTGCGCCCGACGGGAGCTCGCCTCTCAGCACCCAGTCGTAGCCGATGTTCCACAGGAGCGGTCCTAAGACCGATCCCTGTGGGACACCGCACGACATGAAGTGCTGACCAGCACCGTCACGTCCCCTGTAGGTGACGCATCTGTCCTCCAGATAGGAGTATCATCCTGGTCCAACTTCGTTGGTAGTGGGCAGAGCCTGTTCCAAGCTCTGCGTAAGGTTCCTGAAGTAGTTGCTACGTCTGCTACCCGGTTGACACCGTCACTGCCTGGGTATACTGCGTTTACACGTCCCAGCAGCCATCTGTTGGGAGGCAGCCGATCGTCCTTGATGAGAACCATATCTCCTGTCTGTGGTTGTCCTCTGTCTGTGCGCCATTTGTTTCGGATCTGTAATTCTGAAACGTACTCTTTGTAGTATCGATTCCAAAAATGTGTTTTTAATGCTTGTATCCTGTTATATCTGGAGAGTGTATGAAGTGGAGCCCGGTCGACCTGGGGAGTAGGCAGCATAGTGAGTGTACGTCCAATTAAGAAATGCGCTGGCGTGAGAGGAACTAAATTTGATGGATCAGATGAAATTGGAGTGAGAGGTCTAGAATTCAGTATTGCCTCTATTTGAACCAACACAGTGTTCATCTCTTCGTAATCTAAATGAGCCATTGACAGTACATGCTTTAAATGTTTTTTAATTGATTTAACTGACCCCTCTGCTACGCCGTTAAAATGTGGACTATAGGCTGGACTAAATTTGAAATTGATCTCGTTTTTAGCAGCGTACGAAATAATATCGTTAGATTGATTTTTTAAAAACCTAGCTATTTCGTTACAAGCACCCACGAAATTAGTTCCGTTGTCGGAATAAATTGTAGCCGGCTTACCTCTGCGGGCAATAAATCGATTTAAGGCTGCAATGAAACCTTCAGAACTCAAATCGGTGACGAGTTCCATATGCACCGCCCTCACTGCCAGGCAAACAAAAACAGCAATGTATGCTTTCTTCAGCTGACTGCCGCGAACTTTTTTGTTCACTCTCATGATGGCGCCAGTGTAGTCCACAGCTGTGTTACTAAAAGGATAATCTGCTTGCAATCTTTGCAGAGGTAAATTGCCCATGATAGGTTGGTAAGTTTTGCCTGCAAATCTAAGGCAAGATATACAGTCTCGAGATATTTTTCTACAAAGATTACGACCATTAATTATCCAATATTTGTGACGCAATGTGGATAACAACAGCTGCGGTCCAGCATGTAAAAGAATTTTGTGATAATGTTTGACTAATATTTTGGTTATGTGATGTGATGCGTCGAGTAAGATAGGGTGCTTTGTGTTGTAGTCGTAGTGTGAGTTTAACAATCTACCTCCTACTCGTATAACTCCTACATGGTCAATAAAGGGGTTTAATTTAACAAGTTTGTCTTTAGGAGACAGTGAACGTTTGTAAAGTAACTGTAAGTACTGTTTACAATATGAATCACGTTGTACTTGTTTACATAACACTACCAATGCGTCATTTAGCTCTGTGACAGTCAATGGGCCTATTATTTTATTGCTCGTATGTTGACAGTTAGAAATGAATCTTTTGACGTAAGCTATCGTACGTTGTAATTTAATAAAATCAGAAAAAAAATTGAAATAGTTCGCATTGTGACAATGTGATTCATCTATTGACAAGTGACATTGATATTTAATTTCCGGTAGACTAGCAAGATTCATATTTTGTGGTTGTCTAGGCCACTGCACGTCCGTTTGATGTAGGAAGTGCGGACCTCCCCACCACAAAAGTGAAGATTGAAGTTGTGATGCGTTGAACCCGCGTGAACCTATGTCGGCCGGGTTCATATCTGTGGGAACGTAATTCCACGAATTAGAGTCAGAATTGTTGGTGATCTCATTAATTCTATTGTAAACAAATTGTTTTAGCTTTAACTTGCATGTTTTAATCCAACCCAGCACGATTGTTGAATCACACCAAAAAAACGTGGAGTAAATTTTTAAACGTAATGAATTTACGACCTTTTTCATTAATCTTGTAGCCAGAAGGGCACCGCATAGCTCCAATTTAGGCATAGTTAACCTCTGCTTGAGCGGTGCCACTCTGCTCTTTGCAAGTAACAACTGTACTTGTACATTCCCAGTGTCTGACACAGAGCGTAGGTATATACAAGCTGCAAAAGCCTTGATGGAGGCATCGGAAAATGCGTGTAATTCGACCTTAACATATGAG
The DNA here is from genome assembly GCA_905475315.1 of Autographa pulchrina. NCBI lineage: Eukaryota > Metazoa > Arthropoda > Insecta > Lepidoptera > Noctuidae > Autographa > Autographa pulchrina. Next base: position 4,274,561 of record FR997761.1, on the reverse strand, counting down.
TCACATAATACTCTACGAGGGATTTCGATTTTAGTTATTTCTGGTAAGTATTTAATAAAGTCTTGCCACTGTGACTCAACTTCGGCTGGTAATTGGTCATCCCATGTGATATTCTTAGCCCATAGTGTTTGTAGTATGAGTTTAGCCTGTAACATGCAAGGATTAATTAAACCAAGCGGATCAAACACTTGAGCAATTGTGGATAAAATAGTGCGTTTGTTTGTGTTTTTATTATTTGAAATTTTGTTTACTGAAAAAAATAATGTGTCTCTCTTACAGGCCCACAGTAAACCTAATGTTTTGGTATAGTCATCTTTGTTTAAGTTTAAGAACTCGTCTGTGTTATTTTCATTAATGATGTCATCGAGGATAGATGGTTGATTGGACCGCCATTTACGTAAATGAAAATGAGCGCCCTGTAACGTTTGAATGACACCCTTACATATTCGTATTAAAGTTTTTTCGTCATCATGCCCAGATATATAGTCATCTACGTAAAAATCGTGTAAAATCGTTTCGCGTACGTCTTTATTGGTACATTCTTGGCCCAACTGTACCAGGCATCTAGTCGCTAGATAAGGAGCTGACGCCGTCCCGTATGTGACAGTGTTTAATTTATATTGTTTAATTGGCTGGTTGGACTCTGAACGCCAAAATATTTGTTGTAAACATCGTTGACTAGTGTTTACATAGATCTGTCTGTACATTTTTTCTATATGCGACGTTACTACAAACTTATGTTGTCGAAATCGAATCAATATGCTGAGTAAATATCGTCCTGTACAGTCGGCCCAATATGCTGAATATCATTGAATGATTTTCCCGTGCTCGTTACAGCTGAACCATCAAAGACGGTGCGTAATTTTGTAGTGAGGCTGTCTTCATGTAAGACACCATGATGTGGTAAAAAGTATGAAATGCTATCGTTTTGTGGTTTTGTGTTTTCTGACATGTGACCTAAACTCAAATATTCAGCAAGAAACTTTGTGTATTTTTCTTTGAACTCTGGGTTGCGTTTGAATTTACGTTCCAATGCTTGGAACCTTATTGCTTGCTGTTTGGAATTTCCTAATGATTCAGGTAATTCTTTTAGTGGTATAGTAACAATGAATTTGCCATCTGGGTGACGCTTTGTTGTTTGTGTAAAAATTTGTTCACACTCACTCTCACCTTTAGTATGGATTTGTTGAGTAGAGGGAACTGATTCTAGTTCAAAAAACTTGTCTAATTTCTCTTCGAGCTCATTATTGTTTAGAACATGGCAATGGACTGTATATGATAGATCTGTATTCGATTTAGAGCTTGACGATTGTATAGAGCCTGTGACAAGCCACCCTAATGTTGTTTCAATCAAAGTTGGCTTGTTCTTTCCTAGGGCAATATGATTGTTTAGAAGGACATCCCAAAAGATGTCCGCCCCCAGCAACATCTGCACCTCAGACGGCGTAAAGAAACTTGGATCCGCGAGGTGGATGCGAGAGGGAATGGAAAAAGAATTACAATTAATTTTCGAAGTGGGTATCAGCTGGGTGATATGTGGCACAAGAAAACAATTGACGTCAGTTGTATAACCATTATTTGTGAGTGACGATATGGTGACGTCACATCTTTTTGTAATTTTTGACGACTGATTGTTCAATCCTTGTACTAATAGCGAAGTAGAATAATTGGGTATTCCTAATTTAGCTCGCAATGTTTCTGTGATGAAACTAGATGTACTTCCATTATCGAGTAGTACACGAACTTTGTGTGTATGACCATAACAATCTTGTATATTGATGACAGCAGTAGATAGGAGTACCAGACTGTGATGTGTGGATGAAAGTGTGATACTACTTGGTTCTGTTGCTTTCTGTTCTTGTACGGTCGGTAAAACGACACAACCCTCTGTTGAAGTTGAAGCCTGGGAAACATTGTTATTATGTAACAGAGTGTTATGACGCTGTGTACACAGCCTGCAGGAACTAAGCCTACAACGCTGTTCATCATGTCCTCCACGCAAGCAGTTTGTGCAAAGATTTAATTGTTTGATTCGTTCGATACGCGTCTCGATCGGCATTGATTTGAATTTCATACATTGGTAAATGTTATGATTATTCTTGCATACAGGACATTTAAATTGTGCATGTTTTTGTGTTTGGTTAACTACAAATGTTTTTGGACGGTTGTGAGTAACATCGCTGTGTCTGCGTTGTGTTTGTGGTTGTTTTGTATATGTGATTATTGACTAAAATTCGATCGTTATGATATCGATCACATAACAAATCCCATGCGACATCATAGTTATCTGCCGAGAACTCTAAAGATTTTATAATTAGTGAAGCACTTTCTTTTAATGAATTCCGCAGATAGTGAAATTTATGTATTTTAGGTATTGTCGTGTTGTCGTGTATAAGAGACTTGTAAGTGTCGTGATATTCTAGCCACTCCTGATAGCGCCCAGAAAAGGTCAGCAAGTTGATAGTAGGTAATTTAATGTTTGGCCCACCTGGCGGTTGAGTATGATTACTAGAACCCGTCACCGATCCGGCATCCTGCTCCGCAGAGGCAGCGCTAAGCAGCTCCTGTGCAGCAGCTATGCTACCGAAGTAGCTGGTCTCGAAAATCTCCCGTTCCTTGTGCTCATCACCTGGAATTTCCACAATACTTTCTATATCAGTCTGAATTGAATCAAATTCGCTGTACAAATCTAGTATTTTATTTAAGCGAGCTGTTATTTCAAGATTTTGTACCTTATTAAGAATTTTATTTGGCAAAAAGGTATCTATGTATGTTCTGAATATAGTAAGCTTTGCTTTATAGCTAGCTCTTGTTTTCTTTAATGATTTAAGATCCATTTTACAAATAAATAAATGCTAAGCTCGCAAACGAGACCAATCTCAAACTGTCCAGCTGAAAGCAATTAATAATTATTATCACGCGTTTAAACAAAGAGTGAAATCAATATAAATCATATGGAGCAATACTTAAGTTTAAAACAGCAGGCAAGTTGCAGCAGAAATATTGCGAAGCAGAGAGGGTAGGTATAGTGGGTAGGCGCAAAACAAAGGTTTGACTCGCTGCACCGCGTTTGCCGCGAGTCACGTAGGCCACCCGCCGTGGACTTTGGACCCTCGGAACGCTGGAATGTTCGAAAGTAAGTATTAGAAATGTACAATGGATTGCACTGTAGTGTTAAAAACAGGCAAAACACAGTGAATAAGACCTCTGTAAAGGAAATATAAATACCAATAATGAAGAAATGTATGGAAATTTACATAACTTTTGAAAAATAAATGAAAGGTTTATGAAATAATATACAGGAAATTTTTACGATTAAAATTCGTATGTATTTTAGAATAGTAATAATGCTAATATGGTGATGTGCACCTTTAGAAAATCTATATCTATCTATCTATATCTATATCTATATCTATATCTATATCTATATCTATATCTATATCTATATCTATCTATACATATAATAAAATTGTAGAAAAGTGGTGTCTGTACAATGGAAATATATATAAAAAAAGTAGCAGGGGTTGTTATTATATCGATGCCGAACCCGAAATTGTAATTATTAATTTTTTTGTCTGTTTGTCTGTTTGTCGGTTTGTCTGTTTGTCTGTGTGTTTGTGCACGCTAATATCAGAAACGGCTTATTCGATTTAGATGCGGTTTTCACTAATATATTGTAGTAAACTTCACTTAACATTTAGTGTTTATTTCATGTCAATCGGTCCATAAATAAAAAAGTTATGACAATTTAAAGAATCATGGCGAACATTTGTTGAGCTATTTTATCAGAGTACGTACACGCCTCGCATAGTTGCATTCGATTATTGAGATTCACTTGAATGCTGACTGTTTGCATATATCATTTATTTATATCTGGGCGGAGACCCTTCATCATCAGAATCGGCCATGTCTTCAATAAGTTGTAATGTGGGAACAAAAGAAATCACTAAAGTCACAATCAAAAGTTATTTAATCGCACAAAATATCTTCCTTACAGTAATTCACTAAAATCTATTCACTAGTAATTAGAAAATCACTTAATCAATCACATTTAATTAGTTTTGAAACTACAAGTCACAAGATTACTCGGAACAAAAGCGATTCGTCGCAAACGTGGTGCGCTCGCCGTTGACGTTTTAAGAATGTTCAATCAACATGGCCGCGCTGACCGTCGACACGACGCTCCGCCAGATTGACAGTTGTCAAATCTCGTTCCGACGTATTTCTCAAAAGTTGAGGGTAGCAATGCGCCGTCATGGCCGGACTGACTTTCGACCGTCCTCGGGCGCATCAGACTGCAGTCCTGTAACAATGACATAATCAATCGAACGGGTGTCAGTAAATCTACCCGCTCGCCCAACCTGACAAGCTATGACTAGCAGACGTAATGTTACTGTCATACAACTATAACTGTCTCAGAATAAAAAAAGCGTGTGTCCTTTCGACCACTCAAGGACCGGACGGCACCTTTTTCTACTCACTTAACAAACAATGCACTCTCCATAGGCATGTCCTATCCTTAGCGTCAATTCCTCACACAGTATCAATTTGGACCGGACAGGTGTGTCCTTACGACCAGCCACGTGTGCATGGCCCGGACGACACTGTCCCTTCGACCAATGAACACTTAAGGTTGGACCGGATGAATGTGTCCCTTCGACCAGCCGCTATCAGCTGCATGGCCCGGACGACATTACCCTTTCGACCACCTTCCACACACCACATTACTCGATGATTCTTCTCACTCGACGTGCCAACACAGTTAAGTAGACTTCATGCAAACAAGCTTACAGATTACACATACCTATAAGTTACGGACTGTCTTGCTCTACGTGAATTTGGACCTCATGCTCAATGATTTCGCGATCAGAGATGTTACTTAGGGTATCAGACTCTGCTGTAAGTGTGTCTGATCCTGCGGAAAGTGTATCGGAGCCTGCAGTTAATGTATCACAACTATTCGGTCTGTCGAGGTGACTATTATCGAGTTCAACGTCTTCCGGCGCCGTCATGGCCTCTACTTCAGTCATCAAACTAGTAGATATTTCAATTAACCCGTCATGACCCCGAGGTACTGGACGCAAGTTCTCGTGGGCGTATTTAAAAGTACGATGTGAACCGGTTATGCTTTTCAACTCGTAACGGTCATTATCTAGTACTGTGATTATTACATAAGGACCCTTAAACTTCCGATCTAACTTGGTTTGGTTGCGTTCGCTGCTTTTGATAAATACAAAATCGCCTTTAGAAAATGGCTTGATAGTAGCTCGACCTTGGTTAAATCGTAAAGTATCGGATGCGGCTGCCCTTTGTATGTTATGCGACGCATCTTGCCTAGCTGACTCTACGTCAATTCGCTGTTCTTGTTCTGAATCTGGACTTGAACACCTAATTCTCGACATACCTAGAGATTGAGAACGAATACCGAACATGAGTTCTGTTGGCGTAAATTTGGTAACTGTAGACCTAGTGCTATTAAGCGCTAATTGCACATTCCCTAACTCGTCACGCCACGCTTTATTGGGATCGTTTTCGATAATCGTTAGCAAACTTTTCAAAGTGCGCATCACACGCTCTACTTGCCCGTTTGCCCTGCTGGAGCCAGTTGCTATAAAATGCAGCTTAATGTTATGTTCTGAACAAAAGTTCTTGAAATCCTGGCTAATGTAACACCTGCCTTGATCGGCTATTATGCGCTTAGGTGCTCCAAAAAGGCAAACGGCATTTTTGACGGCTCGAACCGCACTAGCTGCGTCTAATGAAGAGGTGTGCTCTAATAATACGTATTTAGTGAACGCGTCAATAATTACTGAACAATATTCCTTACGGTCACTTTTTCCACTTAGTTTGCCGGTGAAGTCTATATGAATCGTGTGCCACGGTACCGAAGCTTTTGGAGTAGAGTGTAGCTGCACAGGCTGAGCACCTGAGGGACCTTTTGATGCCTTGCAGACAATGCATGAGTCAATAAATTTCCTAACACACTTGGACATCTGAGGGAACCAGTACTGTTCGTACAATTTGTCCAGTGTTTTGTCACTACCCAGATGTTGTAATTCACTATGAACGTGGTTGATCAAGGTCCATATTAAGGAACGAGGGACGACTGGCAGCCATGATATAATCTAGTTTCTTACAACCTTCCTATAAAGAATGCCATCCCTAACGTCATATGTCTGACCAACCGTTTCAGGAAAAACCTCTGCATCACGTTTCTGTTCTACAGAAAGCCAGCCCTGATGCAATTCTACAAAATTTACTGTCTGGGTTGTGGGTTTTGAAGAAACTTGAGACTCGGAAACTAAGCTATTGGGGTCTGGCAGGGGATTTCTAGAGAGATAATCCGCGTGTTCCATGCCACGACCTTCGCGATAGATGATATCGAAATCGTAGGCTTGTAAAAATGCCCACCAGCGATGAACACGTGGGGTTAGGTCAGTTTTAGATTTCGATGCCTTTAATGAGTTACAGTCCGTGAAAACCTTGAAACGTCGACCGTATAAATAATGCCGGAAGTGTTCTACCGCTCGTACGACTGCCAGCGTTTCCAGTTCGTACGAGTGGTAACGGGACTCTACTTCAGAGGTTCGTCGGCTAAAGTATTCTACGACATGGGGCATGTCTTTCTTTTTCTGTATTAAGATCGCACCATATCCCTCCGAGCTAGCGTCGCAATGTAATTCAACGGGTAAGTCCGGGTCAAAGATCATCAGAACTGGTTCGGAGGTAAGTATCTGTATAATGGTATTACGGATACTTTCATGTTTTTCTCCCCATTTTATAGGGCCTTTCAACTTTGTTAAAGGATACAACGGGCCAGCAATGTTTGTGAATCCTGGGATGAATTTTCGGAAATACGACGCAAGGCCTAGAAATTGGCGGACTTGCGTCGCAGTTTTAGGCTGGGGAGAGTCTATTAAAGCCTGTATCTTGCGTGAGTTTGGTCCCACCTGTCCGCCGCACTGAATAGAATACCCCAAGAAATCGATTTTATTTTTCATAAATTTACATTTTTTAAGATTTAAAGAGAAACCAGCCGTACAGAGAGCAGATAGGACCTCATCTAGACGTTTAAGACCCTCGGATATATCACCAGAATAGCATAACACGTCGTCCATGTAAATCAGAGGCTTATTTTTCAGCTGATGGACAGCCTTTGTGATGCAACGTTGATACACCGAAGGAGCATTGCGTAACCCAAAGGGCATCGCAAGATATTCATACTGCCCTTCTGGCGTCACAAACGCTGTCTTCTCTACTGAGTCACGGTGAATAGGGATTTGGTGAAACCCTGATGCCATATCCAGAGATGAGAAATAATGGGCGCCACTGAGCTGATCTATTTGTTCCTCAATACGAGGGAGGGGATAGTGCTCGGGTCGTGTATTGGAGTTAAGCTCCCGATAATCGACACACATTCTCTCGGTGTTATCTTTTTTCTTCACCAAGAGAATTGGACTCGCGAATGGGGATGAGCTTTCCCGAATTACACCCGCATCTAAACAATTGTTACAGAGTAAATACTACGGGGGAAAAAAAAGTACAGACTTCCATTTAAGAGAAGAAGTTTTAATTAAGAAATATGAGAACAAGAAAAAACATTATTGGATTAGAGGAACGATATCAGGGAAAATAGGCAAGGTGTTATAAAGTATTTGTTCCCGAGTTGAACTCCCAGGTCACACGACACAAAAATCAAATAAGGAAGTATCATAGTGACTATACCTACACCGTGTGGGGCACCGACAGTGTACCTGACACTACTGATATTGAAGCGGCTGTTCAAGTTGTGCCGGAAGAGGTGGAGAAAGAGACGGGCACTAACAGTGTTGAAGGCGGAGCATTGGTCGTCACACCTGGCGCGCAGACCGACAGCGTTGACGAACCGTCAGAAGAGGTTGCTGAAGACGGAGCTGTGGCCGACACAGATGGTGGGCTTGTGACAGAGGAAACTCGAGAACTGGGATGTAATATACCACCTTCCATTTCGCCAGGCAGGTCTAAACGAAATCGTCCTCGCATAAACTATAAACAGTTTTTTTAGGATTAAGTCGATATTTGTAAGGGAGGGGTGTTATATATGTATTACCGATAGCCATAGTTAAGTGCGGGCTGCGACCCCACTGTCTACGATATTCGCCAATAAACAATTAGTGTCAAGCGACTCGCCGTTTCATTCACACGTACCTATGTAACAACCCCAAACGGAACGAAGGTTAGCTGGCGTAGGGTTTGCCGTCAAATCCACCATCGCGCAAAAACTGTCTGAATATCCGCAATACATCTCTTACCGCATTATCACACTGCGCCTTCACCTACAAATCAACAACTACCTGAATATGATAAGCGTATATGCATCAACAATGCGTAACGAGGACAGTGTCAAAGATCAGTTTTATGAAGAACTTTGCCAATGCCTTAGCAACATACGTTCAAACAAGCAAATACTTCTGCTGGGTGAAGGGTTGGCAGAGATACTGAGTCGTGGCCGGGCGTGATTGGAAATAATGGTGTGGGCAATATGAATAGTAACGGACAATTACTACTCACACTCTGTGCCCAATTCGACCTTACCATCACTAACACTCTGTTTAGGCTTCGTGACAAATTCAAAACCACCTGGATGCACCCACGTTCTTTACACTGGCACCTCCTCGATTACGCCATAACCCGACGAAGGGACATCTCCCAGGTGCATATCACCCGCGTCATGCGCGGCGCGCATTGCTGGACAGACCACCGGCTTCTGGTAACTAAATTGAGACTCCGCCTTCGCGAACCACGAAGACCCTGCAGGGCTAAACCAATATCTCTCAATTTAGAACGACTAAATTGTGCGGACCTTCGAGAAAAATACCAGGAAGGACTGATAGACACGCTAGATGGGTTTGATGCCCAGCAAGGTGACCTAATATCAAACTGGATACAGTTGTCATCCTCCGTACTGACTGTGGCTACAGAAATCATAAGACGCAAAAAACGTAACAACGTAGACTGGTTTGACCAAAATGATAGGGCCCTAACTGAAGCATTCAAACAGCATCGTATACTCATAAAGCGTAATGAAGGTAATCATAATCTCACTCAAGAAGTCCGAAGTAGTGGTGATTCCTTAAGAAGATTAACAAGGAACATGAAAGATAGATAGTGGCTTGAAAAGGCAAAACAGATACATTGGCTCGCAGACACACACCAACTAGGCGCTTTTTGTGAAGAAATGCATAAGTTGATTGGCGTTTCCATTAAAAATACCACACCACTAAGATCCCTAGATGGTTCTCAAAAACTCACTGCTAAGCAGGATATACTTGATCGTTGGGCAGAGCACTTTAACAATCTGCTCAATGTAGATCGATTAGCAGATCTTGATCATACGAATACGCTTTATATTATAAAGCGTATTCGTCCTTTGCCGCTGAATGATTCGCTTGCTGAGCCACTTGACTTTTGCTGAAGTAGTTCGAGCCACAAAAGAGCAGAAAATAAAAAAGCAGTTGGCGTTGATAACATCGCCGGAGAACTGCTTAAATACGGAGGGGAGCAACTTCACACTTACATCTGGCAAATTTTTGATCGCATTTGGAACGAGGAAATAATACCGCCTGAATTTAAAATATCCCGTATAGAGACCCTGTATAAAAACAAAGGAGACCGTTCTGACTGCAACTCCTACCGGGTATATCGCTCCTCTTTGTCCCTGGGAAGATATTCGCCAGAGTTCTTCTCAACCGGCTTTTACCCGTCTCCGAAGACATATTGCCAGAAACTCTATTGGGTTTCGTCCCACCTGCGAGGCCATCTTTTCCATCCGGCAACTCCAGATAAAAAGTCGCGAACACAGTCAACCTTTGTATATGTGCTTCGTGGACTTGGAGAAAGCATTTTGACTGTGTGCCGCGGGAAGCCCTCTGGACTTTACTGGCAAAATTAGGTTCTCCTGAGAAGTTTGTTAGAATGATTCGCCTTCTTCACGACGAAATGACCTGCTGTGTTACCTATAATGGTGATCAGTCAGAGTTCTTCCCTGTCAGTTGTGGGGTTAAACAAGGTTGTGTGCTTGCACCAACACTGTTTGCTCTTTACTTTTCTGTCATTGTCAGTGAAGCACTCGAACAAACTTCTGCTGGAATCAAAATACGTTTCAGGACTTTTCAACCTGGCCAGATTAAAAGCTTACACAAAAGTATCACACGCTCTTATAACGGAGATCATGTATGCTGATGATCTGTGTTTTGTTACCAACTCTTCACAAGAACTCCAGGACCTGATTACGAATCTTCAGGAAGTCTGCTGCCGTTTCGGTCTGAAAATCAGTGTGAAGAAAACTGAGGTGATGGCAATCGACTCTCATGGAGCTACAGAACCTGTCAAGGTGACCATTGGCAATACTGAGCTGAAGCAAGTGAATACGTTTATATACCTGTGCAGCACAATTACAGCTAAGTGTGACCTTGACGCCGAAATAAACCATCGCATAGGCGCTGCATCAGCTGCTTTCGGTAAATTACGAGCCAAAGTCTTACAATCACATGATTTGAAGCTTTCGACAAAAATCTCCGTTTACATGGCCATAGTCCTCCCAAATCTTCTGTACTCTGCGTCATGGGTCCTCTATCGGAAACATATACGGACGCTGGACCGGTTTCATTTAAGGTGCATAAAAGACATTCTCAAAATCAAATGGTCGGACCGGATTAGAAATACCGAAGTGCTACGACGCGCAAATGTCTATGTCAGAAGCATACCTGATGCGGCGACAGCTCCGATGGTGTGGACATGTTTTACGAATGGATGATGATAGGTTGGCCAAACGCATCTTCTTTTCTGAACTCCAGAACGGCAAGCGGAAACAAGGCGGCCAGTTCTTACGCTTCAAGGACGTTCAGAAAAGACACATGAAAAGGTGCAATATTGTTCCCCAGAAATGGGAGAAACAGGCCATTTGCCGCCCTGAATGGAACTGCATGGTGAGGAATGCGGTTCATTGAGGTTCATAGAATTGGATTCGAAGCGTGATGCCCTTAAGGCTAGACCACCAGCAGCCATGTTTTATAACTATGTCGACGATGTCTTAACGTGCAGCCGATGCGCGCGCACGTTTACTCATAAGATAGGATACTGCAGCCATCAAAGGGCGAACAAGAGAGCTGACCACCTTGGCTCCTCTGCATGTGATAGTCGGTAGCAGTCACCATAGCCGAAATCGGCTGAGAAGTAGTATATATATATATATTATATATATATATAATTATAACACGATGCCTTCCAGAAAAAGACCACCTCTTTCTGCTACATCGAGATACGCTAGGCGAATGACACTAGCCTAGAGGTATGCTCGATAGATAACGTTCTACACAAATAGCACTTAAAACAAAAAACTAATTGAAAAGTTTCATCATCCACGCGAACGAAGTTGCGGGCACAGCTAGTATATATATATACATATAATAAATATATACATATAATAAAATTGTAGAAAAGTGGTGTCTGTACAATGGAAATATATATAAAAAAAGTAGCAGGGGTTGTTATTATATCGATGCCGAACCCGAAATTGTAATCTTCTATCTATCTATCTATACATATAATAAAATTGTAGAAAAGTGGTGTCTGTACAATGGAAATATATATAAAAAAAGTAGCAGGGGTTGTTATTATATCGATGCCGAACCCGAAATTGTAATTATTAATTTTTTTGTCTGTTTGTCTGTTTGTCGGTTTGTCTGTTTGTCTGTGTGTTTGTGCACGCTAATATCAGAAACGGCTTATTCGATTTAGATGCGGTTTTCACTAATATATTGTAGTAAACTTCACTTAACATTTAGTGTTTATTTCATGTCAATCGGTCCATAAATAAAAAAGTTATGACAATTTAAAGAATCATGGCGAACATTTGTTGAGCTATTTTATCAGAGTACGTACACGCCTCGCATAGTTGCATTCGATTATTGAGATTCACTTGAATACTGACTGTTTGCATATATCATTTATTTATATTTTAGGGTTCGTAGGTTAGGTTCCTTTTCTTAATTTTCTTGTAAACAAAAAAAACATAGTAAGTATTTGGTATAGGTTAGGCGGTTCTTTCCTTGATTTTTGGGTATCTTATCTTCATTTAGAGTTTCTAAATAAATATTGTAGCTGTGCCCGCGACTTGGAATAGTCGATTTTGCTTATTTATTGGTATATACATATAAGTGTAGGTAGGCGCTAGGTGTTAGGGCTCTTCTTTAAAAATAGTCTTAAAGATTTTGCCCGGAGCGTAAAACTGCTGTCGTGGCACGCGAACTTGGTCGCTACAACGTAGATGTAGCTGCGTTAAGCGAAACACGCTTGGCTGACCAAGGCGAACTCGAGGAAATCGGTGGTGGGTACACATTCTTCTGAAAAGGACGACCCCTGTTATATATGTATTACCTCGAGTCACTTGTGCTCGCAATCGCGTAGAGGATAAAAGTGCGTGGATCTAGGACCTTCTGCACATGTGGCCTCCCTGGCGGTCCGTCAGTTCATTTGCCTCATCTTGTTGTTGTATCTTACTCGACTAGCTTCCCCACGGTCTCTATTCGCAGAAACCTTTTGACATGCCTTGACATTCCTGTTAGGGTTTAGGTAGGACTACATATATATTGTATGTAAAGCTATTTACCTATTTAACTAGATATTTTTTCATATTTACTTAATTTAGTCTTTTAGTTTTATTATTATTATTTTCGCATACGCGACCTTTGTAAATGTGACGGCAATGTAAATTTAGTTGCGTGTACTACTTCATTTTTCTTCCATTTTGGATGACATCGTTTATCTTAATCTAAGCATTTTGCTATTTACGTTGTTGTCGCATATTTGTATATTTATTAAAATAATTGTATTTTTAACATTGATGTTAACCTTTTTTTTTAAAAGAGTAACCAATGGAGTTTCTTGCCGGTTCTTCTCCATTGGAATTACATTTTGGAACCTGCAACTAGAGTCAGTAATTTAACGTTTTAAAAGAGCTTAAAAAGGCCTACTTGAAATAAAAATATTTTGATTTTGATTTTGAATAGAACGTGACAAAAAATCAGCAATATTATCGGCGCTCCGAACGTATATAATTTTGTAATTGTAAGCAGACAAAAATAATGCGTAACGTTGTAGTCTGTTAGCTGTCACTTCTGGAATCCCCTTGTGCGACCCGAATATCGATAACAGAGGTTTATGGTCTGTGCGTAATATAAACGGATCCTCCCTACCATATAAATACTGGTGAAACCGTTTGACACCAAATACAATTGCAGTTGCTTCTTTTTGTATTTGAGAATATCTCTTCTCGGCTGGGATCAACGAGCGAGACGCGAACAATCACCGGCGCAATTATTATATGGCCGTCAACTTAGATGTAGGTTAGACCTGTTAAAACCTACTCCGCCGCCTTCCTCGTCGGAACTCTCTGCAACGGTAAAATCTAAACAATTGTTACAGAGTAAATACTACGGGGGAAAAAAAAGTACAGACTTCCATTTAAGAGAAGAAGTTTTAATTAAGAAATATGAGAACAAGAAAAAACATTATTGGATTAGAGGAACGATATCAGGGAAAATAGGCAAGGTGTTATATAAAGTATTTGTTCCCGAGTTGAACTCCCAGGTCACACGACACAAAAATCAAATAAGGAAGTATCATAGTGACTATACCTACACCGTGTGGGACACCGACAGTGTACCTGACACTACTGATATTGAAGCGGCTGCTCAAGTTGTGCCGGAAGAGGTGGAGAAAGAGACGGGCACTAACAGTGTTGAAGGCGGAGCATTGGTCGTCACACCTGGCGCGCAGACCGACAGCGTTGACGAACCGTCAGAAGAGGTTGCTGAAGACGGAGCTGTGGCCGACACAGATGGTGGGCTTGTGACAGAGGAAACTCGAGAACTGGGATGTAATATACCACCTTCCATTTCGCCAGGCAGGTCTAAACGAAATCGTCCTCGCATAAACTATAAACAGTTTTTTTAGGATTAAGTCGATATTTGTAAGGGAGGGGTGTTATATATGTATTACCGATAGCCATAGTTAAGTGCGGGCTGCGACCCCACTGTCTACGATATTCGCCAATAAACAATTAGTGTCAAGCGACTCGCCGTTTCATTCACACGTACCTATGTAACAACCCCAAACGGAACGAAGGTTAGCTGGCGTAGGGTTTGCCGTCAAATCCACCATCGCGCAAAAACTGTCTGAATATCCGCAATACATCTCTTACCGCATTATCACACTGCGCCTTCACCTACAAATCAACAACTACCTGAATATGATAAGCGTATATGCATCAACAATGCGTAACGAGGACAGTGTCAAAGATCAGTTTTATGAAGAACTTTGCCAATGCCTTAGCAACATACGTTCAAACAAGCAAATACTTCTGCTGGGTGAAGGGTTGGCAGAGATACTGAGTCGTGGCCGGGCGTGATTGGAAATAATGGTGTGGGCAATATGAATAGTAACGGACAATTACTACTCACACTCTGTGCCCAATTCGACCTTACCATCACTAACACTCTGTTTAGGCTTCGTGACAAATTCAAAACCACCTGGATGCACCCACGTTCTTTACACTGGCACCTCCTCGATTACGCCATAACCCGACGAAGGGACATCTCCCAGGTGCATATCACCCGCGTCATGCGCGGCGCGCATTGCTGGACAGACCACCGGCTTCTGGTAACTAAATTGAGACTCCGCCTTCGCGAACCACGAAGACCCTGCAGGGCTAAACCAATATCTCTCAATTTAGAACGACTAAATTGTGCGGACCTTCGAGAAAAATACCAGGAAGGACTGATAGACACGCTAGATGGGTTTGATGCCCAGCAAGGTGACCTCATATCAAACTGGATACAGTTGTCATCCTCCGTACTGACTGTGGCTACAGAAATCATAGGACGCAAAAAACGTAACAACGTAGACTGGTTTGACCAAAATGATAGGGCCCTAACTGAAGCATTCAAACAGCATCGTATACTCATAAAGCGTAATGAAGGTAATCATAATCTCACTCAAGAAGTCCGAAGTAGTGGTGATTCCTTAAGAAGATTAACAAGGAACATGAAAGATAGATAGTGGCTTGAAAAGGCAAAACAGATACATTGGCTCGCAGACACACACCAACTAGGCGCTTTTTGTGAAGAAATGCATAAGTTGATTGGCGTTTCCATTAAAAATACCACACCACTAAGATCCCTAGATGGTTCTCAAAAACTCACTGCTAAGCAGGATATACTTGATCGTTGGGCAGAGCACTTTAACAATCTGCTCAATGTAGATCGATTAGCAGATCTTGATCATACGAATACGCTTTATATTATAAAGCGTATTCGTCCTTTGCCGCTGAATGATTCGCTTGCTGAGCCACTTGACTTTTGCTGAAGTAGTTCGAGCCACAAAAGAGCAGAAAATAAAAAAGCAGTTGGCGTTGATAACATCGCCGGAGAACTGCTTAAATACGGAGGGGAGCAACTTCACACTTACATCTGGCAAATTTTTGATCGCATTTGGAACGAGGAAATAATACCGCCTGAATTTAAAATATCCCGTATAGAGACCCTGTATAAAAACAAAGGAGACCGTTCTGACTGCAACTCCTACCGGGTATATCGCTCCTCTTTGTCCCTGGGAAGATATTCGCCAGAGTTCTTCTCAACCGGCTTTTACCCGTCTCCGAAGACATATTGCCAGAAACTCTATTGGGTTTCGTCCCACCTGCGAGGCCATCTTTTCCATCCGGCAACTCCAGATAAAAAGTCGCGAACACAGTCAACCTTTGTATATGTGCTTCGTGGACTTGGAGAAAGCATTTTGACTGTGTGCCGCGGGAAGCCCTCTGGACTTTACTGGCAAAATTAGGTTCTCCTGAGAAGTTTGTTAGAATGATTCGCCTTCTTCACGACGAAATGACCTGCTGTGTTACCTATAATGGTGATCAGTCAGAGTTCTTCCCTGTCAGTTGTGGGGTTAAACAAGGTTGTGTGCTTGCACCAACACTGTTTGCTCTTTACTTTTCTGTCATTGTCAGTGAAGCACTCGAACAAACTTCTGCTGGAATCAAAATACGTTTCAGGACTTTTCAACCTGGCCAGATTAAAAGCTTACACAAAAGTATCACACGCTCTTATAACGGAGATCATGTATGCTGATGATCTGTGTTTTGTTACCAACTCTTCACAAGAACTCCAGGACCTGATTACGAATCTTCAGGAAGTCTGCTGCCGTTTCGGTCTGAAAATCAGTGTGAAGAAAACTGAGGTGATGGCAATCGACTCTCATGGAGCTACAGAACCTGTCAAGGTGACCATTGGCAATACTGAGCTGAAGCAAGTGAATACGTTTATATACCTGTGCAGCACAATTACAGCTAAGTGTGACCTTGACGCCGAAATAAACCATCGCATAGGCGCTGCATCAGCTGCTTTCGGTAAATTACGAGCCAAAGTCTTACAATCACATGATTTGAAGCTTTCGACAAAAATCTCCGTTTACATGGCCATAGTCCTCCCAAATCTTCTGTACTCTGCGTCATGGGTCCTCTATCGGAAACATATACGGACGCTGGACCGGTTTCATTTAAGGTGCATAAAAGACATTCTCAAAATCAAATGGTCGGACCGGATTAGAAATACCGAAGTGCTACGACGCGCAAATGTCTATGTCAGAAGCATACCTGATGCGGCGACAGCTCCGATGGTGTGGACATGTTTTACGAATGGATGATGATAGGTTGGCCAAACGCATCTTCTTTTCTGAACTCCAGAACGGCAAGCGGAAACAAGGCGGCCAGTTCTTACGCTTCAAGGACGTTCAGAAAAGACACATGAAAAGGTGCAATATTGTTCCCCAGAAATGGGAGAAACAGGCCATTTGCCGCCCTGAATGGAACTGCATGGTGAGGAATGCGGTTCATTGAGGTTCATAGAATTGGATTCGAAGCGTGATGCCCTTAAGGCTAGACCACCAGCAGCCATGTTTTATAACTATGTCGACGATGTCTTAACGTGCAGCCGATGCGCGCGCACGTTTACTCATAAGATAGGATACTGCAGCCATCAAAGGGCGAACAAGAGAGCTGACCACCTTGGCTCCTCTGCATGTGATAGTCGGTAGCAGTCACCATAGCCGAAATCGGCTGAGAAGTAGTATATATATATTATATATATATATAATTATAACACGATGCCTTCCAGAAAAAGACCACCTCTTTCTGCTACATCGAGATACGCTAGGCGAATGACACTAGCCTAGAGGTATGCTCGATAGATAACGTTCTACACAAATAGCACTTAAAACAAAAAACTAATTGAAAAGTTTCATCATCCACGCGAACGAAGTTGCGGGCACAGCTAGTATATATATATACATATAATAAATATATACATATAATAAAATTGTAGAAAAGTGGTGTCTGTACAATGGAAATATATATAAAAAAAGTAGCAGGGGTTGTTATTATATCGATGCCGAACCCGAAATTGTAATCTTCTATCTATCTATCTATACATATAATAAAATTGTAGAAAAGTGGTGTCTGTACAATGGAAATATATATAAAAAAAGTAGCAGGGGTTGTTATTATATCGATGCCGAACCCGAAATTGTAATTATTAATTTTTTTGTCTGTTTGTCTGTTTGTCGGTTTGTCTGTTTGTCTGTGTGTTTGTGCACGCTAATATCAGAAACGGCTTATTCGATTTAGATGCGGTTTTCACTAATATATTGTAGTAAACTTCACTTAACATTTAGTGTTTATTTCATGTCAATCGGTCCATAAATAAAAAAGTTATGACAATTTAAAGAATCATGGCGAACATTTGTTGAGCTATTTTATCAGAGTACGTACACGCCTCGCATAGTTGCATTCGATTATTGAGATTCACTTGAATACTGACTGTTTGCATATATCATTTATTTATATTTTAGGGTTCGTAGGTTAGGTTCCTTTTCTTAATTTTCTTGTAAACAAAAAAAACATAGTAAGTATTTGGTATAGGTTAGGCGGTTCTTTCCTTGATTTTTGGGTATCTTATCTTCATTTAGAGTTTCTAAATAAATATTGTAGCTGTGCCCGCGACTTGGAATAGTCGATTTTGCTTATTTATTGGTATATACATATAAGTGTAGGTAGGCGCTAGGTGTTAGGGCTCTTCTTTAAAAATAGTCTTAAAGATTTTGCCCGGAGCGTAAAACTGCTGTCGTGGCACGCGAACTTGGTCGCTACAACGTAGATGTAGCTGCGTTAAGCGAAACACGCTTGGCTGACCAAGGCGAACTCGAGGAAATCGGTGGTGGGTACACATTCTTCTGAAAAGGACGACCCCTGTTATATATGTATTACCTCGAGTCACTTGTGCTCGCAATCGCGTAGAGGATAAAAGTGCGTGGATCTAGGACCTTCTGCACATGTGGCCTCCCTGGCGGTCCGTCAGTTCATTTGCCTCATCTTGTTGTTGTATCTTACTCGACTAGCTTCCCCACGGTCTCTATTCGCAGAAACCTTTTGACATGCCTTGACATTCCTGTTAGGGTTTAGGTAGGACTACATATATATTGTATGTAAAGCTATTTACCTATTTAACTAGATATTTTTTCATATTTACTTAATTTAGTCTTTTAGTTTTATTATTATTATTTTCGCATACGCGACCTTTGTAAATGTGACGGCAATGTAAATTTAGTTGCGTGTACTACTTCATTTTTCTTCCATTTTGGATGACATCGTTTATCTTAATCTAAGCATTTTGCTATTTACGTTGTTGTCGCATATTTGTATATTTATTAAAATAATTGTATTTTTAACATTGATGTTAACCTTTTTTTTTAAAAGAGTAACCAATGGAGTTTCTTGCCGGTTCTTCTCCATTGGAATTACATTTTGGAACCTGCAACTAGAGTCAGTAATTTAACGTTTTAAAAGAGCTTAAAAAGGCCTACTTGAAATAAAAATATTTTGATTTTGATTTTGATTTTGAATAGAACGTGACAAAAAATCAGCAATATTATCGGCGCTCCGAACGTATATAATTTTGTAATTGTAAGCAGACAAAAATAATGCGTAACGTTGTAGTCTGTTAGCTGTCACTTCTGGAATCCCCTTGTGCGACCCGAATATCGATAACAGAGGTTTATGGTCTGTGCGTAATATAAACGGATCCTCCCTACCATATAAATACTGGTGAAACCGTTTGACACCAAATACAATTGCAGTTGCTTCTTTTTGTATTTGAGAATATCTCTTCTCGGCTGGGATCAACGAGCGAGACGCGAACAATCACCGGCGCAATTATTATATGGCCGTCAACTTAGATGTAGGTTAGACCTGTTAAAACCTACTCCGCCGCCTTCCTCGTCGGAACTCTCTGCAACGGTAAAATCTAAACAATTGTTACAGAGTAAATACTACGGGGGAAAAAAAAGTACAGACTTCCATTTAAGAGAAGAAGTTTTAATTAAGAAATATGAGAACAAGAAAAAACATTATTGGATTAGAGGAACGATATCAGGGAAAATAGGCAAGGTGTTATATAAAGTATTTGTTCCCGAGTTGAACTCCCAGGTCACACGACACAAAAATCAAATAAGGAAGTATCATAGTGACTATACCTACACCGTGTGGGACACCGACAGTGTACCTGACACTACTGATATTGAAGCGGCTGCTCAAGTTGTGCCGGAAGAGGTGGAGAAAGAGACGGGCACTAACAGTGTTGAAGGCGGAGCATTGGTCGTCACACCTGGCGCGCAGACCGACAGCGTTGACGAACCGTCAGAAGAGGTTGCTGAAGACGGAGCTGTGGCCGACACAGATGGTGGGCTTGTGACAGAGGAAACTCGAGAACTGGGATGTAATATACCACCTTCCATTTCGCCAGGCAGGTCTAAACGAAATCGTCCTCGCATAAACTATAAACAGTTTTTTTAGGATTAAGTCGATATTTGTAAGGGAGGGGTGTTATATATGTATTACCGATAGCCATAGTTAAGTGCGGGCTGCGACCCCACTGTCTACGATATTCGCCAATAAACAATTAGTGTCAAGCGACTCGCCGTTTCATTCACACGTACCTATGTAACAACCCCAAACGGAACGAAGGTTAGCTGGCGTAGGGTTTGCCGTCAAATCCACCATCGCGCAAAAACTGTCTGAATATCCGCAATACATCTCTTACCGCATTATCACACTGCGCCTTCACCTACAAATCAACAACTACCTGAATATGATAAGCGTATATGCATCAACAATGCGTAACGAGGACAGTGTCAAAGATCAGTTTTATGAAGAACTTTGCCAATGCCTTAGCAACATACGTTCAAACAAGCAAATACTTCTGCTGGGTGAAGGGTTGGCAGAGATACTGAGTCGTGGCCGGGCGTGATTGGAAATAATGGTGTGGGCAATATGAATAGTAACGGACAATTACTACTCACACTCTGTGCCCAATTCGACCTTACCATCACTAACACTCTGTTTAGGCTTCGTGACAAATTCAAAACCACCTGGATGCACCCACGTTCTTTACACTGGCACCTCCTCGATTACGCCATAACCCGACGAAGGGACATCTCCCAGGTGCATATCACCCGCGTCATGCGCGGCGCGCATTGCTGGACAGACCACCGGCTTCTGGTAACTAAATTGAGACTCCGCCTTCGCGAACCACGAAGACCCTGCAGGGCTAAACCAATATCTCTCAATTTAGAACGACTAAATTGTGCGGACCTTCGAGAAAAATACCAGGAAGGACTGATAGACACGCTAGATGGGTTTGATGCCCAGCAAGGTGACCTCATATCAAACTGGATACAGTTGTCATCCTCCGTACTGACTGTGGCTACAGAAATCATAGGACGCAAAAAACGTAACAACGTAGACTGGTTTGACCAAAATGATAGGGCCCTAACTGAAGCATTCAAACAGCATCGTATACTCATAAAGCGTAATGAAGGTAATCATAATCTCACTCAAGAAGTCCGAAGTAGTGGTGATTCCTTAAGAAGATTAACAAGGAACATGAAAGATAGATAGTGGCTTGAAAAGGCAAAACAGATACATTGGCTCGCAGACACACACCAACTAGGCGCTTTTTGTGAAGAAATGCATAAGTTGATTGGCGTTTCCATTAAAAATACCACACCACTAAGATCCCTAGATGGTTCTCAAAAACTCACTGCTAAGCAGGATATACTTGATCGTTGGGCAGAGCACTTTAACAATCTGCTCAATGTAGATCGATTAGCAGATCTTGATCATACGAATACGCTTTATATTATAAAGCGTATTCGTCCTTTGCCGCTGAATGATTCGCTTGCTGAGCCACTTGACTTTTGCTGAAGTAGTTCGAGCCACAAAAGAGCAGAAAATAAAAAAGCAGTTGGCGTTGATAACATCGCCGGAGAACTGCTTAAATACGGAGGGGAGCAACTTCACACTTACATCTGGCAAATTTTTGATCGCATTTGGAACGAGGAAATAATACCGCCTGAATTTAAAATATCCCGTATAGAGACCCTGTATAAAAACAAAGGAGACCGTTCTGACTGCAACTCCTACCGGGTATATCGCTCCTCTTTGTCCCTGGGAAGATATTCGCCAGAGTTCTTCTCAACCGGCTTTTACCCGTCTCCGAAGACATATTGCCAGAAACTCTATTGGGTTTCGTCCCACCTGCGAGGCCATCTTTTCCATCCGGCAACTCCAGATAAAAAGTCGCGAACACAGTCAACCTTTGTATATGTGCTTCGTGGACTTGGAGAAAGCATTTTGACTGTGTGCCGCGGGAAGCCCTCTGGACTTTACTGGCAAAATTAGGTTCTCCTGAGAAGTTTGTTAGAATGATTCGCCTTCTTCACGACGAAATGACCTGCTGTGTTACCTATAATGGTGATCAGTCAGAGTTCTTCCCTGTCAGTTGTGGGGTTAAACAAGGTTGTGTGCTTGCACCAACACTGTTTGCTCTTTACTTTTCTGTCATTGTCAGTGAAGCACTCGAACAAACTTCTGCTGGAATCAAAATACGTTTCAGGACTTTTCAACCTGGCCAGATTAAAAGCTTACACAAAAGTATCACACGCTCTTATAACGGAGATCATGTATGCTGATGATCTGTGTTTTGTTACCAACTCTTCACAAGAACTCCAGGACCTGATTACGAATCTTCAGGAAGTCTGCTGCCGTTTCGGTCTGAAAATCAGTGTGAAGAAAACTGAGGTGATGGCAATCGACTCTCATGGAGCTACAGAACCTGTCAAGGTGACCATTGGCAATACTGAGCTGAAGCAAGTGAATACGTTTATATACCTGTGCAGCACAATTACAGCTAAGTGTGACCTTGACGCCGAAATAAACCATCGCATAGGCGCTGCATCAGCTGCTTTCGGTAAATTACGAGCCAAAGTCTTACAATCACATGATTTGAAGCTTTCGACAAAAATCTCCGTTTACATGGCCATAGTCCTCCCAAATCTTCTGTACTCTGCGTCATGGGTCCTCTATCGGAAACATATACGGACGCTGGACCGGTTTCATTTAAGGTGCATAAAAGACATTCTCAAAATCAAATGGTCGGACCGGATTAGAAATACCGAAGTGCTACGACGCGCAAATGTCTATGTCAGAAGCATACCTGATGCGGCGACAGCTCCGATGGTGTGGACATGTTTTACGAATGGATGATGATAGGTTGGCCAAACGCATCTTCTTTTCTGAACTCCAGAACGGCAAGCGGAAACAAGGCGGCCAGTTCTTACGCTTCAAGGACGTTCAGAAAAGACACATGAAAAGGTGCAATATTGTTCCCCAGAAATGGGAGAAACAGGCCATTTGCCGCCCTGAATGGAACTGCATGGTGAGGAATGCGGTTCATTGAGGTTCATAGAATTGGATTCGAAGCGTGATGCCCTTAAGGCTAGACCACCAGCAGCCATGTTTTATAACTATGTCGACGATGTCTTAACGTGCAGCCGATGCGCGCGCACGTTTACTCATAAGATAGGATACTGCAGCCATCAAAGGGCGAACAAGAGAGCTGACCACCTTGGCTCCTCTGCATGTGATAGTCGGTAGCAGTCACCATAGCCGAAATCGGCTGAGAAGTAGTATATATATATATATTATATATATATATAATTATAACACGATGCCTTCCAGAAAAAGACCACCTCTTTCTGCTACATCGAGATACGCTAGGCGAATGACACTAGCCTAGAGGTATGCTCGATAGATAACGTTCTACACAAATAGCACTTAAAACAAAAAACTAATTGAAAAGTTTCATCATCCACGCGAACGAAGTTGCGGGCACAGCTAGTATATATATATACATATAATAAATATATACATATAATAAAATTGTAGAAAAGTGGTGTCTGTACAATGGAAATATATATAAAAAAAGTAGCAGGGGTTGTTATTATATCGATGCCGAACCCGAAATTGTAATCTTCTATCTATCTATCTATACATATAATAAAATTGTAGAAAAGTGGTGTCTGTACAATGGAAATATATATAAAAAAAGTAGCAGGGGTTGTTATTATATCGATGCCGAACCCGAAATTGTAATTATTAATTTTTTTGTCTGTTTGTCTGTTTGTCGGTTTGTCTGTTTGTCTGTGTGTTTGTGCACGCTAATATCAGAAACGGCTTATTCGATTTAGATGCGGTTTTCACTAATATATTGTAGTAAACTTCACTTAACATTTAGTGTTTATTTCATGTCAATCGGTCCATAAATAAAAAAGTTATGACAATTTAAAGAATCATGGCGAACATTTGTTGAGCTATTTTATCAGAGTACGTACACGCCTCGCATAGTTGCATTCGATTATTGAGATTCACTTGAATACTGACTGTTTGCATATATCATTTATTTATATTTTAGGGTTCGTAGGTTAGGTTCCTTTTCTTAATTTTCTTGTAAACAAAAAAAACATAGTAAGTATTTGGTATAGGTTAGGCGGTTCTTTCCTTGATTTTTGGGTATCTTATCTTCATTTAGAGTTTCTAAATAAATATTGTAGCTGTGCCCGCGACTTGGAATAGTCGATTTTGCTTATTTATTGGTATATACATATAAGTGTAGGTAGGCGCTAGGTGTTAGGGCTCTTCTTTAAAAATAGTCTTAAAGATTTTGCCCGGAGCGTAAAACTGCTGTCGTGGCACGCGAACTTGGTCGCTACAACGTAGATGTAGCTGCGTTAAGCGAAACACGCTTGGCTGACCAAGGCGAACTCGAGGAAATCGGTGGTGGGTACACATTCTTCTGAAAAGGACGACCCCTGTTATATATGTATTACCTCGAGTCACTTGTGCTCGCAATCGCGTAGAGGATAAAAGTGCGTGGATCTAGGACCTTCTGCACATGTGGCCTCCCTGGCGGTCCGTCAGTTCATTTGCCTCATCTTGTTGTTGTATCTTACTCGACTAGCTTCCCCACGGTCTCTATTCGCAGAAACCTTTTGACATGCCTTGACATTCCTGTTAGGGTTTAGGTAGGACTACATATATATTGTATGTAAAGCTATTTACCTATTTAACTAGATATTTTTTCATATTTACTTAATTTAGTCTTTTAGTTTTATTATTATTATTTTCGCATACGCGACCTTTGTAAATGTGACGGCAATGTAAATTTAGTTGCGTGTACTACTTCATTTTTCTTCCATTTTGGATGACATCGTTTATCTTAATCTAAGCATTTTGCTATTTACGTTGTTGTCGCATATTTGTATATTTATTAAAATAATTGTATTTTTAACATTGATGTTAACCTTTTTTTTTAAAAGAGTAACCAATGGAGTTTCTTGCCGGTTCTTCTCCATTGGAATTACATTTTGGAACCTGCAACTAGAGTCAGTAATTTAACGTTTTAAAAGAGCTTAAAAAGGCCTACTTGAAATAAAAATATTTTGATTTTGATTTTGATTTTGAATAGAACGTGACAAAAAATCAGCAATATTATCGGCGCTCCGAACGTATATAATTTTGTAATTGTAAGCAGACAAAAATAATGCGTAACGTTGTAGTCTGTTAGCTGTCACTTCTGGAATCCCCTTGTGCGACCCGAATATCGATAACAGAGGTTTATGGTCTGTGCGTAATATAAACGGATCCTCCCTACCATATAAATACTGGTGAAACCGTTTGACACCAAATACAATTGCAGTTGCTTCTTTTTGTATTTGAGAATATCTCTTCTCGGCTGGGATCAACGAGCGAGACGCGAACAATCACCGGCGCAATTATTATATGGCCGTCAACTTAGATGTAGGTTAGACCTGTTAAAACCTACTCCGCCGCCTTCCTCGTCGGAACTCTCTGCAACGGTAAAATCTAAACAATTGTTACAGAGTAAATACTACGGGGGAAAAAAAAGTACAGACTTCCATTTAAGAGAAGAAGTTTTAATTAAGAAATATGAGAACAAGAAAAAACATTATTGGATTAGAGGAACGATATCAGGGAAAATAGGCAAGGTGTTATATAAAGTATTTGTTCCCGAGTTGAACTCCCAGGTCACACGACACAAAAATCAAATAAGGAAGTATCATAGTGACTATACCTACACCGTGTGGGACACCGACAGTGTACCTGACACTACTGATATTGAAGCGGCTGCTCAAGTTGTGCCGGAAGAGGTGGAGAAAGAGACGGGCACTAACAGTGTTGAAGGCGGAGCATTGGTCGTCACACCTGGCGCGCAGACCGACAGCGTTGACGAACCGTCAGAAGAGGTTGCTGAAGACGGAGCTGTGGCCGACACAGATGGTGGGCTTGTGACAGAGGAAACTCGAGAACTGGGATGTAATATACCACCTTCCATTTCGCCAGGCAGGTCTAAACGAAATCGTCCTCGCATAAACTATAAACAGTTTTTTTAGGATTAAGTCGATATTTGTAAGGGAGGGGTGTTATATATGTATTACCGATAGCCATAGTTAAGTGCGGGCTGCGACCCCACTGTCTACGATATTCGCCAATAAACAATTAGTGTCAAGCGACTCGCCGTTTCATTCACACGTACCTATGTAACAACCCCAAACGGAACGAAGGTTAGCTGGCGTAGGGTTTGCCGTCAAATCCACCATCGCGCAAAAACTGTCTGAATATCCGCAATACATCTCTTACCGCATTATCACACTGCGCCTTCACCTACAAATCAACAACTACCTGAATATGATAAGCGTATATGCATCAACAATGCGTAACGAGGACAGTGTCAAAGATCAGTTTTATGAAGAACTTTGCCAATGCCTTAGCAACATACGTTCAAACAAGCAAATACTTCTGCTGGGTGAAGGGTTGGCAGAGATACTGAGTCGTGGCCGGGCGTGATTGGAAATAATGGTGTGGGCAATATGAATAGTAACGGACAATTACTACTCACACTCTGTGCCCAATTCGACCTTACCATCACTAACACTCTGTTTAGGCTTCGTGACAAATTCAAAACCACCTGGATGCACCCACGTTCTTTACACTGGCACCTCCTCGATTACGCCATAACCCGACGAAGGGACATCTCCCAGGTGCATATCACCCGCGTCATGCGCGGCGCGCATTGCTGGACAGACCACCGGCTTCTGGTAACTAAATTGAGACTCCGCCTTCGCGAACCACGAAGACCCTGCAGGGCTAAACCAATATCTCTCAATTTAGAACGACTAAATTGTGCGGACCTTCGAGAAAAATACCAGGAAGGACTGATAGACACGCTAGATGGGTTTGATGCCCAGCAAGGTGACCTCATATCAAACTGGATACAGTTGTCATCCTCCGTACTGACTGTGGCTACAGAAATCATAGGACGCAAAAAACGTAACAACGTAGACTGGTTTGACCAAAATGATAGGGCCCTAACTGAAGCATTCAAACAGCATCGTATACTCATAAAGCGTAATGAAGGTAATCATAATCTCACTCAAGAAGTCCGAAGTAGTGGTGATTCCTTAAGAAGATTAACAAGGAACATGAAAGATAGATAGTGGCTTGAAAAGGCAAAACAGATACATTGGCTCGCAGACACACACCAACTAGGCGCTTTTTGTGAAGAAATGCATAAGTTGATTGGCGTTTCCATTAAAAATACCACACCACTAAGATCCCTAGATGGTTCTCAAAAACTCACTGCTAAGCAGGATATACTTGATCGTTGGGCAGAGCACTTTAACAATCTGCTCAATGTAGATCGATTAGCAGATCTTGATCATACGAATACGCTTTATATTATAAAGCGTATTCGTCCTTTGCCGCTGAATGATTCGCTTGCTGAGCCACTTGACTTTTGCTGAAGTAGTTCGAGCCACAAAAGAGCAGAAAATAAAAAAGCAGTTGGCGTTGATAACATCGCCGGAGAACTGCTTAAATACGGAGGGGAGCAACTTCACACTTACATCTGGCAAATTTTTGATCGCATTTGGAACGAGGAAATAATACCGCCTGAATTTAAAATATCCCGTATAGAGACCCTGTATAAAAACAAAGGAGACCGTTCTGACTGCAACTCCTACCGGGTATATCGCTCCTCTTTGTCCCTGGGAAGATATTCGCCAGAGTTCTTCTCAACCGGCTTTTACCCGTCTCCGAAGACATATTGCCAGAAACTCTATTGGGTTTCGTCCCACCTGCGAGGCCATCTTTTCCATCCGGCAACTCCAGATAAAAAGTCGCGAACACAGTCAACCTTTGTATATGTGCTTCGTGGACTTGGAGAAAGCATTTTGACTGTGTGCCGCGGGAAGCCCTCTGGACTTTACTGGCAAAATTAGGTTCTCCTGAGAAGTTTGTTAGAATGATTCGCCTTCTTCACGACGAAATGACCTGCTGTGTTACCTATAATGGTGATCAGTCAGAGTTCTTCTCTGTCAGTTGTGGGGTTAAACAAGGTTGTGTGCTTGCACCAACACTGTTTGCTCTTTACTTTTCTGTCGTTGTCAGTGAAGCACTCGAACAAACTTCTGCTGGAATCAAAATACGTTTCAGGACTTTTCAACCTGGCCAGATTAAAAGCTTACACAAAAGTATCACACGCTCTTATAACGGAGATCATGTATGCTGATGATCTGTGTTTTGTTACCAACTCTTCACAAGAACTCCAGGACCTGATTACGAATCTTCAGGAAGTCTGCTGCCGTTTCGGTCTGAAAATCAGTGTGAAGAAAACTGAGGTGATGGCAATCGACTCTCATGGAGCTACAGAACCTGTCAAGGTGACCATTGGCAATACTGAGCTGAAGCAAGTGAATACGTTTATATACCTGTGCAGCACAATTACAGCTAAGTGTGACCTTGACGCCGAAATAAACCATCGCATAGGCGCTGCATCAGCTGCTTTCGGTAAATTACGAGCCAAAGTCTTACAATCACATGATTTGAAGCTTTCGACAAAAATCTCCGTTTACATGGCCATAGTCCTCCCAAATCTTCTGTACTCTGCGTCATGGGTCCTCTATCGGAAACATATACGGACGCTGGACCGGTTTCATTTAAGGTGCATAAAAGACATTCTCAAAATCAAATGGTCGGACCGGATTAGAAATACCGAAGTGCTACGACGCGCAAATGTCTATGTCAGAAGCATACCTGATGCGGCGACAGCTCCGATGGTGTGGACATGTTTTACAAATGGATGATGATAGGTTGGCCAAACGCATCTTCTTTTCTGAACTCCAGAACGGCAAGCGGAAACAAGGCGGCCAGTTCTTACGCTTCAAGGACGTTCAGAAAAGACACATGAAAAGGTGCAATATTGTTCCCCAGAAATGGGAGAAACAGGCCATTTGCCGCCCTGAATGGAAGTGCATGGTGAGGAATGCGGTTCATTGAGGTTCATAGAATTGGATTCGAAGCGTGATGCCCTTAAGGCTAGACCACCAGCAGCCATGTTTTATAACTATGTCGACGATGTCCTAACGTGCAGCCGATGCGCGCACACGTTTACTCATAAGATAGGATACTGCAGCCATCAAAGGGCGAACAAGAGAGCTGACCACCTTGGCTCCTCTGCATGTGATAGTCGGTAGCAGTCACCATAGCCGAAATCGGCTGAGAAGTAGTATATATATATATATTATATATATATATAATTATAACACGATGCCTTCCAGAAAAAGACCACCTCTTTCTGCTACATCGAGATACGCTAGGCGAATGACACTAGCCTAGAGGTATGCTCGATAGATAACGTTCTACACAAATAGCACTTAAAACAAAAAACTAATTGAAAAGTTTCATCATCCACGCGAACGAAGTTGCGGGCACAGCTAGTTGATAATAAAATTGTGAAAGGAATGGAGATATTCGAATTAATTAACTAATTTAGTGCGCAATTAACGGGTATAATTGGAACGATACACTCACGATACCACACTGCAAACCCATATCTTGGTTTCTCGAACTATTTATTGCAGCACAGCGATTATGTTTTTCTTGAATTTGTCGTTGGATTTGAATTTGTATGATTCACGCCTTGAATGCTGACGCGCTGCGAAGTAATCCGTGACTCGATGTTTCTTGAATAACCTCGTCAATGTCGATACTTCTTTGTTCCGCTTTGTCTTTGAAACGGCTCCCAAAGACGTATCCGGCTCGAATCCTTGTTAACGAGGGTTCTTGAAATGACGACACGGTGTATAGTGATTTGAATACATATATTGAAACAAAAATCAAATTGAAACGTCGCGAGTGTCGAGCGAGCGCGCGTGTCCGCTAGATCGGTCGGCGGCGGAATGGTGCGCGGGCGCCGGCGGCGCGCCGGGCGCCGCGCCGCCGCGCCTGCACAAGAGCGCGAGTGCCCGCTAGCTCGGTCGGCGGAGCGGGGCGCGGGCGCCGGCAGAGCACCAGGCGCAGCCGCGCCTGAACAGAGCTACTACAGCAAGATTTAAATAATTTTGAAAAGTTCTGCAATAATAATAATCTGTTTTTGAATCTTGATAAATGTCACGTTATAACCTTTTCCAGAAAACGTAAAGTTCTAATCCACGATTACAAACTAAATGGCAGGTGTCTTAGCAGAGTTTCACAAATCCGAGATCTTGGTGTTATCATGGACTCACAACTGACTTTTATTCCTCATATTGATACTATGCTAAAAAAATCATATAAGCAATTAGGATTAATACTGCGCCTTGGTAAACCCTTTAAAAAAACTTTGACGTACAAAATCTTGTACAACAGTTTCGTTCCTAGTCGAATTGAATTCGCTTGTGCTGTCTGGAAACCAAACTTTAAGGTACACACAGACAGAATAGAGAATATTAAAAAAAAAATTGTAAAGGCCCTTGATTTTAGAATGGGTTTTAACTATTCTAACTATGAACATTCATTAAAATATCATAACTTCAAAACTCTGGAAGTGCGTCGAGATTGCGTAGACGTGGTCTTATTATACAAAATTATCAATAATGTTTTGGATGTCCCCTTGCTTCTGCATAATATATCACTTAGAGTGCCCCGAGGACATGAGCGTAGATGTCGTAAAAAAGATTTATTCTGTATCCCCAAATGTAAAACATCCTATTGTAAAAACATGTTCATAAGGCGTGCATGTAAACTTTATAATGATAGTGACAGACTGTCCGATATTGATATTTTCTGTTGCACATTAAATTCCATTAAAAAAGCTTTCTACAGATAAATGTAATTAATTAGTTTAACTATTTATTTACAATTCAATACTTAAATCTAATACAAGAACAAACACAACTATACTAAAATTAAATTAAATTTAAATTAATTAAATTAGTTTAACTGTTATCAACATCTTCTCTAATGCTTGTATATTTTTTTCTCGTTATTGTAATAACTTTAAGCTGTTCATACTAATATATATTGTTACATTAAGGAAACTATAGGTCTGTTTATGTTAATGTGTAGCTTTAGAATATGAAAACTGTGTGACCGTTTGTTTTCTGATAAATAAATAAATAAATAAATAAATAAATAAATAAATAAATAAATAAATAAATAAATAAATAAATAAAATTTATTCTCATCCTGAACCTGAGCGGGTTGCGCTGTCTTTTGTGATCTGTTATTTTCCTCTACATTGGTTTGATGAATATACTCGAATAAGTTGAAGTCAATCCGTATATTGTTCATAATTTGATTATATATGGTTTTAATTCCATGTTTATTTATTCTACCTGTCGTATGCGAGAACATTTCAAAGGTTAAGCCACGATTGCTATTAAATATGTAGGCGTATTCATTGTTTTGCACGTCCAAGGCGAGTAGATTATTGAATAATTCAACCTTAAAGTTGTAGATTGGTGCTCCTGTGATATATGTAGGAACACATATAACGATATTGGTATTTGTAACTTTTTGAAGGGAATTTCTAATGGTATTTACCAAATGTATGTAGTTATTTTCGTTTTTAATATCGTTTTCTCCAATGAAAAATAAACAGTAATCATCAAGGGTAAAATCCTTCAATTTTTGTTCGATATTGGCAAGTATATTTCTAATGGTGTTATTGGGCATTAAATAATGGCAATAGTCAAATTTATCCGAGAACGCTTCTTCAATGAGGGGTAGAGTTCCTTTAGTCATCACGCTGCCCAGAATACATAGTTTATGTTTAGTTGGTGATAGTGTCCTCATTTTAGAATTATTATTTGTTGTCTTATAGATAGTATGTCTAGGAGTTGAAGAGGGTTTGTTTTGTATTATTTGACTATTACGCACCTGTTGAGTGGTTCATTCCTCGTTGTTTAGTAATATGGGTACGTTTTCAGGTTGATCGAGTATAGGTGACTCACACTTACGAATATCGTTATTGGTAAAACTGGTACAATTTCTTTTGTTTTTCGGCGTTACACAACTTTTTTCCGGCGTTGAACATATCCTTTTATAGGCGTTAAGTGTCTT
This sequence comes from Autographa pulchrina, assembly GCA_905475315.1. Taxonomy (NCBI): domain Eukaryota; kingdom Metazoa; phylum Arthropoda; class Insecta; order Lepidoptera; family Noctuidae; genus Autographa; species Autographa pulchrina. Next base: position 4,242,667 of record FR997761.1, on the reverse strand, counting down.
AATCATATCTTGTAAATCAGACTTTAAACGAAAATTTTCGCTATTGAGATTTTCTATCTCTTGATGAGCACTCATTAATTGCGTATTTAACATTTTATTTTGTTCGGTGAGATGATTTATAGCGTTGCTATCGTCGTGTAAGCAACTGTCTTGTAAACTCATCATGGTCGTATCAAGGATTGCCTTTTCTTTGCTGATTGATAAATCTGTTAATGAGGTAGTTCTAGTTTGTTTGCGAAGTGTAATGTTATCGAAATCCATTTTACTTGTTTATGATACAATTGGCTCCCTGTAGCGTATGTTGAGAGTACCAGATTGTATCGATATTACTCTTAAATGTACTTGTTGTGAAGTTCCAAGAACAATCACAAAAATACTGGTCCCCAGCTAGGTTCGAACTCACAGCCAGTCCTACGCACGGTTGCGGATGTAGCGAGTATTGCCGCTGGGCCACGGTAACTTAGTTCAAATTGTTGAATTAACGCAGTGTAATGTGCGCATGTAATTTTCAAACTTGATAAAACGGTTAGGAATGATTCATACAATCGGAATTTTTTCACTGTCAAGTTCACTTTGTTATTATTTTCAAATTAACTTGGTTAAATTCTTGATTATTATATTGTTATTGAGATTATACTTTACGTTGATTTATTATAGGACTTGTTTGTCAACAAATTTATTTAATACTAGCTGTGCCCGCAACTTCGTTCGCGTGGATGATGAAACTTTTCAATTAGTTTTTTGTTTTAAGTGCTATTTGTGTAGAACGTTATCTATCGAGCATACCTCTAGGCTAGTGTCATTCGCCTAGCGTATCTCGATGTAGCAGAAAGAGGTGGTCTTTTTCTGGAAGGCATCGTGTTATAATTATATATATATATAATATATATATATATACTACTTCTCAGCCGATTTCGGCTATGGTGACTGCTACCGACTATCACATGCAGAGGAGCCAAGGTGGTCAGCTCTCTTGTTCGCCCTTTGATGGCTGCAGTATCCTATCTTATGAGTAAACGTGTGCGCGCATCGGCTGCACGTTAGGACATCGTCGACATAGTTATAAAACATGGCTGCTGGTGGTCTAGCCTTAAGGGCATCACGCTTTGAATCCAATTCTATGAACCTCAATGAACCGCATTCCTCACCATGCACTTCCATTCAGGGCGGCAAATGGCCTGTTTCTCCCATTTCTGGGGAACAATATTGCACCTTTTCATGTGTCTTTTCTGAACGTCCTTGAAGCGTAAGAACTGGCCGCCTTGTTTCCGCTTGCCGTTCTGGAGTTCAGAAAAGAAGATGCGTTTGGCCAACCTATCATCATCCATTCGTAAAACATGTCCACACCATCGGAGCTGTCGCCGCATCAGGTATGCTTCTGACATAGACATTTGCGCGTCGTAGCACTTCGGTATTTCTAATCCGGTCCGACCATTTGATTTTGAGAATGTCTTTTATGCACCTTAAATGAAACCGGTCCAGCGTCCGTATATGTTTCCGATAGAGGACCCATGACGCAGAGTACAGAAGATTTGGGAGGACTATGGCCATGTAAACGGAGATTTTTGTCGAAAGCTTCAAATCATGTGATTGTAAGACTTTGGCTCGTAATTTACCGAAAGCAGCTGATGCAGCGCCTATGCGATGGTTTATTTCGGCGTCAAGGTCACACTTAGCTGTAATTGTGCTGCACAGGTATATAAACGTATTCACTTGCTTCAGCTCAGTATTGCCAATGGTCACCTTGACAGGTTCTGTAGCTCCATGAGAGTCGATTGCCATCACCTCAGTTTTCTTCACACTGATTTTCAGACCGAAACGGCAGCAGACTTCCTGAAGATTCGTAATCAGGTCCTGGAGTTCTTGTGAAGAGTTGGTAACAAAACACAGATCATCAGCATACATGATCTCCGTTATAAGAGCGTGTGATACTTTTGTGTAAGCTTTTAATCTGGCCAGGTTGAAAAGTCCTGAAACGTATTTTGATTCCAGCAGAAGTTTGTTCGAGTGCTTCACTGACAACGACAGAAAAGTAAAGAGCAAACAGTGTTGGTGCAAGCACACAACCTTGTTTAACCCCACAACTGACAGAGAAGAACTCTGACTGATCACCATTATAGGTAACACAGCAGGTCATTTCGTCGTGAAGAAGGCGAATCATTCTAACAAACTTCTCAGGAGAACCTAATTTTGCCAGTAAAGTCCAGAGGGCTTCCCGCGGCACACAGTCAAAATGCTTTCTCCAAGTCCACGAAGCACATATACAAAGGTTGACTGTGTTCGCGACTTTTTATCTGGAGTTGCCGGATGGAAAAGATGGCCTCGCAGGTGGGACGAAACCCAATAGAGTTTCTGGCAATATGTCTTCGGAGACGGGTAAAAGCCGGTTGAGAAGAACTCTGGCGAATATCTTCCCAGGGACAAAGAGGAGCGATATACCCGGTAGGAGTTGCAGTCAGAACGGTCTCCTTTGTTTTTATACAGGGTCTCTATACGGGATATTTTAAATTCAGGCGGTATTATTTCCTCGTTCCAAATGCGATCAAAAATTTGCCAGATGTAAGTGTGAAGTTGCTCCCCTCCGTATTTAAGCAGTTCTCCGGCGATGTTATCAACGCCAACTGCTTTTTTATTTTCTGCTCTTTTGTGGCTCGAACTACTTCAGCAAAAGTCAAGTGGCTCAGCAAGCGAATCATTCAGCGGCAAAGGACGAATACGCTTTATATTATAAAGCGTATTCGTATGATCAAGATCTGCTAATCGATCTACATTGAGCAGATTGTTAAAGTGCTCTGCCCAACGATCAAGTATATCCTGCTTAGCAGTGAGTTTTTGAGAACCATCTAGGGATCTTAGTGGTGTGGTATTTTTAATGGAAACGCCAATCAACTTATGCATTTCTTCACAAAAAGCGCCTAGTTGGTGTGTGTCTGCGAGCCAATGTATCTGTTTTGCCTTTTCAAGCCACTATCTATCTTTCATGTTCCTTGTTAATCTTCTTAAGGAATCACCACTACTTCGGACTTCTTGAGTGAGATTATGATTACCTTCATTACGCTTTATGAGTATACGATGCTGTTTGAATGCTTCAGTTAGGGCCCTATCATTTTGGTCAAACCAGTCTACGTTGTTACGTTTTTTGCGTCCTATGATTTCTGTAGCCACAGTCAGTACGGAGGATGACAACTGTATCCAGTTTGATATGAGGTCACCTTGCTGGGCATCAAACCCATCTAGCGTGTCTATCAGTCCTTCCTGGTATTTTTCTCGAAGGTCCGCACAATTTAGTCGTTCTAAATTGAGAGATATTGGTTTAGCCCTGCAGGGTCTTCGTGGTTCGCGAAGACGGAGTCTCAATTTAGTTACCAGAAGCCGGTGGTCTGTCCAGCAATGCGCGCCGCGCATGATGCGGGTGATATGCACCTGGGAGATGTCCCTTCGTCGGGTTATGGCGTAATCGAGGAGGTGCCAGTGTAAAGAACGTGGGTGCATCCAGGTGGTTTTGAATTTGTCACGAAGCCTAAACAGAGTGTTAGTGATGGTAAGGTCGAATTGGGCACAGAGTGTGAGTAGTAATTGTCCGTTACTATTCATATTGCCCACACCATTATTTCCAATCACGCCCGGCCACGACTCAGTATCTCTGCCAACCCTTCACCCAGCAGAAGTATTTGCTTGTTTGAACGTATGTTGCTAAGGCATTGGCAAAGTTCTTCATAAAACTGATCTTTGACACTGTCCTCGTTACGCATTGTTGATGCATATACGCTTATCATATTCAGGTAGTTGTTGATTTGTAGGTGAAGGCGCAGTGTGATAATGCGGTAAGAGATGTATTGCGGATATTCAGACAGTTTTTGCGCGATGGTGGATTTGACGGCAAACCCTACGCCAGCTAACCTTCGTTCCGTTTGGGGTCGTCCTTTTCAGAAGAATGTGTACCCACCACCGATTTCCTCGAGTTCGCTTAACGCAGCTACATCTACGTTGTAGCGACCAAGTTCGCGTGCCACGACAGCAGTTTTACGCTCCGGGCAAAATCTTTAAGACTATTTTTAAAGAAGAGCCCTAACACCTAGCGCCTACCTACACTTATATGTATATACCAATAAATAAGCAAAATCGACTATTCCAAGTCGCGGGCATAGCTACAATATTTATTTAGAAACTCTAAATGAAGATAAGATACCCAAAAATCAAGGAAAGAACCGCCTAACCTATACCAAATACTTACTATGTTTATTTACAAAATTTTAAAGAAAATTAAGAAAAGGAACCTAACCTACAAACCCTAAAATATAAATAAATGATATATGCAAACAGTCAGCATTCAAGTGAATCTCAATAATCGAATGCAACTATGCGAGGCGTGTACGTACTCTGATAAAATAGCTCAACAAATGTTCGCCATGATTCTTTAAATTGTCATAACTTTTTTATTTATGGACCGATTGACATGAAATAAACACTAAATGTTAAGTGAAGTTTACTACAATATATTAGTGAAAACCGCATCTAAATCGAATAAGCCGTTTCTGATATTAGCGTGCACAAACACACAGACAAACAGACAAACCGACAAACAGACAAACAGACAAAAAAATTAATAATTACAATTTCGGGTTTGGCATCGATATAATAACAACCCCTGCTACTTTTTTTATATATATTTCCATTGTACAGACACCACTTTTCTACAATTTTATTATATGTATATAGATATATAGATATAGAATAGATATAGAATAGATATAGAAGATGATTTCTTTCTGAAGTTTATTTTTGTTTTGTTTTATAGTTTTTGTCATATATATACACTTTTTATACACTTATACACACAATAGCACTGTTTAAGAATAAATGGTGGTAATTTTTGATTTTTATTATCGTTATTATTATCATGCACTTTGTTTTTATTTACTTTGTCTTAGTTCAAAGATTTTTATTTGTTTTTGTCCAAGATAACACTCACACTTATAGTTTTTTAAAAGCACAATAGAATAAATGTAAAAAAGAACATAATTTGGAACTTTACTATTTTTTATAAATTTTTGTGCACGGAGCGGATTCGATCGTGGCACCGTCGCGCGCGCGCGTCTCTTATCTCACATATATACATTGTATATTTGGTTAATTTATACTTTTTTATAAACTAATTGCAATCAAAGTATGATACAATTTCATTATGGTGGTGGCATATTGTATATATAAACATGTTTAAATTAAAGATATACTCATTCTGAGAGCTGGTCAAGTTATTTGAGTATGGCAATGCACAGAAAATGAATTTACAATTATTACTCTTATTGATATCTAACATCAACTGAACACATTGAATTATGTCTTTTTTAGTAACATTTATATCACCATACAGTAATAAAGCAGTGGAATCTTTATTAAATTGAGATTGTGTAATAGATTTTGTCAACTTACTGAAGCTGGCACCTGGAACACAAATATTTGTAACATGGTGCTGGGAATAGCGGTTAATTAACCTACCAAAGTTTTGGCCTATCTTGTCTGTAAACATATATGAGGTCTTATTTGATACTAATTTATCAGGATAGTCTATTTTGTGCTCCTCAATTGTTTGTATCACTTCAGGAATGGGTTGTATCTCTTCAGGAGCAGGTAAGGCAAGTTGTGGTTCAGAGCTCGGCGGGGAGCCAGAGCAGGTACAGCACAGATTGTTTGCGAGTGACTCATAACGCTCTGCATTATACCTCACCAGATCCACAAGCTCACCCGCCTCCACCAAGCGCTCCTGAAGGTGTATTTGAGAAGCAGTATACTTTTCAAAGATATCATTCAGTGTCTTTTGCTTCTCAAGTAATTGATACTTTAATGACTGTACCTCATTGTCATATCGTCGTTGCGCTTGCCAAAACCTTTATGTGTATTTAGTCAAGTTTTCAGGGGAGACAATAAACTGTTTTTTTTTAAGATTGATGGATTTATCAATAAATTAAAAATGCAGTATGGTGGCAATAAATATTACGTATGAACTGAGATACAAGTGAAAATGATAACATGTACTGTTCATACCCAACAATTTTTTTTAGCCATTTTGATGCACATATCAGATTTGTCTTGCAAGCACCATTTCTTACAAGTGAAAAATGTACACATATCAGATTTGTTAAGGAACACAATTGGATTAAATTAATTCTATTAAATGCATAACAAAAGTAGTTTAATATAAAAAAAGTCATCAAACCTTAGTCTAATGGGTAATACTGACAAGGTTTGAAAAGATTTATCCCCACCCCCTCTAAGTGCATGTGAACTGTAAATAAAAAGCGAAGTAAATATGTATTGCAAAAACTTTACTGAGCCACAAAGGCAACAAAAACTTAATTCTAATGCAGGTAACTTATTATAATTGTTTCTTAAGCTTTAATAAAATCCTTTAAGATCAAGAATTAATGTAATAATAAAGATAAAAATTAATTTATATCTATTATTAAATAATATAAATTAATTTACCACCACTTCTATGACAACCTCAAACATGATTAAAATTTTTAATCATGTTTGAGGTTGTCATAGAAGTGGTGGTAATCCCGGTGCATGTAGTTTTTTAATGATTGTAAGCTATCGTATTTTGTCTTGTCTATTTTTCTTGGTGTGTTGTAAAGAGCTGTGAGGTTTGAGATTGTTCGCATTCTTCTTTGAGGTAAAATTTGCCATTCGTCTGGATGGCGTAATTTGAAAAAGATGTTTCCATCTTTATACAGCAAGCCTCTGATATCTGTAACTACAGGGTCACCAGCCTTTTTCCCTGGTCGTATCGAATCAAGCTGACATGTACGCTCATAGTTTTTGAAAAAATTGTATTCCAGGTGGTGAATTACATAAGGTTTTGATGGTCGGGCTTGTGCCATAAGATTGATGTAGTCATTGGGTGAATAAATTGGTGGCTTAAATAGATGTTCTAATGTCGAGTGCACGCTATCCACCTGCATCATTGTGTGTCCTTTTTCTAATATTAGCTGCTCAATTTCTATATGTTTATCAGCGGAAAGGTTCAGTAATGATGAAGACAGCACTCGGTTTCTATTCTGGTAGCTGCAGCCGTCCGATATCAATATAATTTTTTTGTATCCTTCGTCAAGTTTAATGTTAAGAAAATCTATAAGGCAAGTGGTGAACTCGTTTACAGTTACTCCCTCATCACCTTCGTGCCATACATATAAATGCACGTCTTTATCGTTGTTACAATACAAGGTGTAATTATGTATTTGCAGTTTTTGCTTATAGTACTGTACAGACACCTGAAGTTTCGGTGACAGTAACACACTTTGCACATCCATAGTTACCACTAAAACTTCAGATGAACATAAGGACTGCGCATTCTTCTTGGCTTCGTATGCTTCTTCTTTCTTAGCCTTGTGAAGTTCATATTATTATTCTTCGAGCGTTAAATTTCCTTCTTTGAACGAGGTACATAAATCACACTGATCCTTTCTTGGCTTATATATAGAGACCTTTTCAGCTTCTAAAATTGATGTAAATAGCTTGCGCTTTGCTGTTTCCCTCTCACTTTCCTGGCTCCATTTCTTGTACACTTCAAACATGTGTGTCTTGTTTCTAAATGAGTCCTCAACATAGATGCGCGATGTGCTTGCCCTACAGTAATGACTAGGGACTTTTGGCAATAAGCCTAACCATTCTCTCACTGCTGCTGATTTATAGGAAGGATTTCTTGGTTTACTTACAGTAGAAGATGAGCTTGATTTGGATTCATGCAATTTCTTTATCCATGTATTTAATGTATCATTTGTCATAACGAGCGTTCTAAGCATAAAACTTTTGCACACACGTATAAGTTCATTGTTTTCGTTAGGTAAAAAACAATCAAATCCTTGCTCTTTAATAGGGTTTTGCAATTGCGTAGGTTTGCGTCTTCTTTTAATAGGACGAGGTCGAATCAAGTTTTTAAGGTAAGCCTTTTTAGCATCCCACGTATTTAAGCTCCAGTAATATCGAAAAATAGCTTCTCTTTGTTCTTCCCTTAAAGCTCCACACAAAAAAGTCCTGCATGACTTTGTTTCAGTAGCGCTGTGGGTACAAGTTTTAGTTTTCATTGCTCTCTGGTTTTTTGGAATAAAGCTGAGCAACTTTATAGAATTTTCATTATCAACTTCCATTTTCCTTCCCATGTAAGGCTTTCCTTGAACTCTTTGCTTCTTATTAAAGTCCCTGTTTCTTTTATTGTCATGTATTTCATTAATGTCGAACTCATCGTGGTTTTCTACTGATCCCCTGGTTTCCTCGTCAATTTCTATTAACTCTCCAGTTTGTTCATCTAGAATGAAGTGTCCAGTCCCGAGCTCCACCGCATTTTTGCTTACGAATTCTCCAGTGACTTCATCTAAGTACAAACCCGTTTGGCCAACTGTTGCCTTATCCGTATGCACTGAGTAGGCGATCTCCATCGGTAACGGCTGCAAGTTAAACTCGGACTCATGGCATACAGTTGAGGTAACAGTGCATGCTTTGTGGTTCTCAATAGGTCCTGTGGCAAAAATCTCGTCGGAATGCTTATTTACATCTGCATAATTAACAGGGTCAGCAACAAAATTGAGTGTTGGTGTGATCATATCGAAGCAATCGATCGAGGCAGATGTGGTCATGGTCTTATCGCAATTTTCTACAAACTCTGTAGGAGAGGGCTCGGGCGGCGGTTCCTCATGATGTAGTTGAAGTGCTGCTGTTGGATCATAGCTGGTAGATATGAAAGGATCTGATGTACCTTGTCCAGAGGTTTCTATAGAAATGTTTCCTGTGCTCATGTCAACGAGAAGTCTCCCTCGCCAATTACTACGGGACGCCATTATTTTACAGAACTTAGGAATATGAGGAAGCAATCAGAAGCTTTAGTTATGTACATGCAAAGAGAGAGAAAAAAACATAAATTAACACAAGTCATCTGTAAATCTAATTTAGTAGGAAGGTTACACCCAAGCTTTCAATTTCCATGTCCCAAGCATAACGATACCATTATACAATTGCAAGTGCAACAACAAACAACGACTAAAACAAGTCTTCAATAACAACAATGAAACTGAAACTTATTTTTAGGTTAAATAGGAACAGCCATAATATTGGAGCATTAAAACCGATTATACGCCTAATTTTCCATAAAACCAAGAAAACAGCAACATTATAGTACAAAATTTACTCACCTGAGCCTCGTTTTATTTAGTTTTACAAGTTTTAAACGTTTTTACAAAGTTAAAACGGTAAAAATTTAAAACACAAACTGTTGAAATTTAAACTGCCAAACTATCTATGTGCAATGCAGTTCTGACATGTGCAACAGATGGTTCAAAAACGTTTCATGTGAACACATAACCAATTTATCATTGCCAGAAATGAAAATTAGATGCACATATAGATTTTGTCAATTCGATTTCTAGACGGAAATAACACATATTTGTTTTTGTAATCGATGCGTTATTCGATTTCAAGGACATGTAGCAAAGAAAAAAAATGTCAAAAAAATGCACATAACGGTTTTGGCAGGCGCACCGACGATATACAGATCTACATAATTCTAATTCAGTAGTAGAATTTTCTAATTGACTAATAAAATTAATTTTCTGTTTTCTAAGACCTAAGTTAACTCTATTTGTATTCTGTTTTATTATACTTTTCTGGTACTTTTTAATGAGCCTATTAATTCTTATGTATTTCTTTAATTTGTTATGACTATTAAAAATAGTAGGTTTGGACAAAGAATCATTCCCAGTTAAATCAATGATAACAGGTTGCTTTTCACATCCTAGCCCGGAGACACTACCAACCATCATATTTACAATGATTAAAAATGACAAATATTTGAAAGTTGGTTTCTTAAATGCAGGATCCCTGGGGACAAATCATGACGAGCTCGTCTCGATCATGGCAAGTAACTCCTTCGATGTTTTTGCCATAAATGAAACGTGGCTGCGGCCAGGAGAGGAGGGGCGCGCGCCTGTCGTGCCGGGATACAGGCTACGTCACACGCCGCGGCCGGCGAGCGTACGCTCGGGCCGCGGTGGGGGTGTCGGTTTTTATCTGAAGCGTGGTGTGAGTGCGCGTACCTGGACTGTCCCTGTCGATAGCAGATACGAATCTGTCGAGCAAATGTGGCTCACGCTAACGGTGAACGGTAAGAAAATCGCGATAGGCACAGCGTATCGCCCGCCTTGGCTTGATCTTGACCTCTTCTTGGACGCCGTCACGGATACTTTTAGCACACTAGGTAAATGCGAACACTATTTATTGATGGGTGATTTTAACGTAAATCTTTTGCACAAGCACGAGCTCAAAACAAAAAAGGTGTACGAGTTCTTAGGCTATCTGAATCTTACACAATTAGTCACATCTCCAACGCACTATACTGATAGCAGTGAGACGTTGTTAGATTTAGTATGCACGGATCTCAGAGAACGATCTACAGTTGTGGCACCTTTTGGATCGATGCGGGGCCATTGCATTATCATCTGCGAATTTAGCATTAAGCGAGATTATTTTAAACCATTTACGGTGAACTTTAGACCCATTAGAGATATATGTTTGAGTACTTTCCAGGATGATATTGCGAAAATAAATTGGGATTATATATCTTCTTTACAAAACATAAATGACATGGTTGACTCATTTAATCAATGCATGTTATTGATATTCGATATTCATGCACCTCTCAAAACATGTATAATAAAAGAACGATTGTACCCTTGGATTACGGATACCATAAAAACCATGATGAGGTTACGTGACAGAGCGTTATCAATGTATAGGATTGATAAGTCAGAAACTAAGAGACTATACTATAAAGAATTAAAATCTCTCGTGATCACCTTGCTTTACAAGGAGAAACGTGCATACTTCCAACATAACATCAATAACAAAATTAAAAACCCGAAATTATTATGGAAAAATATTAAAACTGATCTTATTCCATCACAAAAAGTAGACCTCCCATCACACTTTACGGATGCTAATCATATAAATAACGAATTTCTTAAAGTTCCAGGTAAAGCAAAGCCAACTATCTCTCTACTTACATACTATGAGTTTCATTCTTATACTGACGCCGTATTTAGAATAACACCTGTGTCACAGCAAGATATTGCGCGTCTTATTCTTAGTCTGAAGTCCGATGCTGTAGGCTATGATCATATTTCACTTCAGATGTTGACTGTGTCCATGGACTGCATACTTCCGTCCGTCACTCATATAGTTAATCACTCCTTTAACACATCAACATTTCCTGACGCATGGAAAACAGCAACAATCAGACCTTTACCTAAAAAGCCTAATCCAGCAAACGTTACAGACCTTCGACCGATTAGTATCCTGCCATGTCTCTCAAAAGTAATTGAAAAAGTAGTATGTAAACAATTAACCGATTATCTAGAAAAAAACTCAATCCTTCCTGCGTTACAATCGGGATTCAGAAAGCGGCATGGTACATCTACGGCACTCCTTGATGTAACGGATAATATCTTGGCTGCCCAAGATGGGGGGATGTGTACACTCCTTGTACTGCTGGATTTTTCCCGAGCGTTCGATTGTATAGATGTGTCTCTACTTCTATCCAAACTTTGTTACTATGGTTTCGACCAAAATACTTTGAAATGGTTTCATAGCTATCTAATTCACCGAAAACAGTTTGTAGAATTAAAGCTAAGTGATGGAAGCAATAGAAAATCTGACACAGCGTATGTCAGGAGGGGAGTTCCGCAAGGGTCCATACTAGCTCCAATTTTGTTCATTTTGTATTGCGCGGATATAATAAGTTGTATAAAATCGTCTAATTACCACATATATGCGGATGATGTACAAGTTTACATCTCCTTCAAACCAAATGAATACGAAATGGCTCTAGTTGACCTTAATAACAACTTAAAAAGAATATCTGAATGGTCTGAAAATAACTGTCTTGTTCTTAACCCAAACAAGACAAAGTACATGCTATTCGGTACAAAACACCAGCGGGAAACATTGCCTCTGAGTCTCAATGTACAAATATTAGAACAGCAAATAGACAGGGTAAATGAGGCCCGCAACCTTGGCCTATGCATGGACAGTGAGCTCAGGTATGAGAAACATATAGCAGATTCTGTTCGTAACTGTTTCTATCGTTTGAAAATATTGTATAGAATGAGACCCTACTTATCTGAGGAACTCCGCGTGCAGCTGATTGAATCATTGGTTCTGTCAAAACTCAACTATGCTGACACTGTATATGGACCGCGACTACTAGCCAGAACGAATCGTCTCATTCAACGTGTACAGAACGCCTGTGCCCGTTTTTGTTTTTCTGTTCCGCCCAGAGCCCATGTTACACCTTTCTTAAACCTACACTCAATGCTTAAAATGAAATCGCGTCGAAAGCTACACGTGGCATGCCTGCTTTTTGGAGTCATCAAATTTAGGGAACCATCGTATTTATATAGTAAGCTCGGCTGGATTACAAGTCAGAGGGAATGTTCGGGTAGGCAGTGTGCTCAGCAACTTTGTATTCCGCCACATAAATCTGCATCATTTAGGGGTACTTTCCGTTATGCAGCTTCAAAAATTTGGAATAACCTGCCACCGCCTTTGAGGCAAATTAATAATATAAGTACATTCAGAAAGCGACTTAGACAATACCTTTTAGATGCGCAATGTAAATTGGGTAACGTGAACGCAGACATATCAATTGTTTAGGACTTATGTGTTGGGCTTACCTGGTTTACATCACACTAAAAATCTAGGGGCCGTGACGGTGGGAATCTCGATTGATGTGTGTGTGTGGCGGGAGCGTGTTGCTGGGCTGTGCGTGCTGGGTGGAAGGAACAGATGAATCAGCATTGGAGACCTAAAAGTGAACATTAAACTTCATCAAATCCTTATTGTATACGCGCTTATTATACCCATTTAAAATCGGTTTTGTTTTCTTTCACTTCTTACCTCAAGGTTTCGGTCTACTTGCGCGATGACCGTCTGTCCTTGTTCGCCCCCATTTCTTTGCAATACCTGTCGTTTTAGCAAAACCGCCATTTTCATGTCGCATATTTTTCTTTAATGCTTTCTAAGGTATTCCTGGTCGACATAGAACACATGCACGGGTCTCTAAAAAAATAAGAAAAAAATAGAAAAGATAAAAATGAAAAATGAGTGGGTATGTACATAATAATATCACAACTGAAAGTTAGATAAAATTATTATAACAGAGCAGTTACAAAACAATCAACAAAAAAAAAAAAAACTTACTGTGGGGGTATGTTGGTCACTATCACAATTCCTTGATTCCAAGAATTTTTTCCATAGTAAAAGAAAAAGTGACTGAGTCCAAAAACGACACGCATCTGCAATACGACCGCCTATCGCCGTTCGTGGCGTCGGAATGCGCCACGTCACGGGTGCTTAACGCAAGGCGCGGTGTTACTTACCTTTTCTTTTGTTTCGACTCGAGGCCGATATAATTATGTATTATCATATCTGTAACTTTATATTATTTATTTATTATTAATTTTTAATTCGATTATTATTTACAAATCCTTACCGTTTTATTTACTTGTCGTTGTTATCTACTTATTTTATATTACACTACACCGGTACTCACCTCCCATAATTTACACACACATACATAGCACACTACAAATAAATTTGGAAGTAAACGGACACTGATTAGACATCTGTGAAGCACAGTGGTCCCAGATGAAAATCAGCGCCAAGCACAATTATTGTGCTTGGCATTTAGGCTGATCTGGGTACCTGTTTGGTCCAGCACTGGGATGCATACTCAAATATACGTAAATCTTAGTTATATGTTATATTTTTTGTTATTTTTACTACCTTCTAATGTTTAGAATAAGTCGTGCTGAGTCCAAATAAAATGTTATCTTTCTTTCTTTCTTTCTAACCAACTCATTATACAGGCTACAGGTGTTGGTCGGTTAGCGATCACTTTGCCAGCAAAGATTTTAAAGATTTTTGTGCTTGTCATGGCATTTCTTTACACTTGATCGCTACCGGATCAAGTCGCGCCAACGGCCAAGTAGAAAGAGTTATGAGCACATTAAAAGGTCTGCTCACTTCGGTGGAGATGTCTGATAGGTCTTGGCAAAAAGCCCTAGAGGATATCCAACTTTCTTTAAATTGTTCCGTTCATCGCGTAACCGGGGCAAGTCCACTTGAGCTTTTGATTGGGCGCGTAGCTAGACCATAGAATCTTTTAACTTGTAATGACTTTGAACCGGAAATAGACATTAACAAGACAAGAGAGCAAGACAAGAGAGTGCTAGTTATGAGAAATCTAGATTTGATAGATATAATTAGAGAAGTTTAATATTGGTGACTTAGTTTTGATTCAAAATGAAGAGAGAAATCAGACGAAGTTAGACCCCAAATATAGGGGACCGTTAAAAATTGTAGAGTTACTTGATGGTGATCGTTATACGTTAAAATCTTTAACTGGTAATAGAACTTATAAGTACGCTCACGAACGTTTACGAAAAATTCCTCTAAGTAATGTACCTGCTGAATTAGAATTGTCTGACATTGAAGAAGGCGAAGAAGGTACCTCCGCCAGTAACTAGAGCACATACTTGCTAGCTATTTGGTCGCACTGCACGCACTAGTCTGTAGTCGTAACTGCAACCCACTCGGTGAGTTGTTCAGAGGGTGATGGGCAGCTAGTGGTGTGACGGGCACCCGGGTCTCAAGAGGAGACTATTGTTGTGTGTAGGTCATATTATATTGGCCTGGGAGTCGCAGACTCTAGATGAAGTTTTGGTCGTATCACATGACGTGATGACGATACGAGTGGCAATATTAAAGTTGTAATTAGCTGCTGAGGCAGCTGGGCTATAAGCGTTGTATGTGATCTCGTTATAGCAGTATTAGATTTTGATAATTTTGAGGCTTAAAGGAACCTTTGCTGTTGTTTTTTTTTGTGAGTTCTTTAGAAGTCTAGTTATTTGGCAATCAAGTAATGGCTAACTGGTAGTTGTTGTGCTTCCAAGATACGGTCAGGTTGGCCGAGGTTGCATTTTACTTCAAATTTGGTTATTTTGTTACAGATATTATTATACACGAGGGCGTGTAACTTGTCAGGCTGGCCGTGTCGTGGAAAACGATATCGTTAAATAATAAGTTGTTCATTTGATTATTATTATAGTACGGATGTAGTGGTAAACACCGTGACGTCACTTGTTTCTTTGTAATGGCGCTACGTGGACAGAGTCGTGTTGGAGAGTGGGCACGATGCAGAGAGGGCAGTAGTATTTGAGACGGCAACGAAGTCACTCCTCCAAAACGAAACTGTCGGTTTACCTTTTTAATTGTTATTAGTGAAACTAGTGAATTGTGATTACGGTTAATAAAGTGTTGTTAAAACTGCATTGAAAATTATTATTTTACGCTGCTTACAAAATGAACCCCGTACCACCTAACCAAGACGATGACGGCCCTATCGCTCAGCCATCGCTGGCGCCGTCATAATATAACCCTTTGCCCAATGCTACACTCTCCATAGCTTTGTTATGTCGTTGTGTTTCTTGCAAATTTTTCTGAGCGGCTTTGTAATCATTAATGGTTTTTGCAATGACAGTTGACAGCCCTGTTGGTCTAGTGGTTAGTGACCCTGACTGCTATACCGGAGGTCGTGGGTTCGATTCCCACCCAGGACAAATGTTTGTGTGATGAGCATGATTATATGTTCTGTGTCTGGGTGTAATTTATCTATAATATGTATGTATTTAGAAATATATAATTATGTTTATCAGTTATCTGGTTGCCATAACACAAGCTCTGCTTAGCTTGGGATCAGATAACCGTGTGTGAATTGTCCCGTAATATTATTATTATTATTATAAAAATGCCTGCTGCATCCCCAGCTAAAGTGCCTAAAGCCGAAAGACCAGCAAAAATAGGGATCAAAGGTAAAATACCCCCCGGTTTTGGGATAGGTATCACACGTGGTATCCGAATTTTCTTATTGTTTGGAAATACTTTTGTTGCGGGAATGCTGACACAATGTTTTGAGTTATCGGTACTGTAGTGTGCTGCGAACCTCAGTTATCCCGTGGTCGCTTTGTATACCGCACTACAGCACACACATATATTGTAATCAGTCGTAATCAATAAATTTAAATAAGTTATTCGCAGACGTATTATTTCTCTCTGTACACACACGCAACCCCAATTAATAAAGTAACAAAGTAGCGACCAGTTACAAAAGTGGTGATTTGGTGTTTTTTTTTTTATAATATTTTATTATTTAGGGGGTCTTTTATTATTAGTCACAAATAAGACCATGCCAGCCCCATCATAACCTAAACATATAAATATACTTATTCTAGCTTATCTATTATTTTATAAACTAAAATGGCTGCTTCCGACAGAGGCGCTGACAGAATACTTTGAAAAATTCCTAAGTCTATTAATCTTAAATTAAGTCTATTCATCAGAGCCTCTCTACCAGCTCTTGTCCTGACACATTCCACCAACAAGTGGTATACATCCTCCACTACACCACACTCGGTACAGTTTGGGTTGGGATTTATTCTCATTAGATGCCTAAACTTGCTGCAAGGAATGTGTCCAGACTGGAGTCTGTGAGCAATTATGACTAATTTCCTATTAAGTATACTGTTGGCAAACCAAGGAACACGAGGGGGTTCACTTTGGATGGTTCTATACCAAATTCCTTTTTCTAGAGATCTTTCATTAAAATACTCTTTCCAATCGTTTTGACATTTAGTCTTAAATTTAGTTAGAATTTCGAGATAACTTGGAATAGCATTGGTTTCGATACCATATGTTATAGCTTTTCTCGATAAGCGGTCCGCTTCCTCATTTCCTGGTAAGCCAACATGTGATGGAACCCATTGCAATACCAACTCAACATTACTAATTGTGAAGTGATAAATTTGTTTGAGTATGGAGTAGGCTATCGAAACACCTCTGTAGCCAGAGGCGCATCGAGCCAGATGTTGGAGAGCACTTTTGCTATCCACGAGAATAACGCATTTATCACTTCCAATATTTCGGAGATGTACAAGGGCTTCTGATATCGCAATAAGTTCCTCCGTCATGATACATATTTGACTTGCAGAAATTTTAAACATACCACTGACTATGTGTTTTGAATCGTAAAAGGCGGCACCAAGATCATTATTTATTTTCGACCCATCTGTATATAGTTTAAGCCAGCCGTTATATTTATTATGCAAGTCCTCCAGTACAATCGTTTTTAATATATTATTATCGTACGATTTCTTAGGTAATTTTACATTATCAAGCTGATCTTTAATTACGTTTTCTAAATTTATATTTGACATCCATGTATCTAGGCCAAACATTTCTAATGGATAACTAGAGGATACAGATTCTTCTTTAACTTCGTTATATATTGTCGCTAACAATGTTTTTTTTTTATTTCGCCAATAACTGTTTGTAGTATAATTACATAAAGAATTTAGTAGTAAATTTGTTATATTGTTATCAAAAGATTTAGCTTTTAAGCAATATTTTATAGCCAAATATTTTCTTCTTAAATCACAAGAAAACCCCCACCGACCCGTGATTTGGTGATTTAAAAGAACTTTTGTGAAATTGTGTACAGATTGAGACTATTTAGAGCGGGCAACTCACTTGTGCTGTAGTGTTGGTTTTTAATATCGGTACTTATACGAGTCGTGATATTACGTTAAACATGTCTACCGAAGAAGGAAAAATCGCCACCGAAGAGTATGATTTATCCACTATCTCCGTCACGGCAAGAATACCTAAGTTTTGGAAGAAGTCGCCGAAAACCTGGTTTATTCAGGTAGAAGCAGTACCTACTACAACCGCAGAATATGTCTGATGAAGCGAAATATCAAGTCGTTATATCGAAATTAGGCCAAGAAGTTATAGAGCAGATCACAGAAATTTTATTAAATCCGCCGGAAAAGAATTTTGAAACAAAAATTAATATTGATTTACCAAGAATCGGAAGAACGACAAGTAAAGAAATTAATAGGCGAAATGGGGTTAGGAGACCAGAAACCATCGCAGTTATTGAGGAAAATGCAGGACCTAGCTCGCAATAGAGTCACCAACGAGAACCTAGTGGTGATGTGGCAAAATCACCTACCACCATCAGTCAGAGGAGTATTGGCTGTGACAAATGAAGATGATTTAGAAAAATTAGCAACTATCGCGGATAAGGTAATGGAGACCGCGTCGCCAATACCCAGTATCGTTGTATGAAGATGAATGAAAACCTTCTTCGATAGCAATAAAGCGTATAATCAGTTATTCGTTTACAAATTACAATGTTAATGTTTAAGTCGATCTATCGTGTGCGCGAGTGTCGAGCGAACCGAGTGAATGAAGCGCGGCGCGTGGAGGAATTTTGAACTACACTCGTGACGTCGTCTAGTGGTAGTGGGCTCGCAGGAGTCGCAGGTACATGCTCAGCTGATGACGATGCGTAGACATGCCGCCCGCCTTGGAGTGACAACCTCCAACGCAGAAGTAGAAGTTGGGAGAAGTTAGGGTTCCTCCTCCTGTAGCAGCAGACACAATCTAGGATATGATCTTCGTATTACTCCGGTAGCTGTTTTGATGTCAGCTACACGTGCTAGTCCATCCTTCCCAGGTGAAGTGCTTAGGACTCGTCCAAGCCGCCATTTTAAGGGTGGCAGATTGTCTTCTTTAATGAGCACCAAGGTATTGGGTGCTATCGTGCCGGTGTTGGACTGCCATTTACTCCTTGTCTGCAGCTCAGAAACGTACTCCTGCGACCAGCGTTTCCAAAAGTTTTGCTTCATCTGTTCGATGCGCTCGTAGCGGACCAGGCGTGATGTGTTCGCAGCTGTGAGGTCATCGTAGGCAGGTGCAACGAGCGTTCGGCCAATCAGAAAATGGGCTGGTGTAAGAGGGAGTAGGTCGTTTGGGTCTGAAGACATGGGATACATAGGTCTGGAGTTAAGGAGGGCTTCAATTTGTGTCAATAATGTTGAGAATTCCTCATACGTGAGATTAACGTTTCCTACACGACGGAGATGATATTTAAAAGATTTGACCCCTGCCTCCCACAAACCCCCAAAATGTGGTGGGTACGGAGGTATAAAGCTTAATTTAATATTTTCGCTTGCTGCGAAATTTAAAATATCATTTGCATTACTATTTAAAAAATTTAAAAATTCCTTGAGTGCGCCTACGAACGTTTTTCCGTTATCGGAAAATATTTGAGCGGGTTTTCCACGACGAGATAGGAATCTTTTCAAAGCCAATAAGTACGCCTCTGAAGTTAAACTTGTGACTAATTCTAGGTGTATCGCTCGAGTGGTAAAACATATGAATAGGCAAACATAACATTTTTCAAGTTTTGAACCCCTTCCTTTCCGATTCAATATGAACATAGGTCCCGCATAATCTACACCGCAGCGCAAGAAAGGATACCCCGGCTCTAGTCTCTCAGAAGGTAAGTTACCCATTTTTACTGACAGTGCCTTCCCTTTCTGGCGAGTACATGTAATGCACTTATGTACCGTCTGCTTAGCTAAATCACGACCCTTGAGTGGCCACCAACTTTCTCTGATAGTGGCCAAGAGCAGTTGTGGACCAGCATGGAGTAGACGTTTGTGTTCAAATTGAAAAAGTAGTCGCGTGAAGGTATGTTTTGAACATAATAATATAGGGTGTTTTTTACTGTATGGAAAGGTGTGTGAATTTACTAATCTACCTCCCACTCTTATAATGCGATCAGAATCCAAGAACACATCAAGACTAGAGATGTTTCTCATCGACTTAACAGGTAAGTTATTTGTTAATGTATTAAAAATGTCTGCAAATGATGTATGTTGTGCTAAGCGTACTAAAACTAAAGTTGATTTATTTAATTCATCAGCCGTAAACGGACCAATGTTACGTTTAGTTTTAACTTTAATTTGAGCATTATTAATGAATCGTAACACGTAAGCGGCTGCACGTCTCATGCGATTAAAATTTGAAAAACGTTCAAAAATAAAAATACTAGTATAAGTTGATTGTGTAAACAAAGACTTTGATTTCATTTCTGGTAAATCGTTTAAATCAATAATTTCATTGTGGTTATCATGTACAAAATTGATATGCATTTCTTTTAAAAATGCTGGCCCATGCCACCAAAAATCTGAACTTTGAAGCGCGTCGAGCGTAAGCCCGCGAGATAGCAGATCAGCCGGGTTGTCTTTACCAGCGATATGTAACCACGGCAACTTACCAGTCAGTTCATTGATTTGCACTACTCTATTCTGTACGAATGTCTTTAGCAGGTTAGGTGACATTTTAATCCAATTTATGACAATCATGGAGTCAGACCAAAAATATATGTTATCAAATTTTAATCTCCACGACTGAACAATTTTCTGATATAACTTGGAACCAATTAAAGCTCCGCACAGCTCAAGACGTGGTATTGTAACTGGTTTAATTGGTGCAACTTTGGTCTTAGCACAAAGTATCCTAACTGTGGCTGGTGAGTTGTCGTTGTATGTACTTATAAAGGCACATGCACCATATGCATCCTGTGACGCATCTGAAAAAATGTGTAAATCTGTGTAATTTGTATTTATTTCCCTGACATGACGAGGAATTTTTATGTTTTGTAAATGTTGAAGAGTGGCAATAAAGTTTTTCCACATTAACAGAATATCATTAGGTACTGGATCGTCCCAACTTAATTTACAAAGCCATAGTTTTTGTAAAAGTATTTTCGCAATTATAATTGAGGGCGATAACAAGCCTAATGGGTCATACGCGGTACGTAGTTTGCAAAAACAAGTTTTCACAGAAAGACTCGTCATTAGTTAATTTATTTTGCGGAGTTAATTCCTCTAACTCCCAGAATTGCCTAAGTTGAGCGTCTAATGATTGTGAGTAATTGCATTGAACTCGATTGTTGCGTGAAGTTTTATTAATCAACAAAGACTGGCTCTTTATATCTTTCTCTTTATATCACCCATCCCAACTTAGTATTCTGGAGATAGGGACCACTACTTAGGCGAATCAGTCCGTCATTTAAAAGCTCCCAGAATTTATCTGCGCCAATTAATAATTCGATTCCTGATGGCGAATAAAATTAGGGATCAGCTAACTGTACATGATCAGGGATATTTATGCTTGATGTTGTACCTAAAGATGGCAACTGAGATGTTATTTGATTTAAAACTAAACATTTCATGCGTGTATTGTATTGTGTAGTTTTAGACCTCAAATTAATTTCGCAAGATTGTGTAGAATTAGTCACCGAGTTACCTACTCCGGAGACTTGCACAGTGGACTGTATTAAATTAAGTTTAAGTCGTTTACATAAAGATTCTGCGACAAAACAATGCTGACTACCGTTATCTATATAGTAAAGCGCGGGTAGTGTGATAATTATTTCCTTTATCTGCAACTTCAACTAAAGCTGTAGACAGCAGTACAGTATCTAATAATGAATGAGTAGTACTTTGATGTGTCGTGTGAGATGCAGAATGTAATGTGGCAGTATTTAAAGACTTACCACTAGTTATATCCTGTGACGATGCCTGAGAATTTTGCGCAACAGCTGGCGATGTGGATACACTCGCACTATCGTCACATTTATCATGAATTAGATTGTTGTGTTTTTTGTTGCATTGCTTACACGGACCGAACCAACACTCTTCTACCGAGTGATTAGCGCGTAAACAATTAAAACATAACTTCTTTTCATTAATGAATTTAATTCTATCGTTAATAGTTAATTTTAAGAATGATTCGCATGAATAAAGCGGATGATTAGCTTGACACATAGCGCAAATACGAGAACGTTTCGAATTTTTATTATTAGGTTGTTTATTGAAATAAAACTAATTTTACGGATTTTATCGCGACTGCAGGAGTTTACAAACTAGATTGTGACTGTGGGCTCTCTTACATCGGACAAACAAAACGCAGTATAGGGAGCCGCGTAAAAGAACACATAGCTGACGTGAAACACCGCCGCTCAACGAAGTCTGCAGTCGCCGATCATGCTGAAGGCTCCAGCCATTACATTAGATTTGATAAGCCACAGATCCTCGCTAAAGAACCTAAATTCCTACCTAGGATGTTTCGCGAGGCTATTGAGATTAAAAAACACCCTAATTTCAATAGAGAAGACGGCTGGAAGATATCACCTACTTGGGATCCGATAATTAACAAACTCAAAATCAAACCCAAGAGCAGCGCTGCAAGACCTCAAGACACCGTGAGCTCATATTGCATAGGCCGGAACACAAATAATTAATAAAAATATGAAGGTAGAACGAGCAACAACAACCGTCAAGACGAACACCACCTCAGTCTGCCCGTGACCATGATACCTGCAAAGGTGTCGAAACGTCGGGAACTAAAATCAAAATACAAATCGCGATAAAATCCGTAAAAGTAGTTTTATTTCAATGTCTAACATTCGCGTAAACCTCAGAACTCAATAGGTTGTTTATTTTGTGTTGATGTGTAACTATGTGATTTGTTTGATTGTTGTGAATGTGATGGTTTCTTTGTGTTATTGTCTGTGTAAGATTTACTATGTGCTAAGTTAATAGTTTCTAGCACGTCAGCCCTATTTTTAAGAAAGGTAATTAAATCATCAACAGTTATACGTGAATTTGACTGATTACGACTGTTCAAAATTAAACTTTTATGAGTCTGTGGCGTTCACATAACACATAACCTCGCTGTTTTGTTGAGTCGGGTAGAAGTACCGTTAGGCAGCTGATTAACCGACGTGCGCCGGAGACACCCGAGCGACGGATCGTGCGCGCTCGGATTTCCCTGCCTCGCCAGTCGATTACCGATCACGACGCCGGAAGGCTGCGCGCGCGCTTACCGACAGCCGTTAATTTAAATACGTTCTGCTAGTAAAAATGTTCTGTGTATACGCTTCTTATGTGCTGTGACTTTCTGCTAACGCTTATTCTATCTCCTCGTATTCTGAACTGTTTAAGATCTATGCATTTCCTTCTTCTGTAACTGTTCGACAATATATGTGCATTATAAAGTGATTTGCTTCGTTTCTTTGTTCACTGCTTAACTTTACCCGCAAAGTTTGTACGGACTAATCCTACAAGTGGTGACCCCGAACACTAACAGTGCAGTGAATTATATTGGACGTTGCGTGTGCACTAGTAAACGTTTACAATGCCGGCTGATACTGCAAAGGGCGTTTCGGTCGAGGTTTGCCGTGTTGGTGTGAAGATGCCGCCATTTTGGCCAAATGAGCCAGAGTTATGGTTCGTCCAATTAGAAGGCCAGTTTGCGCTGTCAAATATAACGGCTGATGCGACTAAATTTTACCACGTCATTGCGAATTTGGATTATAAATACATGTGCGAAGTTAAAGATGTTATATCTAAGCCGCCGGCGGAGAACAAATATGAGAAAATTAAAGCGGAGCTAATATCTCGTCTTTCGGCTTCGCAAGAACAGCGTGTGAGACAACTGTTAACTCATGAGGAGTTGGGAGATCGTAAGCCGTCCCAGTTCCTGCGTCACCTGCGAAATCTGGCTGGAGCAGAAGTTCCCGACGACTTCATTCGTTCACTGTGGACAAGTCGTTTACCCAGCCATATACAGGCAATCATAGCGGCTCAGGTAGACCTTCCTCTGGATACAGTAGCCCAGATTGTGGACAAGATTCATGAGATCCCTCTTCAGCCTACTGGACAAGTAGCTGCAGCATCCACGTCGACATCCGCACCGATAGCCACGTGTTCGATGGATGCAATCGATCAACTGACGCGCCGCATCGATGACCTGTCACGTCAGGTGACAGAACTGTCAGCTGTTTCCCGCTCGCGCTCGAGAACTCGAGCGCAGTCTCCACATTGGCGTCGACGGTCCCGGAGCCGCTCTAGTGCTGGCCCGGGGCACTGCTGGTATCACCGACGGTTCGGCAACAAGTCGACGAAGTGTCGCGAACCGTGCTCCTTTCGTCAGGGAAACGGGTCGGGCAGTCAGTGAAGACGGCGACGCATGACTGCGATAGTGTATCTGGTAGCCGCGTGTTCGTGACAGACCGTAAAACAAAAGTGCAATATTTAGTTGATACCGGGTCTGATCTATGTGTTTACCCCTACAAATATTATACCCGCTACAGACAGGGGATTAAAACAGACTATAAACTTTACGCAGCGAACGGTTCTGCAATTAATACGTTTGGTTGGGTAAACCTATCATTAGACTTTGGACTCAGGCGTTTGTTTACGTGGCGTTTCGTCATAGCTGACGTCACTAAACCAATAATAGGCATCGATTTCTTGTCGCACTATAATTTATTAGTAGACGCTAGGCACCATCGCTTAATAGATAGTTTAACGTCGCTAAGTGCTTCTGCGCAGCCTGCATCATCCGCCGTATGCCAAATAAAATCTGTTGCAGGTACTTCGTGTTATCACGACTTACTCTCACAGTTTCCGGACATCACTCGTCCTGCTGGAGACCTGTCTGCGCGTAATATTAAGCATAACACGTGTCACTACATCCGTACAACGCCAGGGCCACCGGTATTCAGCCGTCCGCGCCGACTGGCACCGGATCGACTCCGCATAGCTACTCGGGAGTTCGAGGATATGGTAAGAACAGGTATTGCAAGAAGATCTGATAGCCCATGGTCGTCCCCGCTGCACCTGGTGCCAAAGAAAAATAATGAGTGGCGACTATGTGGCGACTACCGCGCCCTAAATGCACGAACCATACCTGACCGATACCCGGTCCGCCATATCGGTGATTTTTCACATAATCTTTTTGGATGTACTATTTTCAGCAAAATCGATTTAATACGAGCGTACAATCAAATACCCGTTAATCCTGCTGACGTACCGAAGACAGCAATCACGACTCCATTTGGAATGTTTGAGTTCCCGTTTATGAGTTTTGGACTTCGCAACGCAGCTCAAACATTCCAACGATTTATGGATGAGATCTTAAGGGACTTGGACTTCTGTTATCCCTACATTGACGATATCCTTGTGGCTTCCCAGAACGAGCACCAGCACCTGGAACACCTGAAACAAGTTTTTCAGCGACTACAAGACCACGGACTTGTAGTAAATTCGTCGAAGTGCGTGTTTGGTGAGTCTCAAGTAGAGTTTTTGGGCTACGTCGTGTCGTGTAAGGGCACTAGACCACTGCCGCAGAAGGTGGAGGCCATCCAGAGCTTTCCACAAGCCAATAGTCTCAGCCTTCAAGAAAGCTTCAGAAAACTGCTCACCACGTCAGTTTCGCTACTTTGATTTCGTGTCTCAATTTACTACGAATATAAAACATATCGCTGGAGAAGATAATGTGGTGGCGGATGCTCTTTCTCGCACTGACGCAATCACAAGCGCCATAGACTTGCATGCTTTAGCATCTGCACAAGAAAAAGATGACGAGCTTCGACAGCTTCTACAAAACAAGTCTTCACTGGATTTGCAGAAAATAGACATTTCTGGCTCCGGTAAGATGTTATACTGCGACGTTTCCAGTCCGTCACCTAGACTTTTCCTGACGTCGCAGTTTCGTCGACAAGCATTCGACTGCATTCACGGATTGAGTCACCCCGGAGTTAAGGCTACAGTAAGGTTAATGACTCAAAACTATGTATGGCCTAATATAAAGAAGGACTGTAGCAGTTGGGCGCGTAGCTGTCTGTCATGCCAACGTTCGAAGATTTCCCGACACACTCGATCTCCGGTACATACTTTTGTTCCTCCGTCGAACAGATTTAGTCATGTACATATCGACCTCATAGGACCTCTGCCGATGTCACACGAGTACAAGTACTGTCTTACAGCAGTTGACAGATATACACGTTGGCCAGAGGTGGTACCGCTCCATGACATCAAAGCTGACACAGTGGCGAGCGCATTTGTCACTGGCTGGATATCACGCTTTGGGTGTCCAGAAAAAATTACAACTGATCGAGGCAAACAATTTGAGGCTCATTTATTTAAAGAACTTTCAAGACTGATTGGTTTCAACCACATACAGACGACAGCGTATCATCCAGCTGCGAACGGAATGGTCGAGAGATTCCATAGACACTTGAAGTCAGCGATAATGTGTCACGCCAACGATGATTGGTACGAAGTTCTTCCTTTAGTTCTTCTAGGAATACGTTCGGCATGGAAGGAAGATATTGGCTCTTCATCAGCAGAGTTAGTATATGGAGAAACATTACGCTTACCGGGAGCATTTTTCCATAGCTCGCCCGCAGAAGTCGTGGATTACGCAGATTTTCTTTCCCGTCTTCGAGCCAACATGCGAAAGCTTAAGCCTACACCAGTTATTCATCATGGCGAATCTCCAGTCTTTATAAACAAAGATTTATCATGTTCTTCACAAGTCTTCCTTCGGCAAGATGCTGTACGGAAATCCTTACAGGCACCGTACACCGGACCATATACCGTTACAGAACGTGGAGATAAGTATTATACGATAGATATTAAAGGTAAACCTGTCACCGTGTCGGTAGACCGGTTGAAGCCAGCGTATCTGCTGAACGAGTCGGAACCACAAGAAGTGATTAAATCAACATCACCTGATAGTCGGAGTTCACCTCATAGAACACGATCTGGACGCCAAGTACGTTTTCCCAACTTTTTTCGACCTTAACGGTCTCCGGGGGGGCTGATGTGGCGTTCACATAACACATAACCTCGCTGTTTTGTTGAGTCGGGTAGAAGTACCGTTAGGCAGCTGATTAACCGACGTGCGCCGGAGACACCCGAGCGACGGATCGTGCGCGCTCGGATTTCCCTGCCTCGCCAGTCGATTACCGATCACGACGCCGGAAGGCTGCGCGCGCGCTTACCGACAGCCGTTAATTTAAATACGTTCTGCTAGTAAAAATGTTCTGTGTATACGCTTCTTATGTGCTGTGACTTTCTGCTAACGCTTATTCTATCTCCTCGTATTCTGAACTGTTTAAGATCTATGCATTTCCTTCTTCTGTAACTGTTCGACAATATATGTGCATTATAAAGTGATTTGCTTCGTTTCTTTGTTCACTGCTTAACTTTACCCGCAAAGTTTGTACGGACTAATCCTACAAGTCTCCCATTCTCGTTCGGTAACAGAATCTAGTTTACATGTAATCAGATAAATAATCAATGTGTCCCAAGACTCAGTTGGTTCGCCGAGATTTTTGAGGGAACGTAGATTTTTGAGAACGGTATCAATAAGTTTACGAATTAAGACTGGATGATTCCTTATTAAGTGACGTCATAGAAAATAAAGCTTTGACATGGTTTTGCACAAGTAAACGGTTATTATTGATAAGTTATAGAATCAGGCGTTACTTTGCGGAAATCCATGACATTAAATATTATTGTTTGAAAGATATTTAGCTTTAATTCCGCTACCAAAATCCAAGCTTGGAAGCAGGATGCAGTCCCACCGTCCCGCCCTCATGCAATATGCGCATGCAGGAAAAGTAGTATATGATTGGGCATTCTGGACCACTTTTCGCTCGGCGAAACAAGTTCGCCATCGCGGTGGTCCAGAATGCCCAATCATAAACGGTCGACTCGATCAATGATATTAACGCTAATGAGAACCTAACAATGAAACTCGGTTTTAGCTATAGATATGCGATGCATTTTTGTCGTCGATCAGATTGGGTTGTATATCGATATTTTCGAACGAAATTAACCATCGCTCGCGACGCGATGGTGGTAAACAACGTAATGCGTCCGTGTAAAGATAAACGATGTCGTGTGTTATTCTACTGATATCGTACAACGTACGTTCTAGTTAGACAGTGACGTAGAATGTATACAACTGTGTTATAATCACAACTTTACCATATTTAATTGCGTCTGTATGAGATGTGTGTGAAATTAAGTATGGGTATGTGTAGTAATAAAAACATCCGTTGAAATAAAACCATATTATTATTCTTTATTTTTCATAAAACATAGGTTTGTCGGGGAACAAAACATCTGCAGAACGTACAAACTCCTGCAGTTTTCGCCACTGAGGAGAGTCTATGTCAGCCTGGAGTTTGATACGTACGATTGCCTTCTTCCACAGCTCCAGCGAGTCGGTGTTGCGCGCGTCGTTAGCTCGGTACACCTTGCAGTCGATGTAGTATTCACCGTCGGTGTGGGCTGTGCGTCGCTCGCACCCGTTACCCACTCGGTACACGAACAGCGACGACAGGCACGCTCGACCAGATGATCCCTCTCCGACTTCCGCGCCTGTTTCGCGGCCCTTATTGATACCGAATATATCGTTATCACTCAAAGATTTTTTACTGAAAAAAAAAAAAAAAAAAAAAAAAATCAACAACTTTTGTTAATTTACTAATTAAAAACCCAATATTGTTGGATACTGAACTGTGTGGTAAAAAAATGATATTAATAAGGCTTTCCCATAATCTCGAAGAGTATAACGCCTAACACCTGAAAGAATTATCCGTTACGAAATACTTATTGCTGGTCTAATTTGTAGGTACTTACAGTAACAATAACAATCACTACACTCATGAGACAAACATAACGAAACATGTAAAACAATAGATAATATACCTGGGACGGTCCGATTTAGATTTGCGTTTTCCATTGCTTTCTGCAGGCTTACGACCAGTTTTCGTTTTTGTTTCAATGGTTGATGGTTGTTGATAGTATGAACCCTCAGAATCGGACCTAAAACAAGAATGTGATACAAACGTTTAAATAAATTAATAAGTTTGCGGTGGTTCTAAAAGAGTTTCGAATGTTTTATACTTACATTTTTTCCTTGATTTATAAGGAACTTACTCAACTTCAAGACGACAACAGTAGCAGCCACGATGATTTTCTTAAACTGCTGTTGGTGATGACGGTTGTCGACACTGACAGTACTGACTGAATGCAATTTACTGATCGCGGATCACGAGTGCGCGACTGTTACGAACTATTACTTAGTTCCCTTGAATAATTATAATGATCATAATCAAAAACGTAGTGACTTATAAGGCTGGCAATGTCTAATATGAAAAGTTACTTAAATTCTTTAGGTTTTATCGTGTGATGGAACTTTTTTATTTAGTCGTATTATAGACCTTCAAAAAATAAATACTAAGGCAAATTAAAGTAGAATCAATTGCTGATGCATTGAAAACACTTAGGGTTTACACACCGTTTCTTTACAATTTTCATACAACGCTTATGATACAAGCAGCATAATGACAGCCCTATGTAAAAAAGCTGACTACCTAACATTAATAATGTTAGGTTGCAATAGGTGTTTGTAGGCACGTGTACAAATTTCGCAATAATATCGGAAGCGCTGAAAGTTGATATGTAGCATTAGTATTATTACGAAGCGTCGAGCGTTGTGGAATCTTACCGAAATAAAAAAAAATATTTTTTTAGTAAATGTATATGTTACTAGTAAATACGTATCATTACAAGTGTAATATTGAAAAGGTGGACATTGAACAGGTAATTATTATTTTAATAATACAATTTTAATAATATGTTTTGACACTTATTGTTAATGTGTGATTTAAATAACAATATTTTTATTCTTTTTCAGCTACACATGCATCACAATTTACAATTGTATAAAACGATGAGATTGAAGATTTATCTCTAAGGAAAATATTTAGAAGTCCATTATTTTTATCCGATTATTTCTACAAGTGCGTAAGATCAAATAATTCTCAGGTAAATATATATATATATGCAATTAAGAACCTGTAACTTAAAGTTTTTGTTGAATAATTAATCCAAGTATATATCTTATAAATCTTTGCATCTTATTTTCCAGAATATGGGTGTATACAATACGTTTAAAACTAAAAAAACAACAAATGAGGAACGGGATCTACAACTGATCAAGATTTTTATTTATGTTGATGTTTCTAACGCATTTTCGAAGCTGTAAATCTGTATGAAAGGTATATATGTGTATATACATTATACACAGCATATTATAATTTAATATCACGATTTAATATCGATACTTGTGTCTAAACGCTGAAATAACTACCGATTAATCCTTGGCCATCAATACTGATTTGTACATTCAATAACAATGCCTTACTGCAAAGTGTGTTACGTATCTGTAGATAATCGTCACTGGTCTGGTCATTTACGTAGTAATACACATAAAAACAATAGCGTAGCTCCTTTTAGCAGTAATGTGAAAATAATTAAGTCCTCGTTCAAAGAACGTATTGTAAGTTATAGGATTATTGCTACTGAGGAGTTAGTCCATAAATTTCCAGAGAATTTTCTAATAAAAATCCAAGAACAAGTCAAGGATCTGATAGATCAGTCACTAAAAAAACACACGTCTGTTAAAGTTAACTTCGAACTATTTTTGATTTTTCTTTTGTTTAAAAACGATCACCAAGAAATTAAATCATTTGCTACAAAAAATTTTGTTATTAATTTAAATTACGATTTCGATACAATTTTTAAATCAACAATTTCAATACTTCTCAAATAAATAGAAGAGTTTCAGGAAAGAGATAGCGGTTGGACCTTTTTAAATAACTCCTATTTTGAAATAAATATTAATAAATATAAGCCTCTCGGTGGATCCAAATTTATTCCTTTACCAAATTTTATAAAAAATAAAAAAGCTTGCTTGAATATTAAGAACAACGACAAGTACTGCTTTCTATGGTGTGTTGTGGCTGCTTTGTATCCCGCAACTCACCATACCGATAGAGTTTCATCATATCCTCGTTTTCAGGATGTTTTAAATGTTAATGATTTGTCATTCCCCATTACATTCACGGACATAGCCAATTTTGAAAAAAATAATCGTAACATAAATATTTATGTATATGGATTGAAAAATAATAAAACCATTATAGGACCATTATATAAAACAATTAATAAAAAATCTAGAAGCATCCACTTATTGTATTTAGAAAATGATACAAATTCTCATTACTGTCTCATTAAGAATTTACCTCGTTTAGTTAGAACTCAAATTTCTAAACATCATGGTAAATTATATTATTGCGAATCTTGTTTATTGTTTTTTTCTACTCTTAGTCAACTTGAAACACATCTGTGTGGAGGGGTTGTCACAATTTTACCAGATAGGGGATCAGTACTAAAGTTTAAAAATTTTCAAAGAAAACAAGACATTCCATTCGTAATTTATGCCGATTTTGAAACACTGTTAATACCGATTTCCGGCAATGATTTTGACACTGCTAATACAACATACACTCAGCGACACGCGCCAGCCGCTTTTGCGTATAACATAGTATCATCTTTCAATGATAATAAACGGTATGTAAGTTATCGCGGTGAGGATTGTGTTACAAAATTTATAGAGTTTCTAACTCGGGATGTAATTGAAATATATAAAATACTAACTAAAAACAATCCTATGATATTTACTGATAAGGATGATGAGGATTTTAAAAATGCAATTAAGTGTCACATTTGTGAAAACTTGCTGTGGTCTGACAGAGTTAGAGATCACTGTCACATCACAGGTAATTACCGTGGCGCAGCTCATCGACATTGTAACCTACAACATAAAATACCAAAATTCATACCAATATTTTTTCATAACTTGTCAGGATATGATTTTCATTTATTTGTGAAAAAATTAGGTGAGATTCCTGGTCAAATAAAAATTATACCCAAGACAAAAGAAAAATATATATCATTTTCAAAGTTTATTCCCGTTGCAGATAATGAATATGTGCAATTAAGATTTTTAGATTCTTTTAATTTTTTAGGAACCAGTTTAGACAAACTAGCTAAAACAATGCAGATAGACGATTTTGTTAATCTTCGATCTCATTTTTCGGATAGTAAGCATTTTAGTTTGCTGACACGAAAAGGTGTTTATCCCTACGATTATATGACCAATTGGAAATGTTACGAGCAACAGACGCTACCGCTAAAGTGTTACTTTCACAATTCTTTGACAAACGAAGACATCAGCGATGACGATTATAATCATGCAAAAACTGTTTGGAATTGTTTTAATATAAATAATTTAGGAGAATACACTGATCTGTACTTAAAAACAGATGTACTTTTACTAACAGATATTTTTCAAAATTTTAGAAAAACTTGTAAACAATATTATAAACTTGACCCTGCATTTTATATAACGACTCCTAGTCTATCTTTCGATGCAATGTTACTTAAAACAGGCGTTCAATTAGAACTCTTAACAGATTTGGCGATTGTTAAAATGATTCAGGATGGTATTAGAGGAGGTTTATGTATGTGCTCGCATCGGTACGCAAGAGCAAATCATAAATATATGCCAGAATATAATGCTGTAAAACCAGATTGTTTCATAGCGTATCTAGATTGTAATAATTTATATGGTTATAGTATGTGTCAGTATTTACCATATTCAAGTTTTAGATTTCTTAATGAAAACGAAATAATTAATTTACACGTTCAAAATATTAAAGATAATGCAGACTGGGGCTATATATTAGAAGTTGACCTTTTATATCCTGATCATTTACACGATCACCATAATGACTTGCCTTTTTGTCCTGAAAAATGCATTCCTCCAAGTGTTAAAACCAAAAAACTAATAGCAAATTTATATAATAAGTACAATTATGTTATACACTACGTTCATTTAAAAAAGTGTCTGGAGCATGGTTTAATATTACGTAAAATTCACAGAGTTATTACTTTCAAACAAAGTCCCTATTTAAAACAGTACATAGAGTTAAACACTCAATTACGACAGAAGGCAAAAAGTACATTCGAGCAAGACTTTTTTAAATTATTAAACAACAGTGTCTTTGGTAAAACATTGGAAAATACCGAAAAGAGAGTCACCGTACATTTAGTTAATCAATGGAGTGATAAAAGAAATAAAACCAACAAATCAATATCCGCTGAGAGGCTTATAGCTAATCCTTACTTTCATAGTGCAACAATATTAACCGAAAATTTAGTTGCTATACAAATGAAACCAGATCAAATAGTCTTAGATAAACCTATTTACATAGGATTCACAGTTTTAGATCTTTCTAAGTCCCACATGTATAATTTTCATTACAATGTTATAAAACCTTTTTATCATGATCGAGTACGCTTATGTTATACAGATACGGATTCTTTTGTGTATGAAATATATACCAACGATTTTTATTGTGATCTAAAACGCCATTTCTTGCAATACTTCGATAGCAGTAACTATGATAATGAGAACGAATTTGAAATACCTCTAATCAATAAAAAAATTCCGGGTCTTTTTAAAGATGAAATGGGTGGTAAATATATCTCTGATTTTGTAGGGTTGAGGTCAAAGCTCTATTCTTTAAAAACTTCAAATAGAGTTATCAAAAAAGCTAAGGGAATTAAATCATATGTGCTCCGAGATTTAGACATAACAGACTATGAAAGCATTTTATTGGACGGTGGAGTTATTCGAAGAAAAAATATTATGTTTAAATCATTGAAACATGAAATTTTTACACAAAGTGTTAATAAAATTGCATTATCTAGTAACGATGATAAACGAATTATTTTGAAAGACAAAATAGCAACGAAAGCCTGGGGTCACTCATTCATAATTGGGTAATCAATAATGCGTCATATCTTGCAATTATTATATTATTGTTAATTTTTTAAGGTATTGATAAAATTAAGAATTGTCCTATATAAATACCGTACTTAGTTAAGTAAATAATTGTATTAGTGTTAATTAGCATTATATTAGTTAGCTTTAGGTTTTAGAAATAAATAAAGAGTTTTAGTATTGTAATTATTTGTAATAAATGTGTTTGTTATATCAATTTACTTGTTTTATTTGTTTACCAGATAAAAACCCTTTATTAAATTTAAAAATGCGAAAGCAACTTTGTTTGCTACCTATTATTAATATTTGGTATTAGAATGAAAAAAATCGAAAAAAAGAAGCTTGTAGGGAGTCGAACCCGAGACTTTCTGCATTGAAGTCCGTTAGTTTCACCACTGGGCTATCTAAGGTAAATAATCAAGTTTCATGTTAATACGTGTTGCTCAAATGTAATACGAAACTGTAAACCATCACGTTCATTGACCACAGCATCGAGCAAAAATGCATGGTTTACATTTGTAGGTGTCGCAATTAATGCAAGCTACATTCTATTGTTCGATGATTATTAAATTATTTATGTAGTCATTTCTTCACGTGTGTCTGTTTGTTAACGATATTTATATTAATTTTGTTATTTGATAAATATTATTCAGTTTAGATACTACATACGCGCTACATCACATAAACATGACTTCGGTAAGTAAATAATACTAATTAAATTTAATTATTATGAAACATTAATTAAAAATATGTATGATACATTATTTATTGAATCTTGTGATTAGAGATATATATCGCAGTGATTTAAATGATTACTGCGTTGCTTGTACTCTGCTGAATGTTGTGGATTCGATACCACCCGGAACAAGAATTTCAATGGTTTAGAAAATAAATATTTATCTGAGTCAGAGTGTTATTTTAATTGTTGATTAAAATTGGTAAACCTTTTTATTGTATTAAATAACCTATTTATTGTTCTGTTTAATTTTATTTCAGATAGCAGGATCTGACATTGCGTTTAGTCAATATGCTCAGGATCCTTATGAAGAATTTAATGAGATGATTCGATGCGAACGCGAGGCTAGCAGTCAGGTTGCGAAAGAAAAGAAGTCTACGTCTCGACGCAGGGAAAAATCTAAGAAACATAATTCGACTCAATCTTTCGTCATGAGTAAACATCATCGGCGAGGCAGTAAACTAATAAAAATTTCAGTGATCGATTTGTGTAACAATTCTCCAGACAGTGATAGTGACAGTAATAGCGATAATGTTATTATCCAAGCGCAGTACGTGGTTAAAGATGCGGTTGACTTTATTATGGATGAAACAGAGTCGTTAGTTAAGAAAATATCGAAATCGTTAATCGATAGTGATTTTTAGAAGCCTTGTATAAATATTCTGATTTTTAGTGTTTATTGTAGTTGTTAAATTAGAATAAATATTAGGTTAAGTTAGTTTTTAATCTCTAATGTAACTTTGTATTTTTGTATCGTAATGTTATTTGTAAACAGGGGTTTTAAGTATATAAATTCTAAGAGAATAAATGCATGTTTTCTGTATTAAATTTGTTTTATTTTTTTAAAACCGTATTACATACTTATAGCTAACTTACAAACTTATAAAATTAAAACTTTAAAAACTTTTTTATACATAACACATTTCTAAGTGCACAATGTTTTAGATGATGATTACAATTAAAAACAGTTTTTCTATCGCAGTACTTTTTAGCTAACACAGATAGTTTAGGACAATTTTCTTCATGAAGTTCTAATACATTACAGTTCACACACATCTCTTTTATCCACTTCACTTTTTCTGAACCTTTTACATAGATATTCTTATTTTCTAGGTATGGTACGATCATGCGTTCGAATTCTCTATAATCAATATAGCCTTCGCTCCAACGTAGACCCATATTTTTTTCCAACCATTCCACTTGTCTCTTTTCATCTCTTGTTAAGTATGTGAACTGGTACGGTGGTTTAATTAAAAACGTTTGTGTATATTCACGTGTGGCAAAAGCTAACTCCTTTACTATAAAATTATTGTAGAGATCTTTAAATCCTTGTACATCTAATATGATTGTATCGGGATTCATGATATTTTCCTTACAATATTACTCAAAGGTTTATACTCAATTATACAATCGTTTAATATAAGACAGTATGCAGAGGTTTGGTCTGGTATGTCCAATTCACTCTCGATTTCCACTCTCACATCCACCACAGGACCAGTTTTGAGGTTATCTGCTTGTCTAGAACAATCAACTACGAATAGCGGCGCTAGGTCCTTAAATTGTTTCTCACTTAGTAGGGGTTCCGAGCGCCTGCCATAATACGACTGTTGAAATCGAGTGTATTGCTCGTATATTAGTGCAATTTTGTTATTTGCAAAACTAGCGTTTAGGTTTTCATACGGAAAGTAAGTTGAATTGAGATACACTCTTACGTCACGAATATAACAGTGGTCGAACTGGGACATATCAGAACTTGCGTTGTTTTTTCTATTTGTTTGCAAACCAATAATTATGTATCTTGGTTTCTCTATTTGCGATGAAGTTTTAATAGACCATGTATGTTTTGTAGTTTTAGGTAAAGCAGGATATTCGTACAGATCCCAATTTCTGAATATCATTTGGAGCGGGCGATCTTTTTCTAACAGTTTTAATAAATTTAACTTTTCTTTGTCAGATACTTTAACGTGTGGTACGCGCCATATAATTTTATTGATTTGAACGTCATCTACAATCTCTCCGGTGTTGAGTTTTACAGCATTTAGGTTTGTGTTACTTCGCAACAATATTAGTTCGTGCTTACTGTTTATCACCACTTTCTTAAAATCTTCGGCAAAACCCATGATATTACAAAGAGGTATAGATGCGGAAAAGTTACCTCCATTAATATTCTTTATACCTTCAATGTTCCAGCCCCAAGCATTAGATATCTTTGATTCACTCTCATTCATCGAAATTAATGACTTCATGGTGGTAGTAACGCCGGCATTTTTTATTTTATCAATCTCTACTCCATTCAACTCGTACCTTATATCTTGGAACAAGTAAAGGAGAGCATTATTCGTAAAATGAACGCTAGAAGCCTTGTCTTTTGAGTCCTTTTTGCTAACAATTACAGTTCCTTCCAAATACAGAGTGCTAGCTGATGGTAGTACATATAGGTCTTGTTGGTTGATGGGTATGCGAATTTCATCGTTTCTATTAAAACTGGTCACGTAGGGCTTGTAGGAGTGAAATTCTATTCCTTCAACTGTATTGTCGTAAGTCGGAGCGGATAAAACGTCTAAAATATTCATTTTAACAAACCGATAGCTCTCAGGAATGCCTTATTATTATCGGTTAATTTTATTTTTTTATTAGAGCGAGCTCTTATTTTCTTGGTTGCTAAATTGGCACTGATATTTTTGACCTGAGGATGCTCGTATTTATTGTAGTCAATCATTTTTTCGTCTAAGATGTAAATATAGTTGTACTTCTTCACCACGTAAATTTATTAGACGATTGTTAATATCTAACAGTCTGATATGTATACAGCTTATGTTGTTTTGATTGACTGGAAAGTATATTGCGTTCTTCGGGATTTCTATGATTCTATATCCAGGTGGTACATTGAGTGCAAATTCGTGGATAATGTGACTCGGTTCTCCGTTTATGTACGATCCGCTTATAATATCACATTCAATCCTGACCACGGTTGTAGGTAAAATGTTGACAGGAAACTGAGACACATGCCATTTATTACTTTTTAATATTTGTTTATCAAACCCTAGCAAACGTCTAAAAGTGTTTTCTTTCTCAAAATTGATGTCTTTAGTACATTGTATGGTAGTTTTTAAAGTGTTGTTATTGCAATCTAGTTTAATTGATGCACCTTTTATCTCGGATTTTAAATAGTCACTGATATCTTGCAATTCATAGGTTCCCTCCGGTATTTCAATGATTTCGGAACCATAGTAAAACTTGTTATTCGTTTCATCAATGTTTGGAATAGAATTAAATGTAGAGAAATGCAATAATGCACACTCATACTGTTCATTTAGTTGTAAAGTATTAGGATAGTACGTCGATAAGGTAGACGAGGTTCCGGTTATCGATAAAGTGAGTGACATCTTGCAAATGATTGAAATGAAAGAAACACGTTAATTTTATACATATTTATTCCAAAATTTCCACAGATATTCTAAACATAGATGACCACAATTTACTGTGTTAAACTTTTGATATCTTGTGTAATTGTAATAAAC
The DNA here is from genome assembly GCA_905475315.1 of Autographa pulchrina. Lineage (NCBI taxonomy): Eukaryota > Metazoa > Arthropoda > Insecta > Lepidoptera > Noctuidae > Autographa > Autographa pulchrina. Next base: position 4,204,891 of record FR997761.1, on the reverse strand, counting down.
ACTACAATTCTTAAAATATCGCATTAATTCCAGTGGAGGTTTTAAGTCTCCATAACTATCAAAGTATTCACAATAGTTAGATACTTTAACATAAGCTACCCAATGCGTTCCTTCATTTTTAGAATCGTCCAAGTTAACAATACCACATTCAATCTGCTTTGGCTTTCTTGGCAATTGATCCTTCATGTATACTCCTCGAAAGTGTGGGATGTCTCGTGCATGTTCTTGGATGTCGATATTAGTCAGAGGGCGATTAGGTAGCTTCTTTATCAGTTTTTTTGATGTTCTATGAATAATCCTTTACCATTTTTATGTGGTTTAATGTATAAACCCTTACCCAACGCTAAAGCCTCCATAGTCTTATTATGACGTTCTGTTTCTCGCAAATTTCGTTGAGCTGCTTTGTAATCATTAACGGTTTTTGCAATACCCGCTGCACCACCAGCCAAAGTGCCTAAAGCTGATAAGCCAGCAAAAATTGGAATTAAAGGCAAAATACCTCCAGTCTTTGGTATGGCTATGATTCGCGGTACCCGAATTTTCTGAATTTTTGGAAATATCTTTTTTGCTGCTAAGTAAGCAGCATTAATTAACGCTTTACTGTCTTTGTGTTTAATTCTCTTAATTTTTGATTTTATTTTTGATACAAAATTTTGAAACGTTTTAATTCCGGCACCAGACTTTAGTTTGGCTTTCATAACTTTGCTCACTAGCCATGAGCTAAGTTTTTCACCTTTCCGAGCATCCTTTGATTTAAGTCTTTGTTTTGCCATATTCATTAGTTGTAAATCAGCTTTGTGACGATGTGATAAGTCCGTGTGGTTAGCGTATGCAATGTCGTGGTGCATACAAGCTTCATCCAACTTATTAATACCTCGGTCACCGCGTAATAAACGTTTTTGGAGTTTTGTTCCGGGTCCGCAATAATTATATCCAGGCAAATGAAGCTCGAACGGTAAATTTTCTATTATACTATTAACTAGTCCACCACCTTGCATTGTACAAAGCGCAATGAAAAAATATTAAAAAAAAAATGATTATATACTTATATAACTCACTCCACTAATGCAGCTTTGTCAATCCAACTATTTTCAGTATTGCTAAGACCCAACCAATTCACATAAAGTTTTGTTCCTTTCTCACACTCTCCGCTCGACGCTCGCCGTGAACGGACGTGTCGCTCTGTGGCGCGCTCGCTCTCGTCACTCGTCTTGCTACCTGTTACGATTGCGTAACGCTCTGCGTAGCCCGCCTACGCACATCGATAGATCTAAAGCTGCCTTTTTCAAGGCGGTGGCAGATCAAACACTGTTTCTTGGTTCGCGAATTAAATTCATTTGTCCCTTCAGGATAAAACCGCAGTTTCGCGGTCCTCGGTGGATATCCTAACGGTGCCAACGAAACCGAGGGGGTGTTGCGCCCAATCACACCCGCTGAGCCTCTTTAAGGCAAAGCAGTCAATTGGAAGGGACCTAGTGTATTGGCCTTGGGGGGTCTCCTAGTCAATCCTAGAGATCTGGTTTCCTTTTCAGCTACTCACCTAGTGTCGGTTGGGTGTGTCTACACCCTTCGCGCTAGACTGGTCAGGGCCCCGTTCGCACAATAAGACTGGCGACGGGTACATCACAGCTTAAGGCACACCTTAGGTACTCACCTCCCTGCTTAAACCCAGCAGGGAGGGTTACACATCCCCGGGCGTACCTACCCGGGGAGATAGATTTAGTTAGGTTAGTTTGTTGCTAGGCGCGTCCCCTTCGTCATTACCTATGTTAGGTTATTAATTTAACTTGTGCTTATCCTTTACTTCTCGTCTTCTCGAGAAAATGGACGCCCTGTGGCCCCGTTTCATCGAGGAGATGAAGAACTCACAGGTCATCCAAGACCTCTTCCAGGCTTGGACCCGTGAACAAAACCCCTCCTTGCTCTCAGAGCTAGATAGCCCGCGCCCTTTTGTCGGCGCCGACAAAGGGATTAAGGTCCGCCAAAGGCCCATTGTCTCGACTGCTATGTCGAAACCTATTGTTGGGAACGCTATTGTTCCTATTTCTATTATCTCGTCTCCGAGAATTACTTCGCCAAGTTGCACACCTGCGTGTGACGCATCACCGGCATCCACCTCCCGCCCCCGCTCTGCCTCTCCGTCCCCTGTCGACGCCGAGATGGCCAACGCCTCCGACTACTCCATCGATGCTTTTTCCGCATCCGACTCGTCGTGCTCGACTGATGGCTTTACTGAAGTCATTGGTAAGGGCAAGAAGCGTACCCGAAAGGCTAAGTCCCAACAGGTACCTTCCAAGGCGGCTAAAACCGTCGCCTCTCCTTCCTCTGCTGAAGCCTCGGCATCTCAGCCAGTAGCCCTCTCGGCATCACCCTCCTCGCAGTCTGCCCCTCAGGCGACCAATACCTCCCAGTCCGACTCGTCAGCCCCTAAGAAGGGTGGCCCGGTCCCTCCTCCAATCTTCCTTCAGGAGAAAGGAAAGTGGACCGAGGTGTCATCGTGGTGCACACAGCACCACATTAATTTCTCTAGTGCCCGTTCCGTCAAGGACGGCATTAAAATAGTTGTCCCAACAGCGGCCGACTTTCGGTCGCTTACTCGTATGCTGCAGGAGAGAGCCCTGCCATACCATAGTTTTACCCTCCCAGAGGAACGCGTCCTCCGCGTAGTAATTAAATCCGTCCCCGTTGAGTTGTCCTCAGACGACATTCTCAAGGACCTCTGTTGGCAGGGCATTCCAGCCCTCGAGGTACACCGGATGTACCGTTCGCGAGGCAAGTTGCCTTATGAGATGGTCCTTGCAGTCACCGAGAGATCGGCTGATGGTAAGTCCATCTTCAACATTAAATCCGTCTGCCAACTTTCCGGGATAAAAGTTGAGACGCCACGTAAAACCGGCACTGTCGGTCAGTGCCACCGCTGCCAGTTGTACGGCCACTCGCAGCGTAACTGTTTCGCGCGCCCTCGTTGTGTGAAGTGCCTCGGTGAGCACGGAACGCCTGATTGTCCCCGGCCCAAGGACCACACCCAGTGCGCTGAGCCCCCTAGCTGCGTTCTCTGCGGCGAAAAGGGTCACCCAGCAAACTACCGAGGCTGTCCAAAGGCCCCCAAAACCGTCGCGAAACGGCCTGTCGCCCGTGCACTGGCCCCCGCGCAAAAACCCGCGACCGCTCCGCCGCGTCTTAGTCCGCAACGCCCAACCGGGGCTTGCTGGAATAGAGAAACGCATCTCCGTGCGTTCCCGGCCCTCGCCTCTCCTCGGAAGGAGACAAAATCGATCACCGCGCTCCAAGGACCCTCTGTCCCACGCATACCCCTCGCCGCGTTCAAACCCGCGCCTGTACCGAAACCCGCGCACGCATCACCGTCGGCCGCGGCCCTTATGGCCCCGACGTTCTCGGCCGACATCACTGCGTCGGTTAAAAATTATATCGAGGTATACGAGTCGTTTGACTTTAATCGTATCCGCCTTATGGCTGAGGCGATTAGAGCCAACCCCTCGCCTCTACACGCGCCTTTCATTAGGGAGCAGTTCCGCGACGTATTCGCCGCATACAAAGCCGCCGCGTTCTAATGGCTACAACCGCCGGTAAATTCAAACCCCGTTCCCTTAAATTAGGTTTCTTTAACGCGCAAAGCATTAATAATAAACGCGATGAAATCGCAACGTTTCTCCGCGACCACCAACTCGACGTTTTTCTTGTACAGGAGACCTTTCTTAAACCGTCTCATAGAAACCCGCGAATCGCGAATTATAACCTAGTCCGTAACGATCGTATCAGAGCCGCAGGCGGCGGCACGCTCATTTACTTCAAAAGGTCACTGTACTGTGTTCCGATGGACCCTCCTACGCTGTCGCACATTGAAGCCTCTGTCTGTAGGCTAGGCATGACCGGTCATAGACCTTTGTTCTTAGTCTCAGTTTATATCCCTCCGTCACCTCAGGGGGTCGACTTACGACCTGACCTGCAAGCTCTTCTTGCTCTCGGCGACTCCGTCCTTCTGGCGGGAGACCTGAATGCAAAACACGAAGCGTGGAATAGCCACACTCGTAACATCCGCGGTAGACACCTAGACCTTCTTAGCTCCGAGTTAAACTTTGACATCATCGCGCCAATGAATCCTACGCACTTTCCCGCTAACGTAAATCACCGCCCCGACATCTTAGATATAGCTTTGCTTAAAAACGTCAACCTAGCGCTTCGGTCCATTGAAGTTATTCAGGAATTAGATTCTGACCATCGACCAGTGATCATGTCTTTCGGTCCGCGTGTAGGTCCCCCAGACGCTGGTCAGCCCATCCCCACCAAGATAGTTACGAACTGGACGAAGCTTAGGACCCGCCTTAAGTCAGTCCAATCCGCGCATCTCGATTCAATCCCAGACCACGTGGAATCCGCGACAGACGCTATAGGCGCGATCGACTCCCTCACTGAGCACGTGCAGTCCCTGGTGAACGAGTGTTCACGGTCGGTACCGGTGACAGAAGACGCTCGCTGGCTCCTTCCGGACGACGCCCGTGCCCTACTGACGGAGAAGAACGCGGCTATACGTGCCTATGACGCTTATCCCTGCGACTCCAATCGCGTCCGCATGCGCTCTCTACAGCGTGCTTTTAGGAAACGCATAAGGAAATTGCGTGAGGAACGCTGGGATAAGTTTCTCGATCAATTAGAGCCCAATCATCACGCGTTTTGGAATCTCCAACGTAAACTACGTAGTTGCACCGAAGTTACTATGCCCCCGCTGAACCGTCCGAATCAGAGCCCTGCCTTCGAAGACGACGAGAAAGCGGAATGCCTAGCCGACAGCTTAGAGGTCCAGTGTACGCCTAGCGACCTTCCGGTCGATCAAGCTCACCTCGCCAGAGTTGACGCTGAAGTCGAACGTAAGGCCTCGCTCCCTCCTTCTGAGGATCCGGAACACCCACTCGCGCCGGTAACAGTAGACGAGGTACGTTCTTTGATCAAGGAACTGCATCCACGTAAAGCCCCAGGTTCAGACGGTCTCACCAATAAGGTGATTAAACTCTTCCCCCCAGCTTTAGTAATTCTCTTAACAGGCATCTTCAATGCAGCATTAGGAAACAATCTCTTCCCACATAAGTGGAAAGAGGCGATAGTCATCGGCATCCACAAACCCGGTAAACCAAAGTCTGAGCCTACTAGTTATCGCCCCATTAGCTTACTCAAGGTTCTTGGGAAGCTATACGAGCGAATTATTTATTCCCGTCTTATGGACTATGCCGAGTCCAGGAGTCTCATACCAGACGAGCAGTTCGGTTTTAGAACCCAACACTCGTGCGTCCAACAAGTCCACCGCATAGTCGAGCATATAAGCGCTGGTTTTCAGCGCGGAAGGCTCACTGGCGTGCTCTTCTTCGATATAGCAAAGGCCTTCGACAAGGTCTGGCACAATGGCTTGATCTTCAAGCTATACCAACTCGAGGTGCCAGATCGTCTCGTGCTTATCATCCGAAACTTTTTGTCGAATCGGTCCTTTCGCTATCGCGTTGAGGGCACACTCTCTTCCCCTCACCCGATCCGCGCCGGAGTCCCTCAAGGCTCCGTACTCTCTCCACTCCTCTTCACGCTATACGCTAGCGACATTCCTCGCGGTGGCAAACCCCAAGTAGCTATGTACGCCGACGATACGGCCATCTATTATTCAGGCACCAGCCCCTTAGCGATAGGTCGAACTCTCCAGACCGCGGTCACGACCCTCGGGAAGTGGTTCACGAAATGGAGAATCGAAGTCAACCCTACCAAGAGCGCAGCCGTGCTCTTTAGCAAGAAACGGCAGCCTCCTGTTCCCCCTCCACCTATAACCCTCTTCGGCAAGCCTATCCCTTGGGAGCAGCAAGCCAAATACCTGGGTGTAATCCTTGATCGGAAACTTACCTTCATAGCTCATATTAAAGCGGCACGCGCGCGAGCCGCCTTCGCTCTCGGCCGACTTCATTGTATGTTGAACAAGCACAGTAAACTCTCTCTTAATTGTAAGATGAGAATTTACACTGCGTGTGTGAGACCTATCATGACTTACGGCAGCGTCGTATTCTCTCACGTACCCGATTATCGACTCAAACGAATGCAAACTCTGCAAAACCGTTTCATGCGTAGAGCCACAGGCGCTCCAGGTTACGTCCGTAACTTGCAGTTGCACTGTGACTTAAAGCTGCCAACAATCAAGCAGTTCATGAAACGCGCCGCGATCCGATTCTTCGACTCCTCCGAAAGCCACCGTAACCCGCTAATCGTAGCGGCCGCGCGATACGTACCTTCCGTAATATCTAAGATTAAACGCCCCAGACATACTCTCTCCTACCCTGACGATAAAACAACGCTTCTCCAAGGAGCATTCGATTTAGCTAGCAGTAGCATTACACAACACAACCGCCGTATATTACGTCCTCGCCGGCGAGGCCCGTCGCGTATTCTAAATAATAGTAACGTAAATGTTATCCTCCCGTCCCTAGACCAAGCTGGCCCGAGCCGGCCAAACTAGCAATAAAAATATGTCCCTAAATAATAAAAACTTAGATCCAGCCATCCCTTGTTGTTTTCCTTTATTAAGATTGTTAGCAACGCACTAAGTCGAGGTCCGAACCCCGCAGGGGGTGCCCTTAGTGGACGTTGCTGACGTAGTTAGTTTTTCCTATTGCTCTGGCTGGAGGCCTTAAGGTCCTCGCCAAAAGTCCGGTGAAGCAGTCAAAGCCTGCGCTCAGGCTAACTGCAAAGATCTCTACCATACCACAAAACTTTGTTCCTTTCTTTTTTAAAACTTTCTCTATCAAATAAACACCAGGATAGTTCGATTTTTGAAGTTCTTGTTCATAAAAGGTTCCTAATATAGCTTGCTTACGTTGATCTTGTATATGATATGTCACTGGTGTTGTATTATTTATCTTCTTTACAGTAAAAAGTTCTGTCGACCAATTAGGAGTATAACCTTTCTCAAAATTGTGTTTGTATCTGCTGATACGGACATAATCACCAATTTTAAACTTAGGTTTACATGGAATCGATACATGTTTATGTGTTTTCAAAATATTTTCTTTTATTACTTGTTCATTAGACTTGTTTACATCGATTGGTTTAAATTGAGTAGTTCGATGTTTTGTGTGGTTATACGATTTCAGTATAACTTCTAATGGTTTACCCAGCCACTTATAGTTTCCATTAAGGCTAAAATATTTGTACAATTTATTTTTTATGGTTTTAATTAGTCGCTCAACAATCGATGCTTTTTTGGTAGAAAACGAGGAGTAATGGTTAATTTTATTTGTTTTCATAAGCCCTTGAAATGTGTTATTATAAAACTCTGTTCCCATATCAGTTTGTAAATTATTAGGTATTCGATGAGTGTTAAGTAATATTCTTTCAAATGCATGAGCGACATCAAGTTTATTTTTTGATTTTAGCGGCTGCGTCCATGCATATTTTGAGAAACAATCGATCACTATTAAAATATAATTATAGCCCTTGTTATATTTTCTTAGGTTTTGCATATCCATCAGATCAGCTTGCCACAAGTCGTCAATACTTTTTAGAACAACGAAACGTCGAAGGAAATTTCTTCGTGCAGTTTTGTGTATTTCATTCACAATTTGCTGTTTTGACATAATTTACAGTTTTTAAGCAATTTATCAACATCTGCTTTAGTATAAAACTTTTCTTCCAAATGATTTAAAACCTCAGGTATCTTTGCTTTTAAAGTAGCTTGAACTGTCTTTTGTGCATCTAACGTGAGCTGAGAACGTAATGCACCAATTAGTTTATTTAATTCATGTATCGTATTAGCACTTAATCGATCTACGTAATCCTTGTTCACGGCATCGTCTCCATCTACGGGAGATCGGATCCCCCTCAGTCTCGATGCTTTCAAATCAAAGTCCCCGCTTTTTGATTTTAACAATGCATTATCATTAAATTCAAATAAATCTGGTAAACGCAATCTCTTGTGAATAAAATGACCGAATTTGTCTACATTCATCTTTAAGGTGTATTGTTTTGAAAGGTTGACAGTAAAATGAAACACAAACGATTTATGTATTTATTATATTACTTTCACGCAATTCCTCTATTATAGATATAATTTCGTTGTTAACCCCTGTGTTACCAGCATCTTGAGATGCAATTAGCAATTTTAGTCGTTCTACCAATTCATTAGGATCATCCCAATATATAAAATCTACATTCTTCTTCCACATTTTTGTTAAAGGTAGTCCTTTCCCTTTGGATTGAATAAAAAGCGGTTTAATAATTTGTAAATATTTTAGACCCTTATTACTTTTTATCGGTTTACTTGGATCATTATCTCGACGATGTGCATTAGTATCCAGTAGCATTGATTTATAATGTTGCATATCACTCTCTGTAACCAAACTCAAATCTATATTCTTTTTCAGTAGCAACTGTTTTAATCCAGGCGTAGTTCGATACTTGCGATCTGCTACTATGATGTATTCGTCATTGACAATTATATGAGCAGAACCCAACATCAACTTTCCACGATCGTATCTGACACCAAATGGAATATCTGCTAACGCTTCTGGGGAAACTGACCAGGATGTTGTGTTGCAATCTTGTTTTTTTTCACCTAGTGATTTATAAGAAGAGTCACTGTCGACCTCAGAATCATAATCGTCTGTATCGTTGCTTTCTTTGTCACTGAAAACTTCTTTCTGCAAAGTTTTATCTATAAAGGGAAGTTCAATTTCTTCATCTTCGATATTTTGTGGAGCAGATTGTTTACTAATATTAGCAATTAAGTTTAAGGGTTCTGTTACAGGCTTGAAAACTGATTCCAGCGCCTCTTTATTATTTATTTCAATATCCTTCATTTTTCGTACTTTTTTCTTCACGGCTTCTGTCGCTTCAACGATTTGTCTTTTCAAAGATTTTTCCATATTGATGAAATAGATAGTGATTGATTAAGTATCCTAAGTAGAATAATTAGAAAAGATAGGGTAACGGATTTAAATAACAATGATTTAATCAAAAACTACAAAGGTGTCAAATTTATTTCTATAACAACCTTTATTTTTAGAGCAATCCTTATTAATCACGACAAAACTGAAGGGATCGTTCCATATTTTTGAACACATTTCACGAAATTCAATCCATGACATATCAGTGTTGACATGTTCTTCGTAAATATGCTTCAAATTAATTTCATCTTGCTTAAAAAGTATGATTAAGTTCGCGTTGTCTCTTATTAATTGTTTGGGAATTTTACTATACGTTTGATTTAAATAAAAACAATCGATGTATTTGTGTCTTCCCATTGCAAAGTAATCACGCATATTGTTTTGATTCTCACATGCGACATCATCAAATATAATCACAGAGTCGGGTTTTGCGTCCTGAACTCTTAATATTTCTTCATTTTCCTGATATTTCCGAAACGAAATACCCGGTACTCGTTGCAAAACTTTTTCTAAAAATATGTACTTGGGTTGGTACAGGGTTTTTGAATAAATATAAACATTTCGAAATCTTAAACCATTTTCGTGTATAAGAAGACTAATGAGTAAATTTGTTTTTCCGCAATTTGACGGTCCGCAAATTATACAGCGTACTGAATTAGGTAATAATTCACTATGACGAAAATCAGTTTTACTAAATTCATCACATATTATGTTAACATTCAACGATTGTGGTTGTTTTACAAATTTCATGATAATTGTGTGAAACAGTTCGATTAACAATGACGAATATTATTTTAGATTAATATTTATAAACCATACCACTACCACTGTATATTTTGCGTAACTAACATTAACCGAGTTAACCGTTTATGATTGGGTATTCTGGACCACCGCGATGGCGAACTTGTTTCGCCGAGCGAAAAGTGGTCCAGAATGCCCAATCATATACTACTAGGAAAGCCCACCCTCCCGCCCTCATGCATATGCAAAATACACGAAAAGTGAGACAAAAGGGGGGTAGCATGCCATGCAACCAAACCAATACTCGACACGTGTTTCGCCCCTCCACGGGGCATCCTCAGGAGATGTTGACTCGACAACCGCTCGGGCGCGAATGAGCCAGTTGTACGGCTCTCGCCCCTTTATATAGCGCAATGATGACGCATTGGCAACGGTCGATACAAACGTCACAAAGACGTCTGTATCGACCTACCTGCAATCATACTTAAAAGAGGTGATGTAATAAGGTTAGTTTGTTCATTCAACAGTGTATAGTTATTATTATTATTATGTTTGGAGATTTCTAACTGCTCCAACACACACAACCGGAAACTTTTATCACATACATGGAGAATGTTGTACGTATTATTGTCGCTCAAGGAATGGCCGGTATCGATTAAATGTTTAGCAAAATGTGATTTTTCTGAATGGCCATTCCTGTAAGCGGCAACATGCTCCCTATACCTTATTTCGAAGTTACGGCCTGTCTGACCTACATAGACCCCGTTGCAATCATTGCATACTAATTTATAAATACCGGATTTTTTGGAATTTTCTAATTTATCTTTGCCGTTACAAAGATTTCGTAAGTTATGATCTGATCGAAAGGCAACGAAAACATTGTGTTTTTTAAGAATATTCGCGATTTTATCGGAAATGGGGCCTATGTAAGACAGACTACCGACATGCTTGTTAATTCGTTCGGGGGTACATGCATAAAGTAGTGAGCGAACCCTGTCATTCTGTTTATTCTGAATTATATTATCAATAACTTGTTTGGAATACCCGTTTGAAATCGCGATTTGATATAATATTTTAAGTTCTTTGACGTAATTATCCGTGGACAGTGGGACAAACATTAGTCGGTGGACATAGCTGCGGAAGGCTGCAAGTTTGTGTTGTAATGGGTGACAGGAAGAAGCGGGAATTGTTGTGTCGGTGTGAGTGGGTTTTCGGTAAATTTGGAAATCGAGTTTATCATTAACTCTAGTGATAGTTAGATCCAAAAAATTGAGGGATTTGTCGGATTCTAATTCTAATTTGAATTTAATTTTCGGGTGGAAAGAGTTAAGCTTATTGAGAAAAATGTCTATTTGACGAATAGTACCCGTCCAACAGAGATAATTACGTCATCTACATATCTATAATAAAACAGAATGTTGGGTTCGCCCACCACATATTTACATTCAAAGTTATCCATAAATATTTCCGCCATTAAAGGACTTAGAGGTGATCCCATTGCTAACCCCTCCTTTTGGCGAAAATATTCGTTATTGAAACGAAAATAGTTTTGTTGCATGCAAATACGTGCAAGGTTAAGAAAGTCATGTATTTCTCCAGGATGTAAACGTTGTCTCTCCAAATGGTTCTCCAAAATACGAAGGCACTCTTCAAATGGAGTATTTGTAAATAAACTGTCAACATCCAGTGATAATAATTTTGAATTGTGAGGGATGTTGACATTTTTTATTTTTTCAATTAAATCTAAACTATTTTTTAAACTGTATTTAGGTGAAAAAGAAGACTTAGTTTTTAATAAGTTATTGAGATATTTAGCTATATCGTATGTTGGAGCACCAATGTAAGAGACAACGGGGCGAATTGGGATATTATCTTTATGAGTTTTGGGTAAGCCATACAAAAAAGGAGATCGTGGGTTCATAGGGATTTTATATTTTAATAGATCTGGAGAAATACATGACATGTTATTAATAGCATTTTTTAACTCTACTGTAAATTTTTTGGTGGGGTCGGAACTCAAACGTTCAAAATCCTCTCCCTGGATAACGTCGTTAATCTTCTGGTGGTAAGCAGTTTTATCCAAGATGATAACAGTATTGCCCTTGTCGGCTTTCGTAATTATTAAGTTATTTTGAGTAATTTTGTTTTGTAATGACCGATGTATTTGTAATTCGGAATAATTTTGAGAAAAGGAGGTAGATGAAGCTTTTTTGATCTGAACTGCCACCTGATGTTTAACGGCGCTATCCATTTTACTTCTAACACAAGCCATTTCTGAATCCACCACCAAAGTTTCGAGCGATTTCTGGGATAACCGTGGTCTGATGTTATATTTTAGACCTTTCTCTAAAAAAGAAATCTCAGCAGATGAAAATTGGGTATTTGTATAATTTTTAACGCGTGGATAAAAAGAATGAATTGTATCTATATTATTATTTTCTCGATGGTTGATATTACTGTTCCGGTTATTCCCAGATAATCGCTCCAACTTCCTGCGCTGTGTTATATATTTATCATGCGCTACTTGGGAGGCGAAGTCCCGGGCTTTGTTATCTAAAATGTCAAACTCCACATTGTGTAGTTTGTAACTCAATTCTGAGTATAAAACTTTCAAGTGGAGCTTGACATTGTCCCTAACTGAAAACCAATGTCTACATTCTTCGTTCAACCACACCTGTTTTGCCTTCACCAAAGCTATACTACTTGACCGGCTGTGTGTGTTGGTATGTATATTAATATAATGGGGAAATACTTTTAATTGTTTACACTGTTGATTGAACCAAACGTTCTGAGCTGCTAAGCGATGGAGTTTGGTCAACTTGATGTAAAGCTTTGCCTGTTCAGCTATACATGCTGACTTAAGATAAGTTATAGAATCAGGCGTTACTTTGCGGAAATCCATGACATTAAATATTATTGTTTGAAAGATGTTTAGCTTTAATTCCGCTACCAAAATCCAAGCTTGGAAGCAGGATGCAGTCCCACCGTCCCGCCCTCATGCAATATGCGCATGCAGGAAAGCCCACCCTCCGTCATCATTGCGCTATATAAAGGGGCGAGAGCCGTACAACTGGCTCATTCGCGCCCGAGCGGTTGTCGAGTCAACATCTCCTGAGGATGCCCCGTGGAGGGGCGAAACACGTGTCGAGTATTGGTTTGGTTGCATGGCATGCTACCCCCCTTTTGTCTCACTTTTCGTGTATTTTGCATATGCATGAGGGCGGGAGGGTGGGCTTTCCTGCATGCGCATATTGCATGAGGGCGGGACGGTGGGACTGCATCCTGCTTCCAAGCTTGGATTTTGGTAGCGGAATTAAAGCTAAATATCTTTCAAACAATAATATTTAAGGTTATTATTGAATTTGTTTTCTAATAACTCCCATGCTACGTTGTAATTCTCAGAGGAGAATTGAGTCGTATAGAATCAAAAACAGCAATCTTACTTTTGACTTATTAACGGTAATTAAGAAAAGAAGTTTCATTATTACAAACAGCAAGATATTTTTTATGTGTATTTATAATTACGTTTGTTTTAGATTTTTAAATTTATTATTTTAAAATTAAAATAGATTTAATATGAATTAAAGCAATAATTAATAACTAAAATTATCAGATTGCTGTTTTTGATATTGACTTCCAAACATTGCTGAATATGATACTCAACAATGATTAGATTGCTGTCTTTGATTCTTGCCAAAATGTAACACACACAGGGTTGTCAACTTGTCAATAAATAAAACTTCATAATTTACAACAATATTTTTATTTGGTTAGCGACGCGGCAGGGCGAGTAGATCACTAAAGTGATGGCGAACTAAATTTTACACACGTAAAATTTCGGAGTCTTCTACAGTGTCACTACAATAAATTTCGTCTGTAGTTGTTTCTTGTAAATCCTCCTGGCTTGTTATGGTTTCTCTATAAAACTTTAAATCCGGTAAACTCTCCCATTCCGTTCCAAAATGTTTTCCTAGTAATTTTTTCACGTCATTCAATTTTGCCTTGTTAACAGCGATTTTATTCGGTATAATGACTTGATTGATCATTTTCATATTTTTTCTTGGCTTACAAATATTTTGGGGCTTGGCAATATCACTCTTGTAAAAAACTTCGCCCCTCACAAGAACATTGTCTCGTTGCTTAGAACGACGTAAAATAAAGCGTTTACACTGATTGAATTGTATACTCCAACTTGTAGTTGGTTTCAATACATCTTTGACAGCTGTTTTCCAGTCATAAACTGGGCAATCTACGCCGATTTTTCTTAAAGTTGCGTTGTCAGATATTATGTCTGACATTTCTTTTGGGTCAAGTATGACTTCATTCCTGCGCAACTTTTTTTCAATTATGCCAAAAACACGGTCGGCGGGCATAAAAGAATGACCGGTAACGGGAAATATAATTTCTATAACCTTGACGTCAATATTTTCTACCAACCATTTGCAACACATCCCAATCAAGATACTATTTTTATTCTGTCCGCCGCATCCATCTGCAACTAACCGTATTCTTGTAATGCCTGTTTTGTCAGTGTGATTAAGGCGGTCATACACGCAAGATGCCACCAAGTTAGCATTTTTAGCGAATTCGTTTTCAGTACAATAGTACGCAAAAACACGATCTTTGTTTAAAGGTAAATCAGAAGATCCTTCCACAATGGCTAGATTATAAAAGTATAGTTGACGACTATAATAGCAGGACTGATCAGGTACCTTAGGCAAAGGGAGGTTTTTTTGAAAATCGAAAGATATAATTTTTAGACCAGATGTTGTTTCTCGCAAGTTTTCAAAAAATGATTTAGCCCGTAATGTGTGAACTCTCTTTTCTGCTATCAATGTAGCCTTTTGAGATTCGTCTTGCTCTCTTTTTACCTTTTCTCTTAATTCCAGGCATTTGGAGCAAACGTCTGTTTGCGGTGTGCCAAATCCTATATTATATTCGGTATTGAAAATGTGTCTAAAATATGATAGCTTTACCCCCATTTGTGAATTTTGCTGGTCCGTATTAAACATGAGAAATATTTTTTTTATATTTAATTCGCAAGGAAGGTATTTTCTTTCAGCATGTTTGTTTTTGCGGCAATAATGTGCCTCAATGCAATTAAGACTTTGAATAAAGCGGTGAACCGAGTTTCTTTTATCCGCATATTTTATAGCCTTGCGATCTCCTCCACGAGCTTCGCGGGGGAACTCTCCGGTTTCATAAAATTTTTTCATTAAATACTCTACTCTATACTTCTTTATTCCAAAAATATTAAGGAAGAATTTTTGGCAAATTGGCACTTTGATTTTGTTAACAAATACAGAATAGTAAGTTGTAAACTTTTTCTTGCCTTTAAATTCCGGCCTTTTCTTTGTTTGTTTTATTGAACATAATTTAAACAGCATAACATCTTGATCAAGTTTTGTAGGTCTCTTGTAAAACTTCTGATGTATTAATTGTATATCACGCATCGTGAGAGTTGTACACTTTAATGCTTTTGTGTTATGTTCACATACTCGATCTGGCAAACTTTTCGATGAATATCTGAAAAAAAGAAAATGAATCTAGAACTATTGAAAATATGTATGTTTATTTCCCTTACTAAAGGTATTATACTAGTACGTAATTTAAAACTTCAATCCGACTGCCAGCTAACACCTCATGTGACGCACCGTTATTATTTTTTATTGGTTTACGACACTCATGAATCATTTGATAGCTATTTTGTGGGAATCAGTCCACTAGTTGAGAGTATACAAAGGAATACCCGACTAATAATATCAATACACTTCTTTTCCCTCGTGCAGTCGGGTTAACAAACTGTAGTAGAAATATTAATAATAATGTCATCAAAACTATAACTTGTAGAATCCAAAACAGAATGCAAGCGTAAATTTAAAATTAATTTCGATTTTCTTACCAAAATATCAATCAATATTTTCAACAAGTTAACTGTCATTTATTTTTTTATTGGTCTGAGTTGACAACCCTCGAGTTTAAAATGGCATAAACTTACCTTGCACGTTTAGCAACATTTGCTTTCCAATTTACGGGATCTCTTTTCTTTTTTCTCGCATATCTATTGTTTACACGTGTGGGATGTACATCCATGTTAAGTTTTTTCACCTCCAAACGAATTATTTAACACTATTTTAGCAATAAAATTACAAAATACGCACACAGATCTTATGACAAAATCAATGCAGACGCCATCTTGACGCATGATCAATGAACGCCTGTGATTGGTTGAAGCTAGCAGATTGCTGTTTTTGAATCTCATCATAGACAGATTGCTGTATTTGTTACCATTATGGGTTTTACATTCAGGTTTCTGGTAGAATATTGCTGTTTTTGATACGATGTGACTAAATAAGTAAAAAATATTTTAAAAATACAGTGTTACCATATTCATAGCTCGAATCGCGTAAAACTGTCAGATTGCTGTTTTTGATTCTATACGACTCAATTCTAATGATTTTATAACCAATAATGCACTGCCAGAAAGAGAAGACCGTAAGTAATGGAATTTCTGCACATTATCAATTTCTTTAGAGTTATGGACGAGAGATAGGTAAGTATCGCGGTATTCCAACCAATGATCATACGATCCGTCAAAGGAAGGAAGTGAAATTGTAGGTAATTTAACTTTACAAAAAACTTTGGAACTGTTCTGAGCATCATCTACGTTAATAACACACTTAGCTTTAGTCACATAAGCATAGTAATTGGTTTCAAAAGACTCCCTCTCAGATAGTTCCTTTTCTACTTGACTATCCGGTATTTTTAAGTCTATTTCGTCCTGAATTTCTGTAAACTGCCGTAGCAATAAATCTACATTTTGTAAACGCGTTTGTAATTCTATTTTTATGGTTTCAGTAATAGTTATTATTTCTACAGAATCTACATACTTCATGAATAGTCTAAATTTACCACGAACAACACCTCTTCTCTTTTTTAATTC
The DNA here is from genome assembly GCA_905475315.1 of Autographa pulchrina. Lineage (NCBI taxonomy): Eukaryota > Metazoa > Arthropoda > Insecta > Lepidoptera > Noctuidae > Autographa > Autographa pulchrina. The sequence goes on along the minus strand of FR997761.1, from coordinate 4,188,277 downwards.
TTTTAGTAAATCCTCACCACTGCTACGACTTTCTTTAGATGGAGTTCCAGTCATTTTGGAGTTTGTGAAAGGCAGTTGAAACAGTTATTTTAAGATATTTGTTAAGATATTTGCAAAATATATTTATACACTTTTAAATTGAGGGTAGCGGAGAAACGAAAAAATATACGCGTTTTTAATTATTAAACGAGAATAAAGCACTAACGTGTCACAATATCAACACAAATGAAGCACAAAATAAAGAAAATGGATTAAGAAGGATGATTGCCTGACCGTTTTATGCTGGTACCGTGGAGTGGGTCCGTAGATGTCTTCGCTGATGGCCTCGTGCGTCCGATTTATGCTGGTCGCAACGATTTCTTCTGCCTTATCCGGCTCGAAGGACCAAATTATGTTATGGAGATGAATGAAAATCTTCTTCGATAGCAATAAGGCGTATAATCAGTTATTCGTTTACAAATTACAATGTTAATGTTTAAGTCGATCTATCGTGTGCGCGAGTGTCGAGCGAACCGAGTGAATGAAGCGCGGCGCGTGGAGGAATTTTGAACTACACTCGTGACGTCGTCTAGTGGTAGTGGGCTCGCAGGAGTCGCAGGTACATGCTCAGCTGATGACGATGCGTAGACACTGCGGTAGAAGGAAAATCGCCGACCTTGAATAAAGACGATTTAGTGATAGCCCACCTTGATAAAATAAGCGAAAGACTTGAAAAATTAGAAAGTAGATCAAGAAGGCACTGGCAGAAAGGTAACAGAAGGCGTTACGGATCAAGATCGCGATCGTCATCACAGTCAAGGACGCGTGGGAAAACACCTGAAGATCCCAATTGGTTGTGTTACTATCATTATCGATACAAGAATCGGGCAAATAAATGCGTCTAGCCGTGCAACTGAAAGAAAGATGTCAAGCCGTCGGAAAACTAACGTCGGTGCAGTCGACGACGGGAGGCTGTGGCAGCGTAGATTCTAACAACCGTCTTTGTGTGATGGACAGGAAAACAGGTTTAACTTTCTTAGTGGATAGCGGTGCTAATGTGTCTGTGCTACCCCGCAGCGTAGCACATTTAAAAGGTAATAAAAATAATGTATGTTATAAATTGTATGCCGCGAATGGAACCGAGATTAATACATATGGTACGCATTTTTTAGAGTTAGATCTTAATCTTAGAAGAGCTTTCCGTTGGTTATTTATATTAGCAGACGTACAGCAACCAATATTAGGTGCTGACTTCTTAGCTAATAATAATAATAATTTATTGACATAAAATTGTGAACATACAAACACTTACAAACAACAGAGCCCATTAAGAAGTAAACGTATACAATATAACTTATATGTAGTAGGTATTTGTTTGAACTCTGGTACCCAAGGTAAGATTTAACTTGTATTATGGGTACCAGTTTTCTCACATTTGGTAATTTCCGATGTTACATTGGATGCATCAGAAGGTGGTTATAGGTGCGTGTTTATTTGTAGCCTTCGTTTGCATGTATGTGTGTGTGTTAAGTGGAGAAGTGCATATGTGTTTTGTAAAAAGGTGTGTATATGTTATGTTGAGATGTGTGTATGTGATATGTATGTTAAGTGAAATGTAATTACGTGCAGGCATTAAAGATTTGTCAATTTTAATAGATTTTCTGTCTCATCATAGCTCTGGCCCTGTAGCCACCCAGAAACCACAATTTTACATTATCGACTGTTGAGAGAAAAAATGTTACAATATTTATTTATTTTATTGTATGTATAAGTGTCCTCCGATAATATGGTAATGACGTTGGGCTAGTGTTGTTCTACAGCGTAGAGTAGGAAATACCTTATGTGAACGACGTCTCGTCCCCGATATTGCATCAGGTTTCAGTGAGGTATGCTTTTTGAGAATAGTATTGAGGACAAATAGCTGTCTCACTGCAAGAACCTGACAATCCTTGTAAAGTGTATTTGTCGGATGTCTAAAGGGTTTGAAGGTGATCACTTTTAGGACCGCTCTTTTTGCCCGCTCTAAATGCAGGAGGTGTGTCTTGGGCGCTCCTCCCCACACAGTGATGCAGTATGTAATGACCGACTGACACAAAGCAAAATAAACTGTCTTCAGGGTGGCGTAGTCGGTGGAATGTCGCAGTTTTTTAAATATATGGATAAGTTTCCGCACCCGAGATGTCAGATTTGTCAGCTGTGATTTCCAGTTTAGTAAACTGTCGATTAGGACCCCAAGGTATTTGATAGTGGCGGACTTTGCGAGTTGCGGACAGGAGCATAGGGAGTTTAGAGAACAGGAGTGGGTTTTCAGGATTAAAGAAGTGGGACTGGGCAAAGAGGCACATTGTGTAGTGAAAGGTATGTAGACGGTTTTATTAAGGTTCAAGGTGAGAAGGTTGTTAGATAGCCAATTCATAACCAAAGCAAGAGCGTTTTCAGCGAATGTAAATGTCTCAGGCCAGTTATCGCCATAAACTAGTAGCGCAGTGTCATCCGCGTACGTGAAGATGGAACAATTCGATAGAGACAACTTACATAGGGTGTTAATATAGGTCAGAAAAAGGGTAGGTCCTAAGATTGAGCCCTGAGGCACGCCAAACGTTACAGGTTTGCTGTCGCTAACCCAATCGTCGATCTTGACACACTGAGTGCGATCCGAGAGATAGTCTTGAAAAATTTTGAGGGCGTGACCTCGGATACCTAAGGCTTTGCTAGAAGATGAGGAACAGACACAGTATCAAAAGTCTTTAACAGGTCTAGGAAAATACCCATACACTACTTCCTGGAATCAAGCTTGGCAATCGTAGTGTCCACAAATGCGCTGACAGCATCTTCAGTAGACTTGCATCTTCTGAAGCCATACTGGTTACTACTCAACAAGTTGTGTGATTCCAGGAAGTTTGTTAAGCGATTATTCAGTATATTTTCCAGAATTTTAGATAAGACAGGCAGAACTGATATAGGTCTATAATTATTAATACTGTGTCTGTCCCCATTCTTGGATATCGGATGAACAATGGCCTTCTTAAATACTTTAGGGAAACAGTTTAGGGAACAATTGCAGATATGCGTGATAATGGGAAGAAGTACTTTTGAGCACGATTTTATAAGGCGTGGAGGTATTCTGTCCCAGCCCATCGCGGCATCCGAGCGCAACCCAAAAATCAGTCTCTCGATCTCCGCTTCGTCTGTTGGTAGGAGAACCAGAGAATTTACCGGAGCAGCGTCAAAGCATTCTCTGATGGCTGAGCTGGGAGAGAACTTTTCGGCTAGATTTTTACCAATGTTAGCGAAAAAAACATTAACTTCGTTAACGGAGGAGTGTTTATCAGGAGTCAAGGTAAGTAATTCTATGGAGGAAGTGACTGTTCTATGCGTATTAGTTTCCTTTCCTTCCAGAGGGTGGTTCTGACTGTTATCTGTTTGGTAACAGTTTTGGATCACTTCGGGTATGCGACCCCGGACTGCTCGAGCTACTGTTGTCACATTCCCCTCCCTTCCGTGGCAACAGTATCCTTAATACCCTTCCTCTCCCTCACTCCCAAGCAGACGCCTCCTGCTAAGATCTACTGGCGATCCCGGCCAGGCACAGCCGCTCTCATGGCTCAGGTTTGCGTCAGAGGCCATGCTGGCGCTTAGGGACGTTCCTGCCTTTCTCCAATCGTAGCGGTTCGCCGTTCCATTGGATACAGGGAGGTAGGGACAAGAGTGCACCTGTGTTTGCGCGCACACTGTCGTCGTACGTTTCGTGCACTTTAATATCTCCTGCGCAATTGACTTGGACTGCCATTGGACTCCGACTAAGTCCTGCGGCGATGGACGGAGGTAGAGAGGCTCGGTTGTGATGCCAATCGGGCTTTGTCTGATGTCTGCACGTAGGCGGCTCAGGGTAGATGGTCGCTTTGCACTGCATTGAGTTAACAGTGTAATTCGGTAGCTCCCCGAGTGACGAAGCAGCTCTATTTAGAGAGGCCCTGCTTCCCCCAATCCGGGGAGGGGACTAGAAAAGGTGTCTCAAAAAAGGCTTAACTCATTATATAGAGAGAGAGTAACCACGGCTGTCTCTGCATCAATTTATCGTGGTCGAAAGTTACACAATACAATAGATAGAAGTAAATATATTAAAACTGCTAACATGACTTTTGCAGCGTGGAATGTAAGAACCCTCCTAGATCGCGAGAGTAACCTGTGTCCTCCTCGTAAAACCGCTCTTGTTTCGAGAGAACTCCGACGCTATGGTGTGGATATCGTTGCGCTTAGTGAGACGCACCTGGCCGACGAGGGGGAGAGAGTGGAGCACTTGGGCGGGTATACTTTCTTTTAGATAGGTACTCCGTCCTCAGAGCCCAGAAGATCCGGGGTTGGTTTCGCGATCAGTAATAATATAGCCGCTAAATTGGAGGAGTATCCTGTGCACATCTCGGATCGTATTACTACCCTGCGCTTACACCTGGATAATGGCAACCACCTCAATGTCATCAGTGTGCGAGATTGGTCAGGGTATAATTTCGGGAAGAGTAACATAAACGCGTTGCTTGATTGAATATGTAAATTTATTGTGTGAAAATCACTGATGTAGGTAGGCCGTCAAGAAAAATAAAAATTATAAATTGACTAGCTAGCATCAACATAGCCTCAACATTAACGAGATGCGAATTTAAGTAAGTGTATACGCGCCAACAATGGACAAGGATGATGAAATTAAGGCCAAGTTTTATGAAGAAGTCGCACAAACCCTATCAAAAATTTCCCAAAGGGAACAGATACTCTTGATGGGTGACTTTAACGCGAGAGTCGAACGTGACTTTGAAGCGTGGCCAAAAGTCTTGGGAAGACATGGTGTTGGTAACACGAATAGTAATGGTCAACTCCTTTAGTCCCTCTGCGCCGAATTCGAACTTACCATCACCAACACCATGTTTAGACTCCCGGCTAAATATAAGACTACGTGGATGCATCCGAGGTCGAAACATTGGCACCTGATAGATTTTATAATTGTTCGACAAAGAGACATTTCTCAATTACAAATCACACGCGTTATGCGCGATGCTAATGCGATCTGCTCCTCGGACCGAGGTCTTGTGATCTCCAAGATAAATCTCCGACTATACCCTCCTCGCAGATCTCATGGAGTGAAGCCTAAGCGTTTGAATTTAGAAAAATTTCAGAGTCTGGAAGTACGCGAAAACTATGTTAATGCAGTTAGTGATGTGGTCCAACTGATAGACATAGAGCATGGTGATTCTATAGCTAACTGGCAGACTCTCTCGACCAGATTAATCGCTAGTGCTTCGCAAACACTGGGTATCAAACCTAGCAGACACGAAGACTGGTTTGATGACAATGACGAAATTCTATCCAAAGCTATTGAGAGTCATCGCTCTATTCTACGTCAACATAGGGATGACCATCAATCGGAGCGTGTCAAGCGAAGTGGTGCCGAGCTAAGGAGATATGTGCGAGAAATAAAAGACAGGTGGTGGCGACAAAAGGCCGAACATATTATTATGCAGTGGCTCTCTGACACTAAACAGCTAGGTGCTTTTTATGATGAAGTCCGCAAACTTGTTGGGAAAGTGGGTCATGTAAGAGTGCCCCTCAGATCTCTTGACGGTACACAGCTGATTACCAACAAGCAAGATGTACTCAAGAGATGGGCAGAGCATTTTAACAACTTGCTCAATGTTGATCGTGCTGCAGACATGTATTTTATCAGCTCGATGGCAGCACATCCCACAGTCGTCAAGCTAGACGATCCATTGACTCTGCGTGAGGTCATTGTTGCCGTTCAACAACAGCAAAACAAAAAAGCGGTCGGTATTGATAATTTGCCTGGAGAGCTGTTGAAATACAGGGGTGCGGAGTTGCACGAGACCATCTGGAAACTGTTCGTTAAGCTCTGGGATGAGGAGCGAGTACCTGATGAGTTTCGAGTCTCTCGGGTGTGTTCTTTATACAAGAACAAAGGCGACAGATCTGACTGCAACTCTTATAGGGGTATTTCCCTCCTTACCTCTCCAGGCAAAATCTTTGCGCGTATATTACTAAACCGCTTGATGCCCTTGTCAGAAGACATTCTGCCTGAAACCCAATTTGGCTTTCGGCCGAATCGAGGCACGTGTGAGGCCATCTTCTCTATCCGACAACTTATAGAGAAGAGTAGAGAGCAGGGTCAACCTTTGTTCCTTTGTTTCGTTGACTTGGAAAAAGCTTTCGACTCGATACCCCGAGAAGCCTTATGGGAGGTACTGATGAAACTTGGATGCACGGACAAGTTTATAAGAATGATACGACTCCTGCATGATAACATGAGCTGTTGTGTCAGTGTGCAGGGCGAAGATTCGGAGTTCTTTACAGTGAGCTGCGGTGTAAAACAGGGCTGCGTGCTCGCTCCAACTCTCTTAATTAATTAATAATTAGTTTATTTCCAGAAAACACCAACAGCATTACAATACAAAATAGAAATAGTTATATTACCATATATGTAATAATACACTAGCATTTTAAATGTTCTTCGATGGTGTTAAGTAACATTTTTTTAACCTTGTTTGTAAATGATCTCTTTGACATTACATTGTCGTTTATCTGAGGTATTTCATTAAATATCATTGGCACTAAATATTTTCTCGTCCTCTGCCCAAAATAATTGTTATGTGATGGTACTTCCCATACTTTTTTATTTTTATTTCTCAAACGCAATGGTTTTATTTGATAGTTCTTAAATTCATTGCTGCAAAACTGCTCAGTCGCTATCAATAATTTTACCTTCTCATGAACTGGCAGCATTTTACACACCACAAATAGTTCTTCATATTCACTATTTTTACAACGGTTTCTTGCATTTCTATCAACTAATGATTTCATAAATCTTATTTGAATTAATTTTAATTTATTTAAATATGTTTTGAAAGTCCTTCCATAGCTTGCCAGTCCATAAGAAAGTAAAGAATCAACCAGTGCATAATATACTGTATACATTGTAGCCTTGTCTAAAACAGCGTTGAGGTGATGGAATTTTACGAGCAGTAATCTTAATTTATCACATAAGTTGGTAATATGAACTCTCCACGAGAAGTCGCGATCTATGAGTAATCCTAAGTACCTGTATTCTTCCACCACCTCAACGGTTGCACAGTTACACGATAGACCAGATTTGTGCAAACATTCATAGCTATGTCCTACTATTTTTGGGCTGCTATTTTTATTTTTAAAGTATGGCGAACGTATATACATACATTTAGTTTTTTTTAATATTTATAATAATACCGTTCTCGTGCGACCATTTAATAATATTTGTGAAATCATTTTGAATATTTTGTTCAATTACTTTCAAATCTTTATGCGCGTAAAGTAAACATGTGTCGTCCGCATACATATATACGCTGCAGTTATTCACGACATTGCACATACTGTTCACGTGCATTATATAACCAACAGGCCCGAATACAGAACCGGTCGGCACGCCACAGCTGACGAGCGCAGGCGCCCCTCTCACACCACCTACCTCCGTTATTATTTTCCTATTCGTCAGATACGCACTAAGCCATTTGTTAATAGATCCAGATACCCCGCACTCCTCCATAGCTTGAAGCAGCTGGTGGTGTCCCAAAGTATCAAACGCTTTTTTGAAGTCAATGTATACCACCACCACCTGCTTCCTTTGGTCCAGTGCTTCATTCATCTCGTCAGTGAACCTCGCCAGAACCGTCTCTGTACTGCGGCCCCGTCTAAAACCGTGCTGAGCACATGTTAACAGATCGTGACGTTCTAGAAAACAGCTAATCTGATTGATAATATATTTTTCTACTATTTTATTAATCACAGATAATATAGCGATGGGTCTATAATTTGTGTAATCAGTGTGTGATCCTTGCTTGAATATTGGCCTAATTACCGCTGTTTTTATCTACTTCGCCGCAAAAAGAATGGAGATCTAAATGAGTGCCAAGTTCTATGTAAAATCCAAATATGTATTTATAGAAACAACATAACATTATGAACAAGTATTAAACTCTAATTCTTTGCTTAATTGGATACCTTTAACAATTGCTGTTATTTAAAAATGTGAGATCTTAATGTAGGTTGGATTTGACTTAGCCAGTTTTCATTACATCAGTTATTTTATAAAGTTATTCAACATAAAATATATATATTTTTTTTAATTCTGATAAAAACTGGCCAATTGGCAGCAATTGTTAAAGGTATCCAATTAAGCAAAGAATTAGAGTTTAATACTTGTTCATAATGTTATGTTGTTTCTATAAATACATATTTGGATTTTACATAGAACTTGGCACTCATTTAGATCTCCATTTTTTTTGCGGCGAAGTCCACAGCTAACCATATTTTTTGTTTTGAACTTGGCTTTTCTTTTTTACATTTATGTTTTTGGTGGGATATCATTACTTTTTGTAAAGAAAACTATGCAGGTATTGATATTTAATGTTTTTTCTTGCGTTTCCGCTGCATAGTTTTCTTTTTATGCTATTGTCTACATTCTCTTGAAGGTTAGAGATAATAGTGCACATTTTCCATTCATTATCTGCTACCTTTTTAATACGCTTCCTGTTTATGGTTAAATTAGTCAAGTCCGGGCGATATAATGATCTCAGGCGGTTATATTCTACTATTGAACTATCTTGTGCCCTAATTTGACTAGGGTCTAGATTAATAAGGTGTACACCGTCTAGTGTTTTAACTCTGGAGAGCGCAACGTAGGCCTGTCCTCTGCTAAATATCGAAGTACCTATGTCGAGAAGAGCACTGTCCAGACTAAGTCCTTGTGATTTGTGGATGGTAATAGCGTAAGCCAAGCAAATAGGGAACTGTTCCCGGTGAACATATACATTATTTAATATCTGAAACTTAGTCTTGACACGTTCTAGTTCATAAGTTAAATTATTAATTTTGACAATTTTACGTGCACTATCGTTTCTATCGACATCCCAGTTTATTTTCTCTATGACTCCAATAGATCCGTTCACTAGCCCTTTACTTACATCTATATTCCTACGCAACATAACTCGCGCACCCAATTTGATGGTGATTACGTTTTCTAACCCAGCGGTTAATGATGAATCATCCTCGTTCTTTTTCAGCACTTCCTTTGCTCGCTTGCTTAAATACCGTGGACAGTCTATTTCATCGATTGAATTTAATGTAATTTCCGGTTGTTCCATACTTTCCAACATTGCATTATAAAACTGGTTACACATATTTTTCGTAGGGAATAAACAAACAGTATTATCAGGTAGTAATTTAAAATAGTCAATAATTTCTTTAAGCCGGTCATTTTGATTTTGGGAAGTTAATTTTAGGAGTCTATGAGCTAACGTATGATGATCACTTGTCGTTACTACACCCATTCTTACACGATTCAACACTTCGCTGAAGAGATGGTCGTTTTTTTGTCTCATGTTAATAGTCAATTCGTCGTATGAAAATAGTCGTTTCCATAAATTCGGTGCACTAAGAGAACCTAATAATTTTTGCACATCAGACGACCTCATATCTTCGAATAGCGAAAGTTGTCGCACTGGTGGCAGCTGGAGTAGATCTCCAAATAATACAATATTAATTCTGCCAAACCAGCCGTCATCCACATCACTAGTGTCATAAATTTCGGTTAACCGTAGATGAATAAACATTAATGTAACGTTAGATATCATTGAAACTTCATCAATAATCAAAAGAACTACATTGCTTAAATCGCTCCTTAAAACTTTTAACACTTGGTCTGATAAGGAAGTGTACTTCGGACTGCTTCCGTGTTCTACTGGCAGCTGGAGTAGCCGGTGTATGGTGAGACCGTTTACATTAAAAGCGGCAATGCCAGTGGGCGCTGCAACGGCTACTAATTTGTCTAAACGTTTTTTAACCCAACTTTTAATAGTGTTGATCAAATAACTTTTTCCTGTGCCGCCTGTACCACTGACAAATAGTCTCAAAATGGCGTTTTTGTCTACTAAAGCTCTACAAATTGTATCGAAAATACGTTTTTGGTCGACATTCAAACCTTTCATCATTTTTTCGAGCTCATCTTCTGATACCGAATCTTTAGCCTTTCTAAAATCTTCCATTGCATTAACAGCTTCAACTGGCAAGAAATCCAATGGATTCTCTATACCGTCATCTTCCTGTCGATTTCTTTCGATTTCTCCTACTTTTTCTTCAATCATTTCGAATGCTCTCTCTATGTTATTTAAGAATTCTGCCTGTATTTCTCCATAATCAAGTCCGTCTTTAATTTGATTTTTCAGAAGGTTGAAGGAGGCTTCAGTGTAAGTACTTTGACCAGCCTTCAGTATAGTTAAATCTCGCCACGGTAAAAACATTAACAATAGCGAAAAATAATATTTTTCTGGGTGCTTATTAACATCGTAAGTATAATGATTTCTACACTAATATTATAAAGAGGAAAACTTTGTTTGTTTGTAATGAATAGGCTCAAAAACTACTAGACCGATTTTAAAAATTCTTTCACCATTCGAAAGCTACATTATCCACGAGTGACATAGGCTAAATTTTATTTTGGAAAAAAATAGGGTTCCGTAAGATATTTGCGGTTTTCGGACACAAGGTGTAAAAAATCAACCAGAAAAGTTACTTATTTTGCGTACGCTGCCTAAACTATAAAAGATAGAACCATAAAATGTTTTAATTAATTGTATATTATTAATTATATTATATTATTAATATCTACAAAAAAGTCCAGGACACACTATACCTATCTATGTCGAGTGAGGCACAACAACCATTTTTTTATCTTTTTTTTTTTTTTAAGAACTTAATTATTTATTCTTTATTTACAATTCAATACTTAAATCTAATACAAGAACAAACAAAGACTAAGTTTTATACTCATCGTCATCCTTGTCAATGGCAGGAAACGTGCCCAGAAGGCTGGCAGCATTGCCACGTTGAATGGCTATGCCGATTCTCTGTGCAAGGAACAAACCAGCTGATCACGAGTAGTTTTTTTATCTTGAATTTTTTTTTGGACTACATTAAAACGCATTTATTTTACTCATGCTATAATCCTTATCAAAATAAATTATTTCATCACTAAGTACAGTTTATGTAGATAAAATTTGGTCTTTAAATGATTAAATTGGACGTTTGGTTTTGAAGTTATGGCGAAAAATGAGTAGGAATTGATTTACGAAAATAATGTTTTACGCATGGGCAACTTTACGTTGCCCTATCACGGGTCGAGGCTCCCAACCATCAGTATATTTTGTTACCTGAAAATAATTTAACGTCAAATGTTGTTTATAGAGAAGCTCTACAATAATCGCTTTAGTTATCTATCCTAAAACAACGGGTTGCACTCCGGGACTGCCGGCAGAAGTGAAAACTTAGTATTAATTACATTTAAATATTTTCATCATTAACAACTTTAACATCCACATAAAGACAATCTATGCAGCCTGCGGATAATGACTGCGTCGTCGATGTTAGTGTCGGTGTCTGTGAATTGACCTGGGAATCATTTTGCTGACCGTGTCTTTCCTGGGTAGGCTTTTTGCAGCGGTAACCGACATCCACGCGGGCGGAGCCGCGGGCGACCGCTAGTATTAAATAAGGTCTCTGTCGTTTCTTTAAATATTTATTAGGAGATATTTTATATA